>JAZKJV010009180.1:0-369549 GCA_037367405.1 Ottelia alismoides
TTTATATTTTTTCATTGATCCTATGGTTTTAAATTGTTATTTTTTTCTTTGCTAATATTTTCTTCAACTACATAGGTTCTCGTTCCATGGATAATCTCAGCGAATGGATTGTGATCGGCAATGTCAGACAATTCGCCAAACAATATAACACATACTATTTTTGAGAAGTATTGAAATTCCTTGAAAGTGGTATCATTAATATCGTTTTTGGATATACGAATCCATGGCCCTGTAGTATATTATTTTATATTTGTTCATATATATATATATGAAGGATATGGAGAAATCCTCAAGCGCATCACGGAAGCGTGATCGTCGTATCGGATACGACGGAGAACGACTAGTCGTACTAGTCGTTCGGTGCAGCGGAATTTAAATTTTTTTTATTCGATGAAACCAAATGATTCGAGAATCATTCTCAGATGGTTTCATCTATAACCACAACAATTATAATGCAATACCTCTTGAAGCGTGGTTGATCAAGTCTCTAAGAGAAGAGACCTCCTGTCTCAAGTCCGATCGTCGGAGTAACAGCTTGCGAGCACGGGGATGAGTCGCGGTGTCCTCGCAATCCAAGATGATGATCCAAGCATGGTTGCTCCTGATCTCGTCGCACGAGATCGAATGTCTCCTTCGTGAGTGAAGCACTCCAAGTAGATGGAGAATCGTAGAGTGTCAAAGCGGCAGCACGATGGCGTGGGCGTCGACGATTCTCTCCACCAAGGTATGGTGGACGGCCACAAAGAAGAGAGGGAGAGAGGGCTATCGAGTATGGAGAAAGAGAGAGAGATGTGTGCTCAATAGCATGTAAAGAGAGAGCATGGTATGCCTCTCTATTTATAGGATTTTGGGATCCATGGATCTCAATCCATGGGACGTATAAAATCAATGGATGAGATTGATCTATGTCAATCCAATGGTAAAGATTGTTGTTGGTAAAAGCCAACAACTTGTGATTTAATTTTGATTAAATATATTTGATAAATCAAATATATATTAATACCAAATTAAACCAATCAAATAAGGAGTGAAAATACAAATGAGATCAACCTTCCCCATTAGAGGGAGTGGACGGCCACCAATTCCATAAAGGAATTGGTGCCGCCACCTCCTTCCCATATGGGGAGGGCAATCTCATGGATTCCCATGAGATTGCACATCTCCTTGATTTTCTCTCTACTTATTTCCAACAACTATTTGTTGGTATTTTTATTCACCAAAAATAATTCTCAATTAATTTTGGGAATATTGCAAACTTGACATTGGAAAATTGTGAATCACATTCACAACCCAAAACAATATATAATTTACATTTTCAATTAATTAGACAATGTGTATCCAATACACATTAATAATTAATCTACAAATATAAATTATAATTATCTCCCTCTAATACATTATAAATCACATTTATAATATATTATGAATAATTGGATATTACTATCCACATTATTCTTATCCATAATAATTAAATCACATTTAATTATATTGGATAATTCCGCATACATCATGATAATTAAATCATATTTAATTATCGATTTCTCATTGCTTAGATCTTATGGAATTATTCTTGATCCATTCAAGAACAATGCTATTTCTCCTCAGATACTTGGAGATAAGGACAGGGCGATTGTATTTTTCCACATATAGTGACTTGGATATTGAGATCACATCTCAAATCCAGATCCCATGGACCTCTCACAGATGCTTGATTAAATCAAGACCGTAAACCTAATCTTCTTATTGCATCTGAATCTCATTCAGATCAAGGTCCAGTATATGGACTAAGATTAGGTAACTTCTCTAATGAGAGGAGTCACTAAAATCCAGACCTGTTTCATCACTCCCTCGGAATGGAAGCGTCATGGTTATACAATCGTTTATGATCAAATCACCCTTCTGGTATTCCCAATACCTGTACATCCTGTATACTGGAAGACTCATGATCATCTTGAAGATATAGATCACTTTTACACTGTCATCTTCAGGGTTTGATCACTAAGTTTCTCAATCTTGGTTCTTGGGATATGGTACAGATCATATGCTTTCACAAAGCATATATCTTACCTTCAAATTCACATCATGCTTCTAAAGCATGATGACCATGCATGGAATTTGGTCAGTCCCAAAACCTCATGAGTGAGCTCATGTCTCCCGGTTCACAAGTGAACATGTATGATCCCTTTGAGAGATCATATTACTCATATGCCCTTACATGCACACCAGCTCGCCGGTATATAGACCTTGGTTAGGTCATCAACCTATTGGTCTGCCAAATGTACATACTCATACATATAGCAATACATCTGTCTCTGGTCAGAGGATGTTTTCCTGTGATGTGACAGTATTCATCATAGGTCTTTGGTTATCTCGATCTCGTTAAGTCAACTCATTGACTCAACTAATCTGATACCTCCGAATCAATATTCCCATGTAGAGGACCTGCATCAAAAGGTTGATCCGATATCAGTCTAATGAGATAGGATTGTCATCTCCCACTCAGACTGGAGATCACTACTTGTCAATCATTGATGATGCTTGATGAGTCCTCTATCTAACTCCTTAGAAATTCATCCAAGCATCAGCCTCTATGATTCAATCAATGAATCAACAGCTGTATGATTATCAAGTTGTCCATGGTACATAACCCATATTGTATAGAGGGACCTTATAGTGCATTCATTCATTCAATATCAGAAAGGGAGTGAAACATAATCAATAACTTTTATTGATAAATCATTAGTTACAATAACATTTATTGCAGGAATGGTTCACCTCGGGCTCACATTGCTAACAATCTCCCACTAGCCCTTAGAACCATTCAGGAACAATCCTTAAACCTATACTCATTACATGCTGGTCGAAAACCTTCTGTGTCAGAGGTTTGGTAAGAGGATCAGCAACGTTGTCGGCAGAGGCCACTTTAATGATGATGATGTCACCACGCTTTTGAATCTCCCGAATGATGTGGTATTTCCTTTCTACGTGCTTCCTCTTCTGATGCCATCTAGGTTCCTTCGCCTGGGCAATGGCTCCCATGTTATCACAGAGTAGCGGGATGGGAGTATCAGAGGAAACTACGCCAAGCTCCTGGATGAACTTGTGCAACCACACCGCCTCCTTTGCAGCATCCGATGTGGCAATGTATTCGGCTTCTGTTGTTGAATATGTTGTAGTGTCCTACTTCTTGCTTCTCCAGCTCACAGCACCACCATTCAACAGGAACACAAACCCTGATGTCGACTTTCGATCATTAATATCTGATTGGAAGTCAGAATTTGTATATCCCAAGACTTGGAGATCACCATCTCCATAGACCAAGATGTAATCTTGCGTCTTTCTTAGATATTTGAATATGTTCTTTACTGCATTCCAGTGTTGTTCTCCATAGCAGGATTGGTATCGACTTACCACTCCCACTGCATGGCAGATATCTGGCCTAGTGCACATCATAGCATATATTAAGCTTCCTACAGCTGATGCATAAGGGCATCCAGCCATGGCTTTCTTTTCCTCAACAGTTTGAGGAGTCATTCCTTTAGACAGGTGGATACCATGTCTTAAGGGCAGAAATCCTTTCTTGGAACTATCCATACGGAATCATTCAAGAATTTTCTTAATGTATCCATGTTGTGACAATCCCAATATCCTCTTCTCTCGGTTTCTGAACAACTTCAGACCCAAGATGTAAGAGGCTTCTCCAAGATCTTTCATCTCAAAGGTATGGGACAGCCAAATCTTCACACTGGTCATCATCCATGTATCATTCCCAATGATAAGGATGTCATCTGCATAAAGCACGATGAACACAATGGCGCTCCCACTAAGCTTCTTGTATACACAAGGTTCATCAGGATTCTGCACAAAATCATAACTCTTTATGGTTTCGTCAAATCTGATGTTCCAACTACGAGAAGCTTGCTTGAGCCCATAGATGGATTTCTTCAGCTTGCATACTTTTCCTCCTCAGTCATGAAGCAGGGGGGTTGCTCCATGTATATATCCTCCTCGAGGTATCCATTGAGGAAAGCTGTCTTGACGTCCATCTACCAGATGTCGTAGTCAAGATATGCAGCTATAGCCAGCAATGCCCTGATGGATTTAAGCATAGCCACAGGAGAGAATGTCTCATCATAGTCGATGCCTTCTCTCTGTGTGTAGCCCTTGGCTACAAGCCGTGCTTTGAATGTCTCTACTTTCCCATCAGGTCCCCTCTTCCTCTTGAAGATCCATTTGCACCCAATGGGTTTTACCCCTTTAGGTGGATCCTCAAGGGTCCATACACCATTCTTATGCATAGAGTCAATTTATGACTTCATTGCTAGCATCCATCTATCCATGTCATGATCCGCGAGTGCTTCATCAAATGAAGTAGGATCATTGTCAATTTCACTTGATACATGGAATCCATACCTTTCAGGTGGTGCAACCACCCTCGAACTCCTTCGAAGAGGTATGGGTGTTTCATCTTTACTTACTTCTTCAGTTTCTGGTCTAGGAAGCTCAGAATCCTCAGGGGATTCAATGAGTTCCTCTACTTCATTTTTATCTTGACCTTTAAGGAAATCATCCTCCAAAAATTTCACATCTCTAGAGACAAAAACCTTTTGGGTCTCAGGGTCATAGAGCTGATATCCAATACCATCTCTAACATACCCAATGAAGTAACACTTACGAGTGCGAGATTCCAGCTTACTTGCATCCATGGAAGGCCGTATCCCGGTATATCGGCGATATATCACCGATATATCCATATCGACATGGGATCGATATCGAAATCGATATATCGATATATCTGATTTCAGGCATTTTCTTCAGAAAGATTCCTAGATATAGCGATATATCGGCGATATATCCACGATATATCATCGATATATCGATATCGACAAGATATCGAAACGATATCGATATCGATATGTCCTTCCATGCTTGCATCCACGTTCTTTGCATGGACCAAGCAACCCCAAACCCTCAAGTTCTTAACACTAGGTTTGGTTCCATACCAGAGCTCATGAGGAGTCTTAGGTACAGATTTGCTAGGAATCTTATTCAGGATATATATTGCAGTCTCTATTGCATATCCCCAGAAACTAAGTGGCAAATGTGCTTTACTCATCATTGAACGGACCATATCCATGATGGTCCTATTGCGTCTTTCAACAACACCATTAAGTTGGGGAGTTCTATGAGTAGTGAGATTGGAGACAATTCCATTCTCTTTGAGGTATTCCTTGAATTCATCAGAGAGGTACTCGCCACCTTGATCAGATCGAATTCGTTTAATCTTCCTATCGGTTTGGTTTTCAACCAAAGCCTTGAATTCTTTGAACTTTTCAAAGGTTTCAGATTTATGACGTAATAGGAAGACAAACCCGTATCACGAATGGTCATCAATAAATGTCAAATAATATCGATATCCATTTCGAGTCATGGTACTGAAGGGACCACATACATTGGTATGTATTAAGTCAATAATACCTTCGCATCTAGTAACCTTGTTACGGAAAGGCATCCTAGTCATTTTACCACGAATACAATGTTCACAGGTAGGTAAAGATTGAACCTGTAGAAAATCTAAAGGTCCATCCTTTATCAATCTTTTAATCCTATCAACAGATAAATGACCAATCCTTTGATGCCAAATCATGTTTGAATGATTTTTATTATTACTGTATCTTTTAGGGTTTTTATTAGTGGTTGTAACATTCATGACATGCTCATTAATGCACAATTCATAGAGTCCTCCAGAAGTCAAAATACCATCTGCAATATATTTATCATAATGATTTATGACTAATTTATTACAGAACAGGAATGAATATCCACTTCTAACTAGCTCAGATACAGATATTAAGTTCCTCCTGACTTCAGGTACATAAAGACACTCTTTAAGTAATAGGACTCTACCACTAGATAATGGCAGCCGATAAGTCCTGACGGCGACTGCTGCAACACTTGCATCAGATCCCATATGGATGGCTATCTCCCCTTCTTTGAGTTTTCTAGTTTCCTGAAACAAATGCAACAAATTACATACATGAATAGAAGCACCAGAATCAACAACCCAACTTCCTTCTCGTCCTATGAGAAAGCTGGTTTCAATGATAAAAGTAGATTTCATACCTGCTGGGGCTTTACCTTCATCGACCGACTTCAGGTAATCCGGGCAATTACGCCTCCAGTGCCCTGATTTTTTGCAGTGGTGATAGACGTCGGTTTTCTTCGACGCCATAAGAGTGGATGCATTGGAAGAAGAGCCAACACTTTGTCCCTTTCTCTTCTGGGCCAGGCCCTTCCGAGAACCATGCTTCCGACCGTGCTTCCCACTGACCTGTGCAACCATTGCACTACCAGTGGGACCATCCTTCTTCATCACGTCTTCTGCAGACTTTAATGCAGCAAGGAGAGCAGCACTTGTCAATTCGAGCTTGTTCATGTGGAATGACGCAACAAAGTTATTGAAAGATTTGGGCAACGACAGCAGAATGAAGTCAGCTTGCATGTCTACATCCATTGTTGCTCCAAGAGTCTCCAGCTCCGACAAGTACCCAAACATTTTGAGTACATGTTCACGGACCGAAGTTCCTTCCCGCATGTTGCAACGAATGAGGTCTTTCATAACATTGTACCACTGGGTGCGGTTAATGTCGCCAAACATATCCTTTAGATTCTGCATGATCTCCTGGCAAGTACTCATCTCCACATGTTGTTTCTGAAGAACATTGGAGAGAGAACCCAAGATGTAGCATCTAGCCAAGACATGATCTTCATCATATTGTCATTGAATGCTTTTTCTTCCTTAGATTTAGGGTTTTCATGCTTTCAGAGAGCACATAACTGATGCGCTCCGTTGAGAGTACAAGCTCCAAATTACAGATCCAATCCGAGTAATTTGGTCCGGTCAATTGGTTGACCTCCAGAAGCCTGCTCAGTGGGTTCATGGATTTCATTTTTTGGAATTGAGAATGCACTATATTAGAACATATAATCATATATTCAATTTAGTTTTATTTGATTAAGGCATTTTAAATCAAATTAGTCTTGCTATGTCAACTATGAAAGTTTATTCCCTAATTCACTTTCAAAGTAGGAGATATACTTACTGATATAACTCAAGCAAGAACTGGGATCTCCTCTCTATCTTTCTCCTATCCCAATAATATGGGACCTTACGACTCCAATAAAGAGAAGCGGGAACACATTCCACCTTGCAAGTCCAACTTGTATTTTTCCAATTCGGTCTTTAATACTCGGGCCCACCACCCCTAAGGTGATGTTGACCCGTCACTAATTGAACCAACCGTCAACAGGAATACAACTCGCTATGCGCAATCCAATATCGCCCCAATAATATGAGGACTCGATATTGGGGTCACTACGCGTACGTCCTTACTCTTTCGAGAAGCGACGAGTACGATCCAAATGGATCATATGCAGGAGCTGTCACTTTGGACAGGCGTCTCCTACACATAATATCTGGCAACGAAACTCTTCGCCTTGACGGGAGACCATGGATGTCACTTGTGTGATCCTCCATCTCTTATTCAAATTTAATTAATTACTATGAATCACATTCATATAATCAATTCTTCCAAGGGAATTAATAACTCTAATCATATTAGAGTATTCTAATTGGACATAATTAATTCAATCATATTAAATTAATTATCAATCCAATTCAATCAATCAAACTTGCTTGTCTTACTTGAATATATATGGTATTATTCTCAAACTACGTATTAATTCGAATTTTAATAATTAAAAAAATACAACTTAATCCCTCGAACTTTATCCCATCCCTACCCGCTGTCATGGCCAGTACCGACGGGAGTGGGACGGACCGCATACGTTGCAACCCGCTACCCCAGCGATCCCCGACTAGACACCATATCCGCCTCGGGAAAGGATCATGCCAAATTGATTAATTTGTACTTGATATGATCATCGGCTCTTCAACCGAAAATTATACCATATAGTAATCAAAACAATTTTGATTATAAGGAAATTTGCTAGACAAATTCCCAATCATATTCAAGCAAGGAGTTTGATGGTTGTGATTTCAATTATGATTTAGATCAAATCTAATCAATTAATTGGTTGGGACCAAGTCAATTAGGTAAATAATCATTTTCCAATATTTCACAAATAGTTTTCAAGATTATTTCACGAAATTAACAATTAATTTCACTAATTGACAATCACTTGGTTCTATATTAGGACTGTAATTTCAGCAGTGACCCCTACTCACTAAAATTAACATATCTCAATCAATTTAAATCCAAATTAGGCAAACTCAATTTTCATAGATTGCTAACTTGATTTAGGACAGAAGCCAAGTGATGTTTCACGCATTTAGAGGCAGATGATAACAGTAATTAACTCTTTAATCATGTTAAAATCTACTGTTCCCGCAACAGTGCATACATGTTCATTAAAACAACCATACCTAGAGAATACGAAATCCGATTTACGCAAACTCAGATCCTATGGTTTCCTTATTTAATGGGGAACAAAATTTAAGTAAATAATTTGTGCTTAAATAATTTAAACATGACCTAAATTATTTACTAAACGGATCTGCGAAATCAAATACGATAAAAACTTTCGCGACCTTAATGAACCCAAGTCATCTTCAGTTTTTCGAATCATATTCGAATCCGTCGACGTAAGGCTCTGATACCACTTGAAGGATATGGAGAAATCCTCAAGCGCATCACGTAAGCGTCATCATCGTATCGGATACGACGGAGAACGACTAGTCGTACTAGTTGTTCGGTGCAGCGGAATTTAAAATTTTTTATTCGATGAAACCACATGATCCGAGAAGCATTCTCAGATCGTTTCATCTATAACCCCAATAAGTATAATGCAATACCTCTTGAAGCGTGGTTGATCAGGACTCTAAGAGAAGAGACCTCCTGTCTCAAGTCCGATCGTCGGAGTAACGGCTTGCGAGCGCGGGGATGAGTCGCGGTGTCCTCGCAATCCAAGATGATGATCCAAGCACGGTTTCTCCTGATCTCGTCGCACGAGATCGAACGTCTCCTTCGTGAGTGAAGTACTCCAAGTAGATGGAGAACCGCAGAGGGTCGAAGCGGTAGCACGATGGCGTGGGCGTCGACGATTCTCTCCCTCAAGGTATGGTGGACGGCCACCAAGAAGAGAGGGAGAGAGGGCTGTCGACTATGGAGAAAGAGAGAGAGAGAGAGATGTGCTACAATAGCATGTAAAGATAGAGCATGGTATGCCTCTATTTATAGGGTTTTGGGATCCATGGATCTCAATCCATGGGACATATAAAATCAATGGATGAGATTGATCTATGTCAATCCAATGGTCAAGATTGTTGTTGGTAAAAGCCAACAACTTGTGATTTAATTTTGATTAAATATATTTGATAAATCAAATATATATTAATACCAAATAAAACCTAATCAAATAAGGAGTGAAAATACAAATGAGATCAACCTTCCCCATTCGAGGGAGTAGACGGCCACCAATTCCATAAAGGAATTGGTGCCGCCACCTCCTTCCCATATGGGATGGCAATCTCATGGATTCCCATGAGATTGCACATCTCCTTGATTTTCTCTCTACTTATTTCCAACAACTATTTGTTGTTATTTTTTCACCAAAAATAATTCTCAATTAATTTTAGAAATATTGCAAACTTGACATTAGAAAATTATGTATCACATTCACAACCCAAAACAAAATATAATTTACATTTTCAATTAATTAGACAATGTGTATCCAATACACATTAATAATTAATCTACAAATATAAATTATAATTAGCTCTCTCTAATACATTATAAATCACATTTATAATATACTATTAATAATTGGATATTACTATCCACATTATTCTTATCCATAATAATTAAATCACATTTAATTATATTGGATAATTCCTCATACATCATGATAATTAAATCATATTTTATTATCAATTTCTCATTGCTTAGATCTTATGGAATTATTCTTGAACCATTCAACAACAATGCTATTTCTCCACGGGTACATGGAGATAAGGACAGGGCGATTGTATTGTTCCACGTATAGTGACTTGGATATTGAGATCACATCTCAAATCCAGATCCCATGGACCTCTCATAGATGCTTGATTAAATCAAGACCGTAAACCTAATCTTCTTATTGCATCTGAATCTCATTCAGATCAATGTCCAGTATATGGACTAAGATTAGGTCACTTCTCTAATGAGAGGAGTCACTAAAATCCAGACCTGTTTCATCACTCCCTCGGAATGGAAGCGTCATGGTTATACAATCGTTTATGATCAAATCACCCTTCTGGTATTCCCAATACCTGTACATCCTGCATACTAGAAGACTCATGATCATCCCGAAGATATAGATCATTTTTACACTGTCATCTTCAGGGTTTGATCACTAAGTTTCTCAATCTTAGTTCTTGGGATATGGTATAGATCATATGCTTTCACAAAGCATATATCTTACCTTCAAATTCACATCATGCTTCTAAAGCATGATGACCATGCATGGAATTTGGTCAGTCCCAAAACCTCATGAGTGAGCTCATGTCTCCCGGTTCACAAGTGAACCTGTATGATCCCTTTGAGAGATCATATTACTCATATGCCCTTACATGCACACCAGCTTGCCGGTATATAGACCTTGGTTAGGTCATTAACCTATTGATCTGCCAAATGTACATACTCAGACATATAGCAATACATATGTCTCTGATTAGAGGATGTTTGCATGTGATGTGACAGTATTCATCATAGGTCTTTGGTTATCTCGATCTCGTTAAGTCAACTAATCTGATACCTCCGAATCAATATTCCCATGTAGAGGACCTGCATCAAGAGGTTGATCAGATATCAGTCTAATGAGATAGGATTTCCATCTCCCACTCAGACTGGAGATCACTACTTGTCAATCATTGATGATGCTTGATGAGTCCTCTATCTTCCTCGTTAGATATTCATCCAATCATCAGCCTCTATGATTCAATCAATGAATCAACAGTTGTATGATTATCAAGTTGGCCATGGTACATAACCCATATTGTACAGAGGGACCTTATAGTGCATTCATTCATTCAATATCAGAAAGGGAGTGAAACATAATCAATAACTTTTATTGATAAATCATTAGTTACAATAACATTTATTGCATGAATGGTTCGCCTCGGGCTCACATTGCTAACAATATATATATATATATATGATTTCTTTCCAATAGGATATGGTTCTTCCTGAGTTGAGGAAGGTCACCACTTTTTTTGTAAAAAAGCATGATAACTTTAATATAATACGTATACAATTTGTATTAAAATGTGTAGTTTTAATGTTTGTATTATAATGTGCAGCTATAATACAAACTGTATATGTATTATACTAAAGTGCTCATATTTCTACATACTTGGGCAGCCTTCCTGAACTCAAGAAGGACACATCCTATTGGAAGAATCCCTCATATATATATATATATATATATATATATATATATATATATATATAGGGGTCTTATCCAATGGGCCCTGTGCCCATTTGAGATGAGATGAGCCCACTCATATTTTACCAATATTTTTCATCATTTTGAGTTCAATGCCTATTTATTTACAGTTGTTATATCATATTCTTACTATTAGTAAATGTTTTCATATAAATAAAATCTTAGATTCACAAGAAATGATCATTAGTAAGAATAAAAATGAGACTAGTAATACAAATAATAATACAATCATTTTGTATGAATTTAAGGTTTTTTTCCTGAAAATAGTTACTAGTAGTAAGAATATGACATAACACTTGTAAACAAATACCTATTAAGCTCAAAAAGATAGGAAATAATGGTAAAAAATGAGTGGGCTCATCTCATCTCAAATGGGCACAGGGCTCATTGGATAATTTCCCTATATATATATATATATATATATATATATATGGAAAAAATGGGACTGCCCCCGCCCCGTTTTTCGGCGTTTTTTTTTTTTTGAAAAATAAAACCATGTATATTCATCCATATATCCCTCCTACATGCCATTCGAATTTCGTCAGAAACAGAGACTCCTACGGCCTCCATCTCGATGGTATCGATTTAAAAAATCCTGTTACCGTTAAAAAATTACTGTCCGGATGGAGGTCGTAGGAGTTTCTGCTTCTGACGAAATTCGAATGGTATATAGGAGGGATATAGGGATGAATGTAAATGGTGTTATTTTTCAAAAAAAAAAAATTGCCCAAATAAGGCGAGGGAAGCCATGTTGGCTGCCCCTAGGGGGCAGCCACATATGACCCTATATATGTGTGTGTGTGTGTGTGTGTAGGGTAAAATGGAGCTGCCCCCTCCCCATTTCACCTGATTTTTTTTGAAAATTTATTTTGTGAAATTTCATCACTATATCCCCATATTATGTCATTCAAATTTCGTGCAAAACAGAGACTCTTGCGACCTCCATCTAGACAGTCATTTTTTAATGGTAACAGAAATGCTAAAAACGACCCCCTCTGGATGGAGGCCATAGGAATCTCTGTTTCGCGCAAAATTTGAATGACATAATACAGGGATATATTGATGAAAATCCATGGAAGCGATTTTCAAAAAATAAAAAAACACGGATTATCGAGGGTTTACATATCTCATAAGACGAGAGATCCCGTCGATGCGTTGACCGCTCAACAAACCCTGGTTAATCGACAATTAACCCACAATAATTAATTAAGCAATTTAAATATAAAAAATGTGGAGTTAAAATTATTATAACTCTACAACAAATGTTTATAGGTGTAAGTATGTGTAGAGGTCAAACACAGGGAGCAAACGGGAGAAGGAGGTATGAGAAATGCACAAAAATTTTGTCATTTATCTCTTGTCCAATTATTGTTTTTGTGGGGTTTTAAATTTTTATATTTTTTGCTTTATTTTTTTTATAATTTTGTATTTTCTTTGATATTTTTTATTTTTATATTCCTTTTTATTAATATTTAAATATAAGATATATATATATATATACTTATATATGTATATGTATAAATACAATATAAGGTTTGTATATATACTATTTGGATAAGAATATGTAAAAATATATAAAATATATTAAATATGATGTTTTTTATTTTTATCATTTTTTATTTATTTGGAATTTTTGCTAATTTTTATGTATTTTTAAAGTAAAAAAATATCCCGATTAAGGGATCAATACATAATATGAATTTGATTTGGGTTTGAAAAATAATAATTAGTTCCCAAAATTACCCAAATTTATTATTATATATAAATAATATTATATAGATAATTATAAAATAGAAAAACAAATTTTTGGGTATTTTTGTTGATTTTTTTATATTTTTATTGGATTTTGGAGCTTTATGAATTTTATCATTTTTTAATTTTATTTTTAGGATTTTTTCTGAACTTAATAAATACCAAAATATACTATATACATTTTTTGTAATTTTCAAAATGTTTTTATATTTTTTTGAAAGTTTTATAGGTAAACGAGGATTATTTAGGCTCCTTTTCATTTTTAGTAAATAGGTTAAATACAAAAATGCTAATTAAAAATATAAGACACAAAGCATCTAATTCTATTTTTTTGGATTTTAGGAGCACAATAGCTATTTCAAATAAATAAAAGAAACACACAAAATATATGTTCTAGAGGGGGCATTTTTGCAATAAAAATAAACTTCAAGGGTCACAATGTAAAAACATCAAAAATATACATCGTCTTTAAATTTTAAAGACTAATTTACAATTACAAAGTCTGATAGGGCATACACGCAAATTACCCCATCACATGGGACTACACGTGATGCATGCTGGAAGGACCAAAATGCAACTACGAAAAAGCTTAGGGACATTCTCAGTAATTTTTACAAAAATATACAATGTACTTTTCAATTTATTGGACTAAATGATAAATACAAAAACTAATAGGGGCTCACATGTAATTTTTCCACCTCAAGTGGGATGACATGTGAGGTGACATGGACTGAACCTAGATGATAATACAAAAAGCTCAGAGTCCTTTATACAAAATTTCCACTTTATTTAATAAGCTACATTTTATTTAAATGGCTAAACAATATATACAAAAATACGTGGTTAGGTTTTGCAATTTACCCCATAATGGCATGTGGGCAGACGGTCTGGATCATCTCACTTATCCACATGTTACTTCCCCGCACGACGATGATGCTTCGTGGATCGACGACAACGATTAGATTGCTTGGCAGCAATCAATGACGAGAACTTGGCGTGATCCAATGATTGTTGTTGCATCTGGAGGGCTTCTTCTTCATCCAACGACAACGAACATGCCTGGAAGAACTAGGATGAAGCTCGCCCGGGGAGAGCTTTGATCGGTCATTGCGGGCTCCTCCAACCTCCTTCGTCATTGCCAAGCTTTTCTCTTCATTCCTAGAAGTCCCCCACGTCAATTGATGCCTTCAATAGAGCACCTGGAGCTCCGGTGTGGTCAGGCGAAGTTGAGGAAGCAATGGCTCTAGGTGCCTCTTCCTCTGGAAAATCAACCCCTTTTGGAGTCGATTAGGCCTCCAGCACCTGCAGGAATCTCAACAAACAAAACCAAGTGGCTGGGGGCTCTTATTGGTCGAGATGGATGGGAATTGTGCGCGACGGAGATCTCCGGCGAGGGTGGTAGAGGTGGAGACCTGATCTTCAGATCCAATGAGGATTTGAGTGAATGAGGATGCGTGCAGTGAAGGGAAGCGAGAGGGGAAGGTAATGAGGGTGAAAGCAGTGGTCGAAGATAGTAGGAGCACGGTGAAATGTTCGTCAGAGCAGAGCTCCGGCAAACTACGAAATGGGTATCTACGGCTAATCCTAAGGCCTAAATGCTAAATTAATGACATAAAAAAATTCTAACATTAAAATCTACCTAAAATAACTAACAGTCACAGATCTTACCTGGTGTTCGGCTTAGGAGAAGAGGTCGCTGGCGCACAGCGGCCTGGGTGCATCTCCTCCTCCTCCAGCCGATCCGAAACCTCCATGGGACTCCTCCTATCACAAGGATACACGCTTTGGTTGTAGGTATGGACTTAAGGATTTGTGGATGACCAAAATTGAGTGGAGGAGTTGGAGGTTTTATTTATATACATGGATACGCACCCTTATTGATCGGGGAAATGGAAGATGTACAAGATATGTACATGGGTTTCAAGAGACTGGCATGGATCATGATGGATCATAGAGAAAATCTTGTGAAGAGATCGAAGACAATGGAGCGACGTATCGATCAGAAAAAAATGCATGAAAATGGCGGAAAAAAGAGTTCTGATAGGGACAACAACGCAGGGGGGAGTTGACTTGGGTCAACTCGTGACCTGACGTGATTGGTCCACGTCGAGTCACTACAACACAAAATAGCAATTTATTTAAAGATTAATTATTTAAAAATAGTAAATGATTTTCTTATTTTTAGAGTATAATTTTTTTATTATTTTATGCAGTAATTTACTATGATTTTTATTTATTTTTTGGATTTATTTATTAGTAGTTAAATTTTATTAGTGTATTTATAGGTATATTCATCTATGTTTTGTGCATTTTTATTTTTATTTTGTTGTTTTATTATTTAATTTTATATATTTATAAATTATTTTTGTGAGTATAAATTTATTTTATTTTTATGATATTATTTGTATACTTAAATAAATAGGTAAGTATATTCTGGAGGTATATTTACAGATATTTTACCTAGGTATTATATTCATCTTTTTATTTTAATGTATTTTTTTGAGTTTTTTCTTGGTTTTGTATTTTTAATATAATATATATAATATTTAAAATATTATAAAAATATGAAAGAATAAAGAATACAAAAATAGATTTCCCTTTTATTTTTATACATGTATAACATAGGTATTTTATCTATGTATTTACATAGACTTATTTTATATTTTATTTTACTTTTGGTTATATTCTAGTTTTCATATGTAAATAAGTTATAAATAATATTTACAAAATTATAAAAATATGAATTTGTAAAGATATTAAGTGACGGATAAAATGAATATTTTAATCGGTAGAATGTACAATACATATCAAAAACCTAACTTTCACACAGTAACTCCAAAAAAATATAAAACCACCACCATTAAGTAGCTCGTGAAAAGTTATATACAATTAAAGGTGATTTTGACATGATTTAGTTTTTATTTGAAAGATATGGGTCTGTGAAGTTTGGTTTTTGGCTTTTTTATTTTGTGTATAAAATGTGTACTGTGTATTCTTTTTGTACCAACTCAATTTGTACTTTTATTTACGTTATTATCTATAACTTTCATGTATAAAGTTTCTTTATTTGATGAATAAAGAATGAAATAGGTGTTAAAGATTGAATAATTAAAGAATGAATAAATGGTAGTTTATTGTATTTTTGGCCATTATCTCCCCCTAATTTATTCCTTGTCGACCAACTCAATTCTTGACTTGCTCTCGCGGTTTCGGATCATAAAATATTTTCAATATTTTATTCTTTTTCTTTTCTTCTCTTCATTTATAATTTGGGAATTAAAACTCTTATTTTTTATACAATTAATCTAATAAATAATGAATGTTATTATGTGCAAATTGATGTTATTTACATGCATTAGCTAGGATTTTTAAGGCCAAAATGATACAATAAAGTGATGAAATGGAGATTCATCAGCGGGGGGAGCCAAGTTAGCTCCCCCTAGGGGCAACCCCATTTACCCATATATATATATATATATATATATATGTATATATATATATATATGTATGTATGTATGATGACGGGGAAGCTGCTCCATGGATCAGCTAAGCTGGCTGCTCCACGGGGCAGTTTCCCCTCCTTTTTTTTTGATTTTTTTTCATGTATATTCATATACATATCCCTCCTACATGTCATTCAAATTTCGTGAGAAAGGGAGACTCCTATGCCCTCCATTTAGAACAGGTACTTCACAACAAATTCAGATTGTTAAAAATTACCTGTTCTAGATGGAGGGTATATGAGTCTCTGTTTCTCACGAAATTTGAATGACATGTAGGAGGGATATATAGATGTATATGCATGAAAAAAAATATAAAAAAGGAGGGGAAACAGCTTAGCTATTCCATGGAGCAACTTCCCTTTCCTTTCTCTCTCTCTCTCTCTCTCTCTCTCTCTCTCTCTCTATATATATATATATATATATATATAGGGTTCGATTGGGATTACCTTCTTGGGGCAGCCAACATGGCTGTCCTCACATCATTTTTGACATATTTTTTATTTTTGAGGAATATCACCATTTATATTCATCTGTATATCCATCTTATATGTCATTCGAATTTAATCAGAAGCCAAGACTCCTAAGCCCTCCATCTAGAACAGGTCGATTACAACAATCTTAAGACCGTTAAAATTACATGTTCTATATGGAGGGTATATGAGTATTTGTTTATGACAAAATTAAAGTGACATATAGGATGGATATGTAGATGAATATATATGGTGTATATTTTCAAAAAAAATGTGGAAAAATGGGGTGGGTGCAACCATTTTGATTGCCCCAGGGTGCAGCCCCAGTTTTTTCCATATATATATATATATATATATATATAGAGAGAGAGAGAGACCTTTTTAATGAGGTGGGATCTCACCAATATTGTGGTGATCCATCGCTCAGATTCTTCAGATCTCAATATGACGATTGCATCAAAAAGCTCATCCAAAAGGGTATTTTCGTCAACTCAATTTCATCAAATTCGAGTTTCATTTATTGATTTCAAATTTCCATTCTAAGCTTTTTCTCGATTTGGTATTTTCACTAATGTATTTATTGATTAATTTTCAATTTTGTTCCAAACATTTTGTAATCAACCATAACTTTGTAATGTGCAACGATTTTTTATAAAATATATTCCCCTCTTTGTAGTTTCATTAATAACATGTTTTTTACTGTATTTTCATTTTGTAAATGATTATTTCTGTTTTGTAAAAGGATACGTTCATTTTGTAACTCCAGCGAGTTTTGTAAGAGTAATTTTCGTCTTTGTGAACTTCAACCTTTTTTGTAAATGTGTATTTTTTATTTGTAAAAATTCTGTGAAAGTTTGTAACTATACCTCGCTCCTTTGTAAAATTCATGTGACGCTTTACAAAATAAGTAAAAAAAATGAGATTTGTAAAAAAGGTTAATCAAATTGTAAATATTAAAGTCATATATGTAAAATAATTAAATCATAATATAAATCAGTGCCTCATCTCTCACGCCCCTCTTGTGAGGCTGCCTCCTCCGCTCACGACTGCCATCCACACGTGAGCTACCATCCATTGACCTTCTCCGCTTGGAGCATCGTCGCCACCTGAAGCTCATCGCCCTAGGCATCCACTGCTAGGAGGAGCATCCACCATAGCACGACTTCTGCCATCGCCCCTCCATCGTAGGAGCTCGGATGATCTGTCGACCTCCTCCGTCCTCCTGGAGCGATGTTGCCGCATGTCGCGCCCAGCACACCCTGCCGCACGAAGAGCCACCGCACCATCGTCGCTCCTTCGCCTGGAGAGGAGCACCTTTGCCGATCCAGAATGCACTACAAACTCTGTTGTGGCTTGGCTCCTCCGCGTCCACCCTTCTGTCGATCGCCCGCAAACCTCCTCTGCCACTCTCAAGAACCCCATTTGCTCGCAGCATTGCAACCTCCACCCCTACGCCATCATCACCCTCCGCTTACTGACGAGCCCGATATCGCAACTTTAAGAAGATGTTTTTTATGTGATCGTTCTTAAAGAATAAAATGTTGTTCGTTGTAGGCAGCGATTGGAATCAGTCAAGAAATAACCATAAATATTTATTCAATTTCAATCACGTGGTTTTATGTTTATTTTACTTGGGCAAGTCCCAAGGTCGAACATAAGGAGGCAAAGGAACAACTTAGAATTAGGTTTATCAAAATTCACGCATGGTTTTCGAGGTGGTCTTTTTTTGGAATTTTTAATGCAAATAAAGGATGCGAGATGTAATTTCGGCCTTTTTAGGGACTAAAATGTAAAAGTCGATCAAACGATGTCTGAAAAATATGAAACTTGGCCACAATAATTATGATGAAATGAATGTACTGTAATTTTTTTAGAATTTTTGGATGCAATATGAATTTTTTTATGAATTTTGAAATGCAAACAGAATGATTTTAAATATTTAATTATAATAAATATTAAACCTACTTATTTTCAGGCGATAAAATTATCTAAGATCTGTGATGGATCTCAAAAAAATTCTAAACAACGAAAATGTGAGATCTAATACCTATTAAAAATCAAATACTGAAATAAGCAGAATGATTTTTACAGGATAAACTATGCAACAAATGCAATTCTTTTTGGGCACAATGTCAAGCACAATTAATTCTACAATATGTGATTTTTCGGGAATTTTTAGAGCAATGGTTAATCAATGGCAAATTTAAGAACATGAAATGGGAAAAGATTGCAATTTTCCACAAAATGTTTAATTATTAATTAACCATCAATCACAAAAATATCTACAATATGTCAAAATGTAGAGAATTGAGTGTAGAACAAAATGTCAATTTTCGATAAAAAAAATAATGTTAAGAAGAGGTTCAAGATCACTGGGGAACAGGAGGGTATAAGTGCAATAAATAAAATAGATAAAATGCAAAAGAGGGGGCTATTATGCAATTACCAGGAGTGATGGGGGAGAATCTGCAAATTTTAAAAGGCTAATGTGCAAATTTGAGGCTGGTCAGGGAGTCTTCTACAATTAACCCCACTGTCACATGACCTTCACGTGATAAGGTGGCTCGGCGGGAGGCTTGGGGTGATGGTTCCACGTGGCGCCACTTGATTGCTTCAGGGGGCCCGAGGTGCCTGGCGTGGAGGGAGGCTTGGAGTCGGGCCCAGATATCGATCAGAACCATCGACGGAGATGTGATCTGATGATTATCGCACGTGGTTGCTTCAACGACCGGGATGATGGTTGATCTTCATCGGAGGGTGCATATACCCTTGTCGCTGGCTATGGATTGACGGCAGAGGATGGCCGACAAATGGCTGACGATCGTCGAGGAAGAGGCGAAGTAGCTTCGCGTTGACTGGCGAAGCTCGTAGCGAGTTGACCAGTGGTCAAAGGCCGTTGTTGGCGGTCGGTGGCTCGACAATGACGTTGATAAGGTTTGAAGGTTGTCGAAGGCAGTTGAGGCTCAACCCAGGCGGTGAAGCTGCGATGCGGTGGAGACCCAACTGGAGACGAGGATGTGTGAAGTAGGGGGGGGGCATGTCGGATATGGAGTCGATGACGGTTGGAGTCGGATCGTAGCGGAAGATGGTGATCGAGAGAAAGAGAGGGAGATCGTAGATGGAGCTTGGGAAGGAGGTGAAGCAAAGGGGGAGATACCTAGAGAACGAATGGGGCTCGACAGAGGTGATTCCGAAGTAGAGCAGCGGGCGGAGGGTGCTTAGGCTGCAACGACGTCGGGGGTGATGCCGGATCTCGCCGTGAGGAGGTTGACGTCGGGCTGTCACCACCTGCGGAGGGGCCTACTTCCAAGAGTCGGCGGATGCGGGAGTTGGGGTTGGTGAAGGCCTTTAAATAGGGCAGCGAGGGATGTCGTTGGCGACGCGAGAGAAGCGGAGGAGGTGGTTGGCCATTGGTGACGAAGGCGGGAGCGGCGGTTGACGAGGAGTGCGATGGATGTTACGGACCCCAAGATTCCGCAGATAAAGATTTTGTAAAATCAAAAATAAATAGCGAATGACCTCGGATCGCAAAAGTTTCTTCACGAAAATGCTTGTCTCGATGAGATGTACAACTTTCATGAAGACATCAAAACCAAAATAGATCAAATGCACAAAGCGAAATTTTGGGGTATCCCATGTACATAGAGTACCTTGATTTTTTTGGGTTTTGTATTTTTTATCATTTTTAAACCAAATAAAAATCCGAAAAAAATATAGAAAAATCAAAGATAAATAAAGACACCTTAATCTAATTTTTTTGAATTTTTATTAATAATATAAATATGTACATAAAATATTAGGTCAAAAACCGCTAAAATATACAATGTACAAAAGAGTCCTAAAATCTAACTTTCACAAATGAGCTCTGATTCATTTCAACTTGGTCTTATTTTGAAGGTAATTGAATGTACATTAGTTCAAAAGTGAGTAGAATCAAATCGGACACGGGATGGGGAAGATATGTGGCTTTTAATCCTAAAATCCTAAAATTAGGTTTTGGATTTTTGGTCCACTTATTTGGGTTAATGATTTTTTTTGTATTTTTCATTTATTCTTGTTAGTGATATGTACACAGTGAAGGTGGTTTTGGGTTATTCAGAGTTATCGTGAAGGAGTTAAAAATCAAAGAAGTTAGGTTGATTACATGCCAATTTTGGCAAAGATTTTTGGCTTCTTATTTTGTGCAGAAATTATGGATAAAATGCAATTCCTATGAAAACATGCATGAATGCTAATTATGTAGAATAGATGCAGAAATGATGTTGATTTTGTGGGATTTGAGCTTAATAAATGAGTTTTAGAGTGATGAATTCGAGATTCATCATCCCCCTATACTTAAACCATGCTTGTCCCTGAGCATCAAAAAGAAATTCCATGAGGTGAAATGAGATTGGGTTCCATACCAAGACCATGAGATGAAGGTGAAAATGAACTAGACTCTACCTTTGGATTATTAGTGTGGTGGAACTTCTGTGAGACTTAGAATTTTAAAATCAACAACCCTCAAGTTCTACACATCATTGTCACAGTTTCGGCTCGAAAGTCATCTTAGATCAATCATCTTCCCAAAGTATACCCTATGAATATTGAACAACCGACTCATGTGTGTGAAAGGTTTTAGCTCTCCCCATCCAGACTGTCGGACTACCATGCTCCTCTCCTCTCTAGTAACTCATCCTCGGGGAGTCAGGTATTTCCTTCTAAGGTCTGTCGTGTTGTGTTCACAATCGAATTGGGGGAGAAGATATAAGAAGGGGAAAAGAATTGGAGGGTGGCCAGTGTAGTCACCACTCCTTGTGAAGCTGGCCAGTGTAGCCGAGTCTCCACCAAGATCTGCAGGTTTATTGAAGCTTGGACCTTTTTGGTCAGATTTTATTTGGTAGAATACTTCTTTGTATTTGGAGTTTTCGGTGGTTCTACTTGGATCTTGTGCCCCTACGGATATAGAATCTTTTTATTCCATACTTTTTTTGGGGTCTTAGAAAAAATTGTGCTCAACCGTCCATCCCTTTTCCGAAGCTTTATTTCAACCTATACTCCAGTCTTTAGATTTCCGCGCTATCAAAGAAGAGATTCACACAGTCTTTTAACATCCCTTCTGAGTTGAGCTAAGTGCATAGTACGAGAGTACGAATTAATTCCCTATTCCAGAGTTGTACCCAGAATGAAGAGACCATGTTAGACACTAAGAGTCAAACGCTGCACATTGTCATGTGGAACTTAAAGAATTAAGTCAAAAGACCTGAAGCTCTTAAAATCCTATTTATCGGTGAAGTTCCTCTGAAAATTAGGTGGATTAAGGTCAAGTCCAGACCACTCTCGGTTTATGCTCACAACTCGATTCAGAACCCAATGACTTTTCACAGATGCAGATGAATGCGATGCTGGATGAAGTGCAGGTGTGTGAAATGCAGACAAACATTTTTTTCTTTTTATGCAAGGGATTTTTTTATGCAAATAAGAAGCCATTTTCAATTTTTTTTGGCAAAGTCGGTGTTAGTAGCAAAAATCCTCTTTCTTTTCTTTTCTCTCTCTCTCTTTAATTTTTTTTAATTACCCACCCTGTAAATACATATAGACTTATGCGAAAATACGAGATATGGGTAAAATATATACAAAGTATATATACAAACCCCTCTATACTTAGCAAGTGTTGTGTCCTCAAAGCACAAGAAGTGAAAAGAAGACATAGCTCGGGCTAAGCGGAAGAGAGTTAAAAATTTATATTCACAGTCTAAGTATAGAAGAAGAGCGGAAAGAGGCGGTCAGGATATGTGAATGAGGAGAGTATATACAGGTGAGTGTCGGTTCCCCCTATACTTAGGCTCTGGTCAACCTAAGTATAAAAGAAGGGTGGAAGTGAGGCGATCGAGAGATAGGATAAGGATGGTATATATAGATGGCATCGGTCCCCCCCTATACTTAGGCCTTGGCCTAAGTAGAGGAAGAAGCTGTACAAGGGGATCGATGTGGTCGGGAGGGAAGGTGGGACTGATCTGATGAATTTTCAATGTCCTTGCTCTACGTGAAATAGCTGGCCTCAACTTGAACTATCTGCTCTTTGGGTGATTCAATATATGGCTTCAACAACTATCCATTTACTGAGAAGGGTTGTGCATCCTCCTTGAATTCGGAAATATCTACACTTCCATTGGTATGCACATCATAAGGACCCGTCCATTTTGATTTCAGTTTCCCGTGAAAAATCTTTAACCGAGCATTAAACAATCACACTTTCTGCCCAGGGACAAAGGTCTTGTCTCGAATGTGTCTATCATGCCATCTCTTGACCTTGTCCTTATAAATCAAACTGTTGTCATATGCCCGATTTCGGATTTCAATTAGCTCATTCAGATTTAGGTCTCGACATAATTTCCCAAGGTGACAACTCCAATTCAACTTTTTGATTGCCCATTCTGATTTGTGAATCAATTTCGCAGGTAGAGGGCATGGCTTGCCATAGATCATCCTAAAAGGTGAAGTACCGAGTGGAGTCTTATAGGTTGTCCTATAGGCCCATAGAACTTGGTCCAACAGCTTCGACCAATTCTTCCTATATGGACAAACCAACTTCTGAAGAATACCCTTCACCTCTCTATTAGAAACCTCTGCCATGCCATTAGATTGTAAATCATATGGGTTGGCAATTCTATGCTCAAATTTGTACTCCCTAGCCAAAGATCTCATCTCCCTATTCACAAAGTGGCTACCTCCATCAGAAATCAAAACTTTTGGTACCCCGAATCTTGCAATGATATTATCCTTGATAAACTTATAGACGGTTTTGCTATCTGCGGTTCGGGTTGGAATATCCTCTACCCATCTTGATAAAATAATCAACCGCTAGCAAGATGTACTCAAATCCATTGATGTTGGGAAAGGGTCCCATAAAATCAATCCCCCATGCATCGAAAACATCACAAAAAATCATTGGTTGCATGGTCATTTCATCACTATGACCGACAGTCCCTCCCATCCTTTGGCAAATCAGGCATGACCGTACAAATTCATTAGCATCTCTAAATAAGGTCTGCCAGTAAAATCCACATTGGAGTACCTTGTGCGCGGTTCTCTTTCCCGAATGGTATCCTCCAGCCTCGAGAGAATGACCATGTGTGAGTACACTCTGATATTCCTCCTGAGGAATACATCTTCGCCAGACACAATCTGGTCCCTTATAGAAAAGGAAATGATAGTCCCAATGGTATTTTCTCGAATCTGACTTTAATCAATCGATCATTCTCTTGGTTTAACCAAAGAGAACCTTCTTGGAGACAAGATAGTTCACTATGTTTGAATACCTTGGGATTGAATCAATAACGCAAACTGATTCGTCTGAAAAAGTCTCCTTAATTAGTCCAGTGTCAGGATAATCATTTTGCTCAATTCGGGAGAGGTGATTAGCAACAACATTCTTTATTCCAGGTTTATCCTTGATCTCCAAATTAAATTCCTGGATTAACAAGATCCATCTCAAAAGGCGTGCTTTGGCATATTTCTTATCCATGAGGTATCTAATTGCCATATGATCTGTGAATATTGTCACCTTGGAGCCCAATATGTATGATCTGAATTTTTCAATGGCCCAAACAACCGCGATCATTTCCTTCTCAGTCACTGTATAATTTCTTTGTGCAGGATCTAACACTTTGCTCGCGTAGTGAATCGCATAAGGAATTCCATCTCTTCTTTGTCCAAGTAACGCTCCGACAGCAAAATCCGATGCATCAGTCATGATCTCGAAGGGAAGAGACCAGTCGGGAGCTTGTAATATCGAAGATTCACATATTTTATTTTTCAGGAGCTCGAAGGCCTCTAGACATCTGTGATTTACAATAAACTCGGTGTCTTTTCCTAAGAGCTCAGTCAGTGGGTGGGCGATCTTTGAAAAATCAG
The DNA here is from genome assembly GCA_037367405.1 of Ottelia alismoides. Lineage (NCBI taxonomy): Eukaryota > Viridiplantae > Streptophyta > Magnoliopsida > Alismatales > Hydrocharitaceae > Ottelia > Ottelia alismoides. The sequence goes on from JAZKJV010009180.1 coordinate 25,127, forward strand.
GGATGAACCTTCGATAAAATCCAACATGCCCTAAGAAAGACCTTACTGACTTGACGTTGGTTGGTGGCTCAAGTTTCTTGATCGCATCCACCTTGGCAGGGTCGACCTCCATTCCCTTTTTGGAGATGACGTGTCCCAATACGATACCCTCAGTCACCATAAAGTGACTTTTCTCCCAGGAGAGTACCAAATTAACCTCCCTGCATCTGTGGAGGACTCGGTCCAAGTGCGCTAAACATGTATCAAATGAATCACCATGAACCGAGAAGTCATCCATGAAGACTTCCAGGAAATCACCAACCATTTCGGCAAATACGGCAATCATGCACCGCTGAAATGTGCCTAGGGCATTACAAACCCCGAATGGCATGCACTTGAATGCGTAAGTACCGAAGGGACATGGGAATGTGGTCTTTTCCTGATCCTCAGGAGTGATAGATACTTCATTGTAGACAGAGTACCCATCAAGAAAACAGAAGAATGCTTTCCCTGCAAGTCTCTCCAAGATTTGATCAATAAATGGCAGTGGAAAGTAATCTTTCTTGGTCGCAGCATTCATGCGCATGTAATCAACACAGACGCGCCACGACGTGGGCACTCTAGTCGCGATCTCTACCCCCTCCTCGTTGGTGACCATCTGCATTCCCAACTTCTTCGGGACGAGATGAAGGGGGGCCACCCACTTGGAGTCAGAAATGGGATATATAAATCCTGCTTTGCACCATTTCTCTATCTCTTTCTTATCCACTTCCCAAAGATTGGGGTTTAATCTTCTCTGAAATTCATGGAAAGGTCTTGCATTATCCTCAACATAAATTTGGTGCGAGCAGAGAGCGGGGTTTATTCCTACGAGATCCGACACAGTCCAACCAATGGCTTTTCGATTTCACTCAAGGACTTCGAGTAATCTAGATTCCTGGTCTATCGTTAATGATGAGCTAATGATAACATGGAATTTTTCTTTGGGTCCATTTAGAAATGCATACTTCAGTGTGGGACGCAGTGGTTTCAGTTCTGGCAAATCTGAATCATCAATTAAGTCTGGCTGAATGATTTATGTATCCGGTTCAGTACCGGTTGGCGGTGAATCACTGTGTAAGATGCTGGCTACCAATTCTGAAGAAAGGTGAGTTGGATCGCTAAAGTAAAATGGTAATTTGGCCAGAGCCACGTCCGACTCGTCATCGATATTTCTTGATTGTCCCGAAGATGATAGGACTGACAAATCCGACAGGATTTCTATGTCGTCAAGACTGTAGTAATCTGGGTGTCCAGATATGTTTGGCAATATTTTGTAAACCGCATTGTATATTGTTTCTTCTTCTGATGGTGTGCTTTTAATATGCATGTCTATCAGTTGATCCCACGACCCAATAGTGCTGAGGAGATTGCATTATGATGTTTCGGCATAATCAGTGGTGGATTCGAAGTCTGGCCTTTGCCACTTTGTTTGTTTCATCTCCAAGTCTACCTCTCCGTCTGGAGAACGGAATTTCATCATTTCAGAACCGTAATCGAATACAGCTTTGGCGGTTCTTAATAACGGTCTTCCAAGAATGATTTGTGATTCTTTCCAATGGTTCGGGTCTCCATAACAAGGACAGTGAAGTCTACTTTGTATTCCGTACCCTCGATCACGATGATGACATTTTTTACTTCTCCCTTAGGTCTTTTAGTGGATTTATCAGCAAATTGGAGTAAAGATAATGATTTCTTGAGAGGTCCTAACTCCAATCTATAATATAAGGCTAAGGGAAGAAGATTTACGGAGGAACCATTGTCAAGGAGTGTGAATGCGAACGCAATGCCTCCAATGCGACTGTCCACATAATGGGCACCCAGATCCCTTTTATTTCTTGACAAATGCTGATTTTTGACACATTTGGTAGTGACAACTGTCAAGATATGAGTCTCCACAAATTGACTTGTTTTCTTTGGACGAGTCCTGGTGGGAGTGCATTTTGCCTTCAAGTATGTCTGAAAAGCTGGATTACTGGTTGTATACTGATCAAAGGGTACTTTGACTATGATATTTTGCTGGCAGAATCTTTCCATCACTGGGTCATACTGAATGTTTTTCTTTTATTTTCCCTTCTTAAGAGCATGGGGGAAAGGAATGGAAGCATTTGAGACAGGAGATAAAGAGCCAGAATCATAAATAAGAGCATCTTTATTAGACTTGGATATCTTATTACAATCATAATATTTCTGATAATAATCAAAATCAGGTTGCTGAAAAGATGACAAAGGTGTTTTTGCAGCAAATAGAGGTTTAAAATGTTGGAAATGCGAGCCCACGGCGAGCCATTATGCAATAAATGTTATTGCACATATCATTCCCTGATCTGAAATGAAGAATGAATAATTTGTATAATAGGTCCCTTAGTACAATTAGGGTTATGTACCATGGCCATCTTAATAATCATACAGTTGTTGATTCAACTATTGAATCATAGAGGCTAGTGCTTGGATGAATATCTAAAGAGTTAGATTGAGGACTCATCAAGCACCGTCAAATGATTGTTAAGAGATGATCTCCAGCCTGAGTAGGAGATGGCAATCCTTATCTCTGAAGGCTGATATCTGACCGACCTCTTGATGCAGGTCCTCTGCATAGGAATAGAGATTCGGAGGTGTCAGATTAGTTAGGTCAAAGAGTTGACTTAACGAGATCGAGATAACCAAAGTCCTATATCATATGCTGTCATGATATAGGCACGCATCCTCTGACCGGAGACAGATGTGTTGCTATATGTCCAAGTATGTACATTTGGCAGACCAATAGGTTGATGACCTAATCAAGGTCTATACACCGGCGCGCTGGTGTGCATATAAGGGCATATGAGTAATACGATCTCTCAAAGGGATCATACAGGTTCAGTTACTGAACCGGAAGACATGAGCTCACTCATGAGATATTGGGAAGAATCAAATTCCATGCGCATGGTCGTCTCGCTTTGGAAGCTTGACTGAATTTGTAGGTTTGATATATACTTTTAGTATATGATCAAGACCTAGGTATGATGTACGCTTTTGGAAAGTGTATGATCGATACCAACTCCCAATGATCGAATGAGAAACTTACTGATAAAACCATGAAGTAGACAGTATAAAGTTGATCCGATACTTCGGGTTTAGTCTAAGTCTTCCAGTATGCAGGATGTACAGGTATTGGGAATACCTGAGGGTGATTTGATCATAAACGATTGTATAACCATGACGCTTCCATTCCTAGGGAGTGATGAAACGGGTATGGATTTTAGTGACTCCTCTCAGTAGAGAAGTGATCTGATCTTGGTCCAAGTGTTGGACATTGATCTGAATGTGATTCAGATACAATGAGAAGATTAGATTTACGGTCTTGATTTAATCAAACATCTATGGGAGGCCCGCGATCTGGATTTGAGATATGATCTCAATATCCATGTCACTATACGTGGAACAATACAATCGCCCTGTCCTTATCTCCAAGTATCTGCGGAGAGATTGCATTATTCTTGAAGGGTTCAAGAATAATTCCATACGATCTAAGCAATGAAGAAATAATGATTAAATGTGATTTAATCATCTTGAATGAGTGAAGAAATTATCCAATTTAATTAAATGTGATTTAATTAATGTGGATAAGAATAATGTGGATAGAAATATCCAATTATTCATAATATATTATAAATGTGATTTATAATGTATTAGAAAGAGCTAATTATAATTTATATGTGTTGATTAATTATTATGTGTATTGGATACACATTGTGTAATTAATTAACAATATGAATTATGTGTTGTTTTGGGTTGTGAATATGATTCACAATTTTTTCCATGGCAAGAATGCAATATTCTCAAAGATAATTGTGAATTATTTTTTGGAGAATAAAACCCAATAAATTTGTTGCAAATAAATAAGAGAGAGATTACATGGAGATTACAATCTCCATGCATTCCAAGGTGGACGGCACACCACTCCTAATTGGAGTGGGTGTGCGCCTACATGGAAGGCACATGGAGATGAAATCTCCATGTGTCTTCTCTCCTTATTTGTTGGGTTAATTTAGGAGCAAATTATATTTGATTTTATCAAATATATTTTGACCTAAATTTGTTGCTTTTGACAACAACAATCTCGGCCATTGGATGAACATAAATCAATCTCATCCATTGATTTTATGTGTCCCATGGATTGAGATCCATGGATCCCAAAACCCTATAAATAGAGAGGCATTCTTGGCTCTCTCTTGACACATGCTATTGTAGCACAAAAACTCTCTCTCTCTCTCTTTCTTCTCTACACACGTCAGCCCTCTCTCCCTCTAATTGGTGGCCGACCACCAAACCCTAGAGGAGAGAACCGTCGTCGCCTTCGCCACCGCGCCGCCGCTTCGACGTTCTTCGGTTCTCCGTCTTCTTGGAGAGTTCCTCTCACGAAGGAGACGTTTGATCTCGTGTGACGAGATCAGGAGCAACCATGCTTGGATCATCTTCTTGGATTGCGAGGACAACGCGGTTCATCCCCGCGCTCGCAAGCGGTCTCGCCGACGATCGGACTTGAGACAGGAGGTCTCTTTCTTTAGAGACTTGATCAACCACGCTTCAAGAGGTATTGCATTATACTTGTTGTGGTTATATATGAAACGATCTGAGAATGGTTCTCGGATCATGTGGTTTCATCGAATAAAAATTTTTTAAATTCCGCTGCACCGAACAACTAGTACGACTAGTCGTTCTTCGTCGTATCCGATACGACGATCACGCTTCCGTGATGCGCTTGAGGATTAATTTGATATCCTTCAAGTGGTATCAGAGCCTTAGGTCGACGGTTTCGAATATGATTCGAAAAACCGAGGACGACTTGGGTTTGTTAAGGTCGCGAAAGTTTTTATCGCATTTGATTTCGCAGATCTGTTTAGTAAATAAATTCGTCACTGTTTAAATTGTTTAAACACGAATTTAATACTTGGATTTTGTTCCCCATTAAATAAGGAAACCATAGGATCTGAGTTTACGTAAATCGGATTTCGTATGCTCTAGATATGGTTGTTTTAATGAACATGTATACACTGTTGCGGGAACTGTAGATCTGAACGTGATTAAAATGTTAATTACTGTTTAGACTTGCCTCGAAATGCGTGTAACATCACTTGGATTCTGTCCTAAATCAAATTAGCAATCTATGAAAATTGATTTTGTCTAATTTGGATTTAATATGATTGAGATATGCTAATTTTAGTAAGAAGGGGTCACTGCTGAAATTACAGTCCTAATCTAGAACCAAGTGATTGTCAATTAGTGAAATTAATTGTTAATTTCATGAAATAATCATGAAAAATATTTGTGAAATATTTGAAGATGATTATTTACATAATTGACTTGGCCTCAACCAATTAATTGATTAGATTTGATCTAAATCTTAATTGGAAACACATTCATCAAACTTAATGTTTGATTGGTGATTGTCATTTAATCATTTAGTGAAATTAAATTGTTTAATTTCCTAGAATAATTGTGCATAAATATTTGTGAAATATTTGATGATAATTATTCCCTTAAATGACATTGCCTTAACCAATAATTGATTAAGATGTGATCTAAATCATAATTGGAAACCACAATCTTTCAAACTTGATGCTTGAATAGGATTTGGGAATTTGTCTAGCAAATTTCCTTATAATCAAAAAAATGTTTTGATTATTACTATATGGTACAATTTCGGTTGTATAACCGATGATCATCTCAAGTACAAATTAATCAATTTGGCATTATCCTTTCCCGAGGCGGATATGGTGCCTAGTCGGAGAGCATTGGGGTTGCGGGTTGCAACGTATGTGGTCCGTCCCACTCTCGTCGGTACTGGCCATGACAGCGGGTAGGGCCGGGATAATGTCCGAGGGATTAAGATGTATTTTTGTAATTATTAAAATTCGAATTAATACGTATTTTGAGATATTACCATATATGTATCAAGTTTGATTGATTGAATTGGATTGATAATTAATTTAATATGATTAAATTGATTATGTCCAATTGAAATACTCTAATATGATTAGAGCTAATAATTCCCTTGGAAGAATTAATTATGTGAATGTGATTCACGATAATTAATTAAAATTTGAATATGATATGGAGGATCAAATAAGTGACATCCATGGTCTCCCGTCAAGGCGGAGGGTTCCGTCGCCAGGGATTGCATGTGGGAGACGCCTGTCCGAAGTGACAGCTCCTGTATGCAAGCGCATCTGGATCGGGCTCGTCGCTTCTCGAAAGAGTAAGGACGTATGCGTAGTGACCCCAGTATCGGGTCCTCATATTATTGGGGCGATATTGGATTGCGCATAGCGAGTTGTATTCCTGTTGACGGTTGGTTCAATTAATGACGGATCAACATCACCTTAAGGGTGGTGGGCCCGGGTGTTAAAGACCGAATTGGGAGATGCAAGTTGGACTTGCAAGGCGGAATGTGTTCCCGCTTCTTTTTATCCGAGTTGTAGGTTCTCATATTATTGGGATGCAACAAAGATAAGGAAGGAGATCCCAGATCTTGCTTGAGATATAATGGTAAGTATATCTCTTACATTGAAAGTGATTAAGGGAATGAACTTTCAATGTTGACATGGCAAGACAACTTTGATATAAAAAATCCTAAATCAAAGTAAAATATGTATATATAAATACATACATTTATGCAAATTTCTTATTTCAGATAATCCTTCATTAAAACCCACTCAATGATATACTCAATAATAATCAGTAGAATATCATGGATTGGACTCATGATCCAGATATTGTACTTGCAATTGAACACATAATGTATGTGGTTGCAATGTGTAAATTTCCTCATAATATTGAGAAATGACAATTAAATAGATAATAGGACTACAACCCTAGGGTTTGTATGTCTCTATAGTCTTGGTATCATCAAATGTACTTTGGAAGTGACATGTTGATGGTGATCATAATTGTCATATAATCCTTATAAAATCAATGAAGATTTTCTGGCATACATATGTGCTCTTGACATTTAATCATGAGTGACATGGTTTTCTACATCATGTAGAATGGTAGCTCTATAAAGAGATGATGTATTCAAATTGTTTGAGTACCTACCTGAACCTATGTTTTATGAGTTTAGATGGATGTAGATGATGAATGTCATTATTCTACTATCTATACTCTGGTCATTCATGAAGCTTCATAATATTCATATTATATGAATTTAATGAAGCATGAATAAATGTTGAAATACTCTTATTTTGAATTCTTTTTGAATTTATTGTAAGAGATCCTTAGTCTTAAGCAATGGTTGCTTATAGATAAAGGGAGCGCAATGGAAGCATGGGTTGGACCCAAGAAAGAAGGAAAGTCAAAAAGTTGACTGGACTTCTGTGACTTCCATGTGACATCCAAAGAGTTGGATGAATGCCAATACTGCAATAAGTTGATGTGTTGATAGTATGACTATCAAGTCTGTCTAGAATCCTTAGAAAAGGACTCGGATGGAGCATCAGAATAATCTACATAAATCATTGATATTGACTTACTTATTGAATAAGATAAAGTCAAATAATTGTATCTCAATCTTCTGATGACAATCGCAATGGGTTGCATATGTTTTAGAAGACTGGAAAATTTGGTCTTAAAGGTTTATAGTTGTCCACATGAATATTGATGCAATTGTTGCAACAATCTCTGTTGGATTAATAGACTTGTTAATTTCAGTGGCAGAGCCCTTAGTCGTAGAGAATGTCTCTATGACCTAGATATAAGAATACACTCATTGTTTGTTTCTAAATGTTGGAAATAAACATGAATTCTGAGATAGAACTATCATAAAGAGTTATGATGAAGATATTTCAGATAGTAATCTAAAATCTAGTGGACTCCACGTAAATTAGAAAAATTAATGAATGGTTCATTAACATTTCTGAATACTGAAATTAAACCTTAAGATCAATAGGAGGATGAAGATCATTTGACAATGATCTAGCATCAAGCCTTGGACATTTGTCTATTGATTTGATCAATAGAATAGTAAGAGATGAAACTTTAGAATGTCTAAAATTTCAAAACTTACATACTTATGAATATTGTATTCAAGGTAAAAATGTCCAATACACCCTTCTTCGGGAATGGTGTAAGATGCCAAGGTATTCAGGATCTCATACATATTGATGTATGCGGATCATCTATATCATAGTAAACATTGTGGATATGTGATATCTATTGATGATTATGTATGATATGAGATTTCTTCTCTTCATCTAAGAAACTTTTGAAATGTTCAAAGATTTCATTAATTTTGGTTTAGAACCAAAGTTTGAAGGAAGATAAAATGAATTTGATCTAATCTAGGTAGCAAGTACCTACTAGATAAATTCGAAGAATACCTTATGGAGATATGAATATCATTTCTATCTCAAACCTCCTAACACACCTTAACTCAAAAGAGTTATAGGTAGATACAATTAGATCATATGTGACATGATCTTATCAATGTTGAATTTTTAGCATAATTATCCCTTAGTTTCTTGGTATATATGTGTAGTAGAGACTACAATGTATATCCTCAATAAGGTTCCATGTATATTGGAATCTAGCACTTGAGAGTGCTGCTTCATTAGGAAAATAAAGGATGGTATTGGATACCTACTTTATGACCTTGAGATTCTTAAAATATCTCATCTCCGAGAATGTGATTCTTAGAGGTTGAGACTCTTGAGAATCAAGATAAAATGAAGTATAGGAACTCATTTTCTTTGAGAAGATAATGAGACTCCTGAAATTGGAAACTAAAAGGACAATTAAAGATGAAACACTAATACCTCTTCAAATGAGTTTGAGGACGGATTCCATGTGTTAGAGAAATCTGACAATGATCGAACTTCATGTGATGAAGCTTCTGAAGATCATAGCATGGATAGATGGATAGCAATAAAAGTCTAATGTAGACTTCATATACAAGTGTTGTATATGGACCCTCGAGGATCCACCTATATGGGTAAGACCTGTAAAAGGTGTAAATGGATCTTCAAGAGACAGGGAACCTGATGAGAAGGTAGAGACCTTCAAAGCACGGTTTGTAGCCATGAGCTACACACTGGAAGAGAAGACATTGCTTGCAATGAGACTTGTTTTTCGGTGACCATGCTTAAAACCATCAGAATATTACTAACCTTAGCTACACAACTTGACTATTGCATCTTCAATATGTAAGTCAATATTGCATTCCTCTACGAATACCTCTTTGAGGATATTCACATGAAGTAGCCCCAGGGCTTCATGGTTGAGGAAAGCAAGGTGTGCAAGCTAAGGAATCCATCTATGGACTCAGATAAGCTTCTTAAAGTTGGATCATAAGATTTGATAAAATTATAAATGTTATGATTTCAGATAGAATCTTGATAAACCATATGAAGCTTAGTGGGAGTGCTTTTGTGTTCATCGTGCTAAATGTAGATGATATCCTAATCATTTAAAAAATGATATAAGGATAATAATTAGTGTTTTATAATCTGGTTGTTCCATAACTTGAAATAAGATTTCAAAGATGCCTCTCAGATCTTAGTTCTGAAGTTGTTCAGAAGCAAAGAGAAGAGGATAATGGGACTGTCACATTTGTAGTACACCTTGGACATATTCTATTCATAGAGATTCCAAGAGAGGCTTCCAACCCTTAAGATATGGTACTGACCTATCTAAAGGGATAGCACCTCAAAGAGTTGAGGAAGTGAATGCTAGTACTGCTTGCCCTTGGGCATCAGTTCTGAGAAGCCATGTGTGTGCTAGATGTGTACAAAAGCCAGATGGCTGCTATACAGTGGGAGTAGTAAACTGTTACTAATCCTACTATGGAAATAAAACACTTGGTTGCAGTAATAACAACAAAATCTTCATAGATGACAAGATTTTTGAGATAGTGATCTCAGAGTCTTATCTTCAAAAACTTAAGACTTTATAGATAGAGATCTAAAAGGTCTTAACTGTGGATACCTTAAGAGATAGTGATCTCCAGGAATAAGGATATTCTGATAAGGATTATGGAAATACTGGTTATGATAATTGTTAAGCTGTAGTGTCAAAGACACTGTAACTAACTAGATTGAGTATTGGTTGCATAAGATGCAACATTCGCATTGGATGCGAGCACTGTTACTGGGGATATGCATGTACCGTAAAAGGACTTGGCGTAGTCTCGCGGGAACAGAGTGACTGATCAGCTTACCTAGCTATTTTCCAAATAGTCTATGATTGTCACATGAGTGCGGGTTTAAATGATTAGCCCATTAAATGGCTCTTTGGGCTAGTGGGAGATTGTTGGAAATGCGAGCCCACGGCGAGCCATTATGCAATAAATGTTATTGCACATATCATTCCCTGATCTGAAATGAAGAATGAATAATTTGTATAATAGGTCCCTTAGTACAATTAGGGTTATGTACCATGGCCATCTTAATAATCATACAGTTGTTGATTCAACTATTGAATCATAGAGGTTGGTGCTTGGATGAATATCTAAAGAGTTAGATTGAGGACTCATCAAGCACCGTCAAATGATTGTTAAGAGATGATCTCCAACCTGAGTAGGAGATGGCAATCCTTATCTCTGAAGGCTGATATCTGACCGACCTCTTGATGCAGGTCCTCTGCATAGGAATAGAGATTCGGAGGTGTCAGATTAGTTAGGTCAAAGAGTTGACTTAACGAGATCGAGATAACCAAAGTCCTATATCATATGCTGTCATGATATAGGCACGCATCCTCTGACCGGAGACAGATGTGTTGCTATATGTCCAAGTATGTACATTTGGCAGACCAATAGGTTGATGACCTAATCAAGGTCTATACACCGGCGCGCTGGTGTGCATATAAGGGCATATGAGTAATACGATCTCTCAAAGGGATCATACAGGTTCAGTTACTGAACCGGAAGACATGAGCTCACTCATGAGATATTGGGAAGAATCAAATTCCATGCGCATGGTCGTCTCGCTTTGGAAGCTTGACTGAATTTGTAGGTTTGATATATACTTTTAGTATATGATCAAGACCTAGGTATGATGTACGCTTTTGGAAAGTGTATGATCGATACCAACTCCCAATGATCGAATGAGAAACTTACTGATAAAACCATGAAGTAGACAGTATAAAGTTGATCCGATACTTCGGGTTTAGTCTAAGTCTTCCAGTATGCAGGATGTACAGGTATTGGGAATACCTGAGGGTGATTTGATCATAAACGATTGTATAACCATGACGCTTCCATTCCTAGGGAGTGATGAAACGGGTATGGATTTTAGTGACTCCTCTCAGTAGAGAAGTGATCTGATCTTGGTCCAAGTGTTGGACATTGATCTGAATGTGATTCAGATACAATGAGAAGATTAGATTTACGGTCTTGATTTAATCAAACATCTATGGGAGGCCCGCGATCTGGATTTGAGATATGATCTCAATATCCATGTCACTATACGTGGAACAATACAATCGCCCTGTCCTTATCTCCAAGTATCTGCGGAGAGATTGCATTATTCTTGAAGGGTTCAAGAATAATTCCATACGATCTAAGCAATGAAGAAATAATGATTAAATGTGATTTAATCATCTTGAATGAGTGAAGAAATTATCCAATTTAATTAAATGTGATTTAATTAATGTGGATAAGAATAATGTGGATAGAAATATCCAATTATTCATAATATATTATAAATGTGATTTATAATGTATTAGAGAGAGCTAATTTTAATTTATATGTGTTGATTAATTATTATGTGTATTGGATACACATTGTGTAATTAATTAACAATATGAATTATGTGTTGTTTTGGGTTGTGAATATGATTCACAATTTTTTCCATGGCAAGAATGCAATATTCTCAAAGATAATTGTGAATTATTTTTTGGAGAATAAAACCCAATAAATTTGTTGCAAATAAATAAGAGAGAGATTACATGGAGATTACAATCTCCATGCATTCCAAGGTGGACGGCACACCACTCCTAATTGGAGTGGGTGTGCGCCTACATGGAAGGCACATGGAGATGAAATCTCCATGTGTCTTCTCTCCTTATTTGTTGGGTTAATTTAGGAGCAAATTATATTTGATTTTATCAAATATATTTTGACCTAAATTTGTTGCTTTTGACAACAACAATCTCAGCCATTGGATGAACATAAATCAATCTCATCCATTGATTTTATGTGTCCCATGGATTGAGATCCATGGATCCCAAAACCCTATAAATAGAGAGGCATTCTTGGCTCTCTCTTGACACATGCTATTGTAGCACAAAAACTCTCTCTCTCTCTCTCTCTTTCTTCTCTACACACGTCAGCCCTCTCTCCCTCTAATTGGTGGCCGACCACCAAACCCTAGAGGAGAGAACCGTCGTCGCCTTCGCCACCGCGCCGCCGCTTCGACGTTCTTCGGTTCTCCGTCTTCTTGGAGAGTTCCTCTCACGAAGGAGACGTTTGATCTCGTGCGACGAGATCAGGAGCAACCATGCTTGGATCATCTTCTTGGATTGCGAGGACAACGCGGTTCATCCCCGCGCTCGCAAGCGGTCTCGCCGACGATCGGACTTGAGACAGGAGGTCTCTTTCTTTAGAGACTTGATCAACCACGCTTCAAGAGGTATTGCATTATACTTGTTGTGGTTATAGATGAAACGATCTGAGAATGGTTCTCGGATCATGTGGTTTCATCGAATAAAAAATTTTTAAATTCCGCTGCACCGAACAACTAGTACGACTAGTCGTTCTTCGTCGTATCCGATACGACGATCACGCTTCCGTGATGCGCTTGAGGATTAATTCGATATCCTTCATAAGGTCCTTTGCAGACTCCATAAATGCTTTTCCTTTCTCTTGTGCTGGGATCTTCAGGCGTCCTTCTTCATCCTCCTCGGAAGCATCCTCCGGTTGATCTTCTAAGTCTTCATGGTCTGATTCCCTAGCCCGGTCAGGTACGACTACGGTCCTTCCGCTCCTGAGTGACATTGCATTGATATTGTCAAACAAAAGGATCTCATGTTCAGATGTGGAAAAATCTGAATAGTATACCTGGCCATTGTGTTGAGATGGGTTAGATTTGTTCAAGCTATTGGGGTTAGCTTGAACTTGGGCGGGGATGGTTGTGGCTGGAGCTGTCTGCTCATCCTTCCAATGGGATAAACGATTGACATCGACCTGTAGATCGTACATCTCATTTTGGAAGTTGCGAATTTCTTTAAGCATTTGCCTTTGGATCTCGACCGCTTCCTCTGGAGGGTTAGATGATTGAGCTGATTGTTTGGGAGCTTGATATTGCTGACGATATTGCTGAGGTTGGTTCTGGCGATTGTAGGGTTGCTGCTGCTTCGGATGCTGGAAAGATGCAGTATTCTGAGTGTACTGTGGAGGCAGAGGAAAGGTGACATTATAGAAAGTGGGCGGACGTTGATAAGGCTGACAGTCCCCCATATTACCCTGTCAAGTAGATTCCTGCATGTACCAAATGCCATTTACTTCGAAGGTCAAAGGCACGGTTTCTTCCACTATCTTGGCTTATGGTGGTGGCTGCTGGGAAGCTTGGGCATAGGATTGATCCTGAGCCCATGGTTGTTGTTGTTCTGATCCTGGCTTCTCCTGGACATGATGCACATGGTAGATCGGAACCGTAGGTGCAGTAGGCATCCCCATCTTGGACACCTTCGTAGTGAGCTCCTCCATCTGCTTTGGGAATTGGGAGATCTTGTTGTCGATGTCCCTCATTCTCTTATCCACTATTGTCAATTTATCAGCTATGAAGTTCATGTTTGGAATCAAATCCTCTGTTATTTCTGCGACAGTCTGTTTCCCGCCTTTGGCTTGAAGGGTGTTCAGGGAATCAGTGTATGCTCTACTGGCAATCTGAGAATGGTTTGTTTCTGCCATCTGCTCCAGTACTTTCCAGATGGTCTCAGCTCCACGCGATGTGTAATTTCCTTCGCAGGCAGCGCTGACTAACCCTTGAGTCTCGTAGTTGAGGCCAGAGTAGAGTGACTAGACTAGGATGTTGTTATCCAGGTCATGGCAGGGACATTTACGTAGCAGGTCTTTAAACTTATCCCAAGCCTCACAGAGGGGTTCATTGGGCATCTAAGAGAAATTGGTGATGTGGGTCGTCATTTGGTTGGTCCGACTCAAGGGGTATAATTTCTTTAAAAATAGGTTTTTGAACCTCTCATAAGTAGTCACAGTCACTCCTAAGTTCTTCACCCAGTAGTCTGCCTTCCCTTTCAAGGTGAAAGGTAGTGCAGTGAGACGAATGTAGTATTGGATGCCTTGTGGGTGCCTCAGATTAAAACATATAAGCTCCAAGTCACACAAGAATTCATATGGCTCTTCAGTCATATTACCATGGAATTGGGGTAATTGACTCACAAAATGTGGCTTCAATTCATAGTGAATTTCTGGCTGTGGTGGCTGCAAATAATTCCTCACTCTGTATTGTCCAGGGTTGTATGCGGCTTCCATTGGCAGTTCTTCGCCCGCATTCAATTGTTCTAGCTACTCCCTCAGTAACTATTGTTGCTGCTCAGATGTAGGCAATCTTGCTAGAATCATCTAAATAGTATCGTCATTGGTTTCATCTTCAGGATCTTTCTTGGAAGACATCTTGGGAGGCATCTTTTCTTCTTCACCTTCAGAATATAAGGGGTTTGAGTTAATAGAGTGAAAAAAATTGATGTAAAAGTTTTCCTCGATCTGTTTTGGTGAGAAAGAGATAGTATGGGTCTGTCCTCCCTCCAGAAAGAAGAAGGAATCGTAGGAATAGGGTTCTTGGGAAGGGTTTCCCAGAGGCCAAGGAGGTTCAGAGAAAGAGTCTCTCTGGGCTTTTGAGATTGGAGAGTTTGTGGTAGTGATAGAAGGGTTCGCGAAGTCCGAACGAGTATTACCACAATCTTCCAATCTCGAGGTCAACAAGAGGTTTACGGTTTATGATGTAGGCACAAGTGTGCGGTATTCGTTGATTGCCTATTTTCCACACACAAACCAAACACAATACAAGGAATTCTTTCACCAACTCACTCAGTGAAGGCCATAAGGGTTCGGCCAATTATCTTGTCAGTTTTAAATTGGTGAGAATTCAAATCTTGCAAACCGTTTAACGAGCTGTTAGGTACCAAAATTTCCTTAAAGATGGTCCTGAGTTCGTACGACTAGTTGCATCCACTTTCGTCCAGTATAGGTGTAAGTACGGACCGTAAAATGGCTACCCGTGTTACTTAAGGACGAAGCATTGCGCAGTATCCTTTAAACCACCCACTCTGCTAAGGAAGTCCGGACCGTAAAATGGCTACCCGTATTCCTCACCGAGAAGTAGCTAATCGTTTTTAAAATCAGTAGTCTATACGAAAATCTTAGCTTGGCTTTATCCTAGTATGCGTCTGTTTCCTCGCTACAAGATAAAATCAACCAATGTCGGGGTTGCTCTGCCGCAAGAATTCTTGATTTTATGGGTTATTAAGTTCGGCTATATTTAGTAGTCCCAATTTTTATTAGGTGATCACTGAAGAATTTAAATGAGCACAAATACACGTCTACCGTCCAGTCCCAATTTCCTTTAAAGTTATGTGATAAAATAAGAGGGAGGAGTTCGGGAAAAGCTGATACACGCATAAATAATGATGTATGCTTAGTTAGAAGACTTACAGTGCTTCCTCGCAATCTCCATGTGGGATGCAATACAGAATTGAAAAATTATTCTACATGAGTGCAAGCCGATGAAAACTGCACCTAGGCAGAAAGTTCTATTAGCGGGAAAGAATTGAGTTAAATTTTTGGCTAAATTGAACGATCTAATGTGCGTCTCAATTAAAGTGCAGTGTGGCTTTTAGATCCTACGAGCACAAGCAAAAATATAAATGCTCTGAGAGCCGTATGTGCAGGTCTATCCTAATCGCCACTTAAGTCGGGCCCGACCCTCACCAGAGAGTGAAACAGGCCATGACACACCATAGAAAAGTTCAAGGTCCTTTTACATGCGCGAGAGTCCAAACAGACACCGATGTAAATAAGTAGTTAAATAAAATTGCAGAAATTAAAAACCTAGACTCTACGCTCTCTCATGACTCGACTCGATCTTAAATTAATTGCGGCTATTTCGGATGTCTGTGAAGAAGCTTCGGTTTCTTGAAAAACCGCTCCACGTACGCCAGGTACCTCGCAAGAAAAATAAGAGAGATTTGTGTAAGAGAGTGACTCAAAAAATAATCAACGGTGAAATCAATGCTGAAAAATAAATGCAAGAAATAGAATGGTATTTATAATGAAAAATTCAGGGGTTAGACTACTCGAATGCAGACAACCGAACAAGAAGTTTCAAAACACAAAACTAAGTCGTTTGCCTCCCTGGCAACAGCGCCATCTGACGATCCAGATATCACAGCTTTAAGAAGATGTTTTTTATGTGACCGTGCTTAAAGAATAAAATGTCATTCGTTGTAGGCGGCAATTGGAATTTTTTAAGAAATAACCACAAATATTTATTCAATTTCAATTACGTGGTTTTATGTTTATTTTACTTGGGCAAGTCCCAAGGTCGAACAAAAGGAGACAAAGGAACAACTTAGAATTAGGTCTATCAAAATTCATGCATGGTTTTCGAGGCGGAATTTTTTTTCGAAATTTTTAATGCAAATAAAGGATGCGAGATGCAATTTCGGCCTTTTTTAGGACTAAAATGTAAAAGTCAATCAAACGATGTCCGAAAAAAAGAAACTTGGCCACAATGTAAATTATGATGAAATGAATGCACTATAATTCTTTTAGAATTTTTGGATGCAATATGAAATTTTTATGAATTTTTAAATGCAAATAGAATGATTTTTAATATTTAATTGTAATAAATAAACCTATTTATTTTTAGGGGATAAAATTATCTTAGATCTATCACTAGGTGATGGATCTCAGAAAAATTCTAAACCTCGAAAATGTGAGATCTAATACCTATTTAAAATCAAACACTGAAATATGCAGAATGATTTTTACAAGGCAAACTATGCATGCAAATGCAATTCTTTTTGGGAACAATGTCAAGCACAATTAATTCTAAAATATATGATTTTTTGTAATTTTTTAGAGCAACGGTTAATCAATGGCAAATTTAAGAATATGAAATGGGCAAAGTTTGTAATTTCCACAAAATATTTAATCATTAATTAACCATCAATCACAAAAATATCTACAATATGTCAAAATGTAGAGAATTGAGTGTAGAACAAAATGCCAATTTTTGATAAATAAAATAATGTTAAGAAGCGGTTCAAGATCACTGGGGAACAGACGGGTATAAGTGCAATAAATAAAATTGATAGAATGCAAAAGGGGGGGCTATTATGCAATTACCAGGAGTGATGGGGGAGAATCTGCAAATTTTCCAAGGGGCACGTGCTGCGCACGTGCCCTTGGAATGAAAGGGCTGATATGCAAATTAGAGGCTGATTGGGGGGTCTTCTGCAATTAACCCCACCGTCACGTGACCTTCACGTGATAAGGTGGCTCGGCGGGAGGCTTGGGGAGATGGCTCCACGTGGAGCCACTTGATTGCTTCGGGTGTCCCGAGGCGCCTGGCGTGGAGGGAGGCTCAAAGTGGGTCCAGATATCTATTAGAATCGTCGATGGAGATGTGATCTGACGATTATCACGTGGGGTTGCTTCAACGGCCGAGATGATGGTTGATCTTCATCGAAGGGTGCATGTACCCTTGTCGCTGGCGATGGATTGACGGTAGAGGATGGCCGACAAATGGCCGGCGGTCGTCGAGGAAGAGGCGAAGTAGCTTTACGTTGACCGGCAAAGCTCGTAGCAGGTTGATCGGTGGTCGAAGGCGGTTGTTGGCGGATGGTGGCTTGACGTCGATGTTGATAAGGTTCAAAGGTTGTCGAAGGCAGTTGAGGCTCAGCCCAAGCGGTGGAGCTGCGAGGAGATGGAGACCCGGCTGGAGATGAGGATGCGTGAAGTGGCGTGGGGGCGACGTCGGATATGGAGTCGATGGCGGTTGGAGTCGGATCGTAGCGGAAGATGGTGATCGAGAGAAAGAGAGAGATATCAGAGATGGAGCTTGGAAAGGAGGTGAAGCAAAGGGGGAGGTACCTGGGGAACGAAGGGGGCTCGACGGAGATGATTCCAGAGCAGAGCAGCGAGCGGAGGGTACTTAGGCTGCAACAGCATCGGGGGTGACACCGGATCTCGCCGCGAGGAGGCTGACGTCGGGCTGTCACCACCGGCGGAGGGGCCTACTTCCAAGAGTCGGCGGATGCGGGAGTTGGGGTTGGTGAAGGACTTTAAATAGGGCCGCGAGGGACGTCGTTGGCGACGCGAGAGAAGAGGAGGAGGCAGTTGGCCGTTGGCGACGAAGGCGGGAGGGGCGGTTGACGAGGAGTGCAGCGGAGGTTATGGAGGAGGCGATGGCGAAATCGAAGGAAGGGCGCGGGTGGATGACGATGCACAGGAACCGTTCGATCAGAGAGAGATCGAACCGTCGTGAATGCACCACATGGTGGTGGGGGAGAGAGGAGCGGGGCACGTGCGACGCACATGCGTCCCTTTTAATTTTTATTTCTTTTTTTTATAAAATGAAAGAATAAAAAGGCCAAAAAACGCTGACACGTGGTAGCCTCAGGGGCTGCCACGTGTCAGTACCACAATATTTCGTAGATAAATATTTTGTAAAATTGAAAATAAATAGCAAATGACCTCGGATCGCAAACGTTCCTTCACGAACAATGCTCAGCTCGATGAGATCTACAACTTTTATTAAGACATCAAAACCAAAATCGATCAAATGCACAAAGCGATATTTTGGGGTATCCATGTACATAGAGTACCTTGATTTTTTTTGGGTTTTGTTTTTTTATCATTTTTAAACCAAATAAAAATCCGGAAAAAATATGGAAAATCAAAGATAAATAAAGACACCTTAATCTATTTTTTTGGATTTTTATTAATAAGATAAATATTTACATAAAATATCAGGTCAAAAACCGCTAAAATACACAATGTACAAAAGAGTCCCAAAATCCAACTTTCACATATGAGCTCTGATTCATTTGAACTTGGTCTTGTTTTGAAGATAATTGAATCTCCGTTAGTTCAAAAGTGGGTAGGATCAAATCAGACACTGGATGGGGAAGATATATGGCTTTTAATCTGAAAATCCTGAAATTAGAGTTTGGGTTTTTGGTCCACTTATTTGGGTTAATGATTTTTTTTGTATTTTTCATTTATTCTTGTTAGTGATATGTACAAAGTGGAGGTGGTTTTGGGTTATTCGGAGTTAGCATGAAGGAGTTAAAAATCAGGGAAGTTAGGCTATTTACAGGTCAATTTTGGCAAAGATTTTTGGCTTCTTATTTTGTGTAGAAATTATGGATAAAATGCAATTCCTATGAAAACATGCATGAATGCTAATTATGCAGAATAGATGCATAAATGCTGTTGATTTTGAGGGATTTGAGCTTAATAAATGAGATTTAGAGTGATGAATTCGAGATTCATCACTCACCCTGCAACCCCTCCATTCATCAACCTCGCCGAACCATCACGCTTCAACCTCCTGCTTGGAGCTTCGCTTCTCCACCCGATTGAAAAAGCCTGCCATTGCCTGGAGAGATCTCCTTTGCTAGGAGCAACTGTCAATCCACGTTGCCAGCCACGCGAGATCCACCATCACAGTAATTTGTGACGTCGTCGCGCCCTTTTGATTTAGGGCAAGAACGAAGAAGAGACGAAGAGACCACGTGGGAGGGGGTTCCAACAATCAATTGAGAGAGAAAGAGGGAGATTAGGTCGAGTAGTTGCCACATTCTATATTTAATTAATGCGTCAATAAATCCAGTCGTAAGATCAAAAGTAGAAGGATGAGATTGAGGGCTAACCACAATATTGGTAAGACCCTGCCTCATTTGAAGTTTCTCATATATATATATATAGAGAGAGAGAGGAAAAACTTGAATTGAGGTGGCGCCTCTTTTCAATCACTGTGCAGTAAGCCTCTTTAGCCGTCCTATTGCAATCTACGACTCTCTTAAAAACCACCATCCGAGGGTCAAAACCACTAATAGTGTAATGGTTTAAATTATATTTTTAGAAATTACCGTATCATATCAATGACGACATTTTAATGAATGAGTCGGATCCCACATTTTTAGCGTATTAGTTAATTTCTCATTAAATTTTCATTTTTACTAAACTGCATCTTCTCCCATTTCGACACCTTGGGTTTCGAAAACTTCTCTACCTATCTCTAGTTCTTATTTAACTAGTTCTTATCAACTACCTTGATCTTCTATGATTTTCGATGAAAGAGCAACTTCTTCCTTTAATAGAGAAATGTCCAAGGTAACTATATTCTCTCTAGTATTTATTCAACTATTTATTATCAACCACTGTGAACTTCAATGAATATCGATGAAAGGTCAACTTGTTCTTTTAAGAGAGAAATGTCTCAGGTAATTGTATTATATATTTTGGATGTCATTTTTAGCATTAATATATAAATTTATTCAATTATTTGTCGAAGATGGTGATGTTAATGGACTTCTGGAAGGAAATGATCATAATTCGCATCAATCAGGTATTCTTGAGTGCCAAAGATTTTCAAAGCATCAAAGTTCTTATATATTCTATGATTTTACATATATTACTGTCACTTTTACGAATGATATCTCAATTTTCCTTTGTCTGATAACATTTTTCTTTTAAATTACATAGTATCTCAAAGTATTAATTATTTTACAATAAACAAATATTAGGTTTTCTTAAATCCATTTTTTTGAATGAACTCTATATTTTACTTTAACAGTACTTATATTACAATCAAGATCCATATGTTACAATATAGTACCATATTTTAATGTAAATGTTAATGAACTTATACATTAATCAATTTCCTTATTTTCTTTATACATATATTACTATAGCTGAACTTATATTACTATCAAGAACCATATTTTACAATCACAATCCAAATTTTACAATATTAACAACTTACAATATAACTTTTTTTCTAAAATTACTACTGGTTCTGATTACACAATCAATGAATCCTTCAATGTTCATACACCTCATATATTGCAAACTCTTGTATCTATTCAAGATGCGTAAATACTTTAACCTGATTTTATATATCACTTATACATTTGTCATATATGGTACAATTTAGCATATATTCACTATAATTTTTGAATGATCTCTATATTTTACTTTATCATAACTTATTTTACAATCATGAACTATATTTTACACTATGAAAACACATTTTACAATAAAATTATATATTCATTATTGACGATATCTATATTTTTAACATATAGTTTTAAGTTTATTCCTCTCTGGTTAGGTTGTATTTTGATATAATATCTTTTTATATAATATAAGGTTTTTTATTTTTATTAATTAGTTTCTAATACATCTCAAATTTTAAATTTACCACCAGGTGGCGATTACACAATCAATGAAACTGTCAACGTTCTTACACCTCATATAGGCCAAACTTTTGGATCTGTTCAAGATGCGTATAAATTTTACGAGACATATGCAACAAAAATTGAATTTAATGTTAGGAAAGCAAGCTCCAGGGTTGGTAAAGATAAGATTTCTAAGGAAAGGATAATTATCTTCAAATCCTTTGTTTGCTGGAAAGAGGGGTTTTCTTAAACCGTAAACAAAACATTGATCAATGACAATACAAGAAGTGATGATAGCGATGATTGCATTTTTACAAGGAGGAGCGTTACGTTGGATTATCCCGGACTGGATGCAAAGTTTTCATGTCAGTTTCTTTTAGGTCTGATCTCAAGGATTGGATTATTTCTAATTTTGAACCAGGACACAATCACAATCTCGTTTCTCCCTCTAAACGCATATACCTCAGACCAAATAACGTTTTTCAAAAGCCGAAAATACTAGTGAAGTCAATGAATGATGTCAACATACCTGTATCAAAACAGTCAGTGTTCATAAAGATTTCCAACGGTCAAGTTGGTAGTATTGTTAGAGATATTTACAACTTAAATCAAAAAGAAAAAAAGAAAGTATTGGGATGGATGTTCACCTACTAATTGAGCATTTTGAAAGTTGTAAGGCCACTACTCCTAATTTTTACTATGCTTACACAACTGATGATGATAACATGCTTACTCAGTGTATATGGATTGATAGTGCCTCTATTGAAGATTACAAATTATTGGTGATACAATATCATTCGACACAACATATAGGACCAATGAATACAATCTTGTTTTTGATCTTTTTGTGGGGTTAATCATCATGGTTATACAATATTTTTTTGGAAATTCATTCATGAGCAGAGAGATAACCGAGTCGTTCTCCTAGTTATTTGAGAGATTTCTTGAAGTAATGAGAAAACATCCTATTTCTTTAATCACAGACGAAGACCCGACAATTTGTGCAGCTGTTAGGAATTGTTTTCCTCATATTGTTCATAAATTCTACACTTGGCATATAATGACTAAGCTTAAAAGTAAGCTTGTAAAGAATAAAGATATAAATGAAGTCCTTTCAGCATTATCCATAGTTGTGTGGAAAAGTATAACTATAAGTGAATTTGAGCAAAACTGGTGCAAGGTTATTGATCAATATGATTTATTATCAAACGTATGGTTGAATGAGAAATATAGCATCAGATTTTTATGGATTAGTTTATATATTAAGGATTTTTTTGGGTTGATCAACGCATTACACGGATGAGTGAAAGTATGAATGCTTTCTTACAACACCACATCACCAAACAGAACTCTTTGTTGAAATTTGTGTGTAAATTTCAAAGCGCAATTCAACGTCGTAGAGAAAGAGAGAATGGCATGGATAACATTGGTGAAGTATACACTCCAAAAACAAATTTCAAATGGAATATGGAGGAGCAGATGGTTCGTGTTTACACTAAGTTCATATTTTACTAATTTCGGTTTGAACTGATTGAAGTAAAGGACTTGAATGTTCGAATTCAGCCGAATTCTTTGGATTACAGTCAATATTTTGCGTCATATATTGGGAAACCCGAAGAAAAATTATGTCTTTCTTCGTCTATGTCAAGCGGATTCCTTTCTTGTGAATGCAAGAATATGCAATTCTTTGGATATCCATGTAGGCACATACTTGCAGTATTGAAAATATAGAATGTGGAGCTTCTGAATCATGAATATATATTGAAAAGGTAGACATGAAGCATTAAAAAATAAGGAAATTATCCTATTTATGTGCAAGTTGCACATCAAGAAAGGTCGTCATGGCTGAATCAGCTTTGGTCGCATATTATTTCAGCTTCAGTGGATCAGGATGACGACATATTCTTATTTGCTAAAGAAAAATTAAGTGATTTATGATGCAATATAGATCTTACGATAAGTAACAAACCTTCTTCCAGCTTTACAACCAGGAACACTTCAAATGATCTAGATCTCATTATTGAACAATGTGTTAAAGAACCAAACGTTGCGAGAACGAAAGGAAGTGGTCGTGGTGGTAGACCCAAGGGTGTTGGCAATCGTATTAGATCTGAATCTGAGTTGAGAAGAAATTGAAGTCGACAATGCAAATCTTGCCTCAAATACAATGTTGGGCACGATTCCAGAAACTGTCCTAATAACAACTCTACGATACCTCTAAGTTTTTAACATTCTTTATTGATTAATTTTTGGTATGAGTTCATTAATCTTTTTCTCACTTACGAAGGCAATGATGGTCCGACATCAGCATAAATTTCTGAAATACTATTCATGTAAGTTTTTATGTTTTTTTCTTTTCATGTAAGATTTTGTACCTCATATATAATTCAGTTAGATGTTGCTTTTTATATTCCTATTAATATCCAAATTTTATGTAGGTTTGCATCTTATGTAAAGCATTGCGTCGTCATTGGAGCTTGCTCGTTTATCTATTTTTCAGTCCTTATCTTTGATATTATATGTATTTTTTGTTGCTAGTTATAATTTGTTCAGTTATTATAGATTACAAATATTGTGTAGCTTTTACTGGTTAAGAACTTTGCTATTGTGAACTCGTAACATACAAGAAGATATTTCAGTGCTTGTTGTAATGTGAATGTTTAACGTACAACATGAACTTTCAGTCTTATAAGTTCAATCACTTTTTTTGAATCTACGTGTCATTCTTTTTATTACTTCATCAATGATTCGGTTTTTTGAATATGTAACGTACAGTAAGCCCTTTAAAGTGTTTATTAGGGCTTTGTTTTAATTATACATACATTTCGTTAACATATATGCAATTTATCATAACACCAATCATTACACGTACAACCTATATCAACATACAAGATGAACTTTCATCGATTGAGTAATGTGAATGTGTAAAGTACAGTAAGATCATTCAGTGAAACATTACAACCTATAATAAAATTCAAGAACACCTTTCAGCGATTTGCTAATATGAATCCTTATTGTACAAGATTTAGGTAATATGAATTCTTATTGTATATTAAGTGTCATAGTACTTTTATTTTAAAGTCGAGCTATAAAGATTACACATCTATGCAATATTTTACACATATACAATAGTTCACATATTTGTGTAGTGATTTACATATTTATGCAATATTTTAATTCTTTTTACATCCTCTTACATCACATACATATATTTTCGACCATCAAAAAGCATAGTTTGTCTGCTTGTCAAACATGTAAATATTCAGTACCACATTAAAAGCATTTAAATTTGTTAAAGAAAATACGGGTCTTTGACATAACTATAACCTAGGATAATCATGCACTTCAAAGTAAGTGTTTCGTTTTAAAGAAGAGGTTTTAAACAAAATTCTAATAACAAACACGTTTAAGTCCTTGCAATGTGAATCATTAACGTACAAGAAGACTTTTCATTGTCATATTACATTTATTTTACTATCATATATTTACAGTTTACAATTATATACAATAATTTATACTTTGTACTAATATTTTACAACTATAGACAATATTTGACCTATTATACATATATGTCGACATTACATCTGTTAATGTTCTCGTTAACAACAATCATTACCCATACAACCTATATTAACATTCAAGAATACCTTTCAACACTTCGGTAATATGAATCCTTATTGTACAAGATATAGGTAATATATTCTTATTGTATTTTAAGTATCGTATTACTTTTATTTTAAAGTCGAGTTATACATTTTACACATGTAGGCAATATTTTACATATCTATGCAATAATTTACATATATGTGTAATGATTTACACATTTATGCAATATTTTAAAACTCTTTAAAACCTTTTTCATCACATACATACATTATCAACCATCAAGATACATACTTTGTCTATTTGTCAAACATGTAAACATTCAGGATCACATCCAAAAGTTTTATATTTGTTTAAGAAAAAGTGGGCCATTGACATAACTATAAGATAGGATAATCATGTACTTCAAAGTAAGTATTTCGGTTTAAAGAAGAAAGTTGAAACAGAAATTGTAGTAATATAACATGTTTATGTCCTTGCAACAATAGATAGCTTCAATTTAAATTGCAGAAAAGCTAATGTGAGTTGATATTTTGTCCGTCATGTTTCATCATTGTGTCGTTGAGTTCTCAATGTGACCGCATGTTAACAATGTAGAAGCTATTTCAGCTATAAATCTATCAACTTCGTAATTGAAATCCAACGCCCTCCCTTTGCGCAGGTACTCCATCATTTTCATGACGTAGACACTACAATCAAGACTTTGCGATGGTTGCTGCGGGCAATCTGTCACATATATGATTTCCCATCCTGCAAGGCATTCGTCTGGCAAGCTATTAATGAAATACTCAGAAATCCAACCATGTTGAAATGTAATTCAAACATAAAAATATAACCATTGAAATAAAATATTTAATAAAATATAAAAGTTTGTTTATCTCATACCCATTTCAATATATCCTTTTTATGGAATATTGTTCCTTTCATAGAATTGTATGAAAGGAACTTTCTTGTCGTAAAATCAGTTACAAGAAGATGCGAATGGTTTCTTGTATGAATAACTGTGAAAATCTTCTCCAGCTCTGGTATATGTATTCCTTCTTCATATAGTTCTTCGAGTTTATCAAATTCATGTTTGGTAGCATTAACCACAAGATTGACAAAATATTGCTGAAAATATAATTAAGGATAACATATTATGATACTTAATGTTGTGTTTTTTTAAAAATCAATATAAATTTATATAAACTCACCATTTGGAATATTGGTGTGACGAGATACGGAACATGATCATTTTTGGAGCAGTATTTATGTGCCAGCATGTCCATAGACATCTCTATTATCTGTAATGTCAAAAACTCTTGATTCGTAAATAAATTTAAGAAGTAATTAATATACATATACATATCGAATCTTCAGTCATTCTTTCGTACAAAAAATTATGGATCTCTCTCCCTTTACAATTCCGATTCCCCAGAGTAAAGTACGTTGCATTTAATCTGAACGAAGTATTTTTCAATAATATTTTCCTTTTAGAGTTAAAATTATTTAACTTAAATTGTTGAAATTAGATAAAAATTCTTACTTGTCGGCAGGATCTCGTAGAAATTCTTGAATTGTTTTCTTTGTTTGTTCCGATACTCTCTCGTAACCGATGAAATCAGTCACGAGATCGCATAGGTACTGATTCTCATTCAATCAATTAAAATCAATGTTAGAAACAATTATTATTATAAACATACAGAATCTCGAAAGTTTTTTATGCCATAGTAAAAATCAATATTCTATTTGTCATGCATATAATGAATATAAAATAAGTTGTAATATATTTTTTGGATTACCTCACTTGTTGTATCATCCACGGGTGATTCCTTTCTCTCCTCTGCACAAAGATTGTGATATTCGAGCGTAGCTTTTGCTTCTTGCTCCTCGCCTTGCTTCATAGATTTCTGTGAAGCTTTTTTAGCTTCTCTTCTCTCTTTCAATCTTTTAGTTATAGAACTTTGTTGCACTGTGACTTTATCTTTTTTCCTTTTCCTTGTTGCAGTTTCTGGTTGCACATTTTCTGAATGTACATTGTCATCAATGTTCAAATCAAATGAAGGCATGCCAATGTTCATAGCCGATCCTTTATTACTTGTATCTTGGGATTTCTCAATTGTATGTTCATCACAGATTTCTGAAATTAAATTTTCAAGCCTTTCACCACGATCTGAGTCATTATCTTCTAAAAATCCTTCTTTCATATCAGCTACCTTGCATCTCGGTGCATACATGTCTCCATGATGATTATCAATGTTAGCTTCAACAACACTTTCATTTTTTTCTAATGTATCTACTGCTTGGAAATCATTTTTTTCAACATTTATATTCTCATGAACATGAAATGTTTTTAGTTTTTCATGCAGCTCCAGATTCTTAGATTTCAATTTATCAATCTCATCCTTCAATTCAGAAGTCTTTCTTATGTGTTCTGCATCCTTTTTCTATATGTTTCACTTATATGTTTAATTTTTTCCTTCAGATCCTCTATATCAAAGGCAAATGCTTCACACATACATTTGTTTTGTGTTTATTTGTTACGACGTCTCGAGGTGGAACACTAACAACAGCTTTTTTGAGACACAATTCATCTATCTTTTTCCTTCCCTTCCTTGTCGACAGATCTTGTAGTATTGAGATGGGGTTCATTATCACAGTCTGTGGTATCCTCATTGTAAAACCACACATGGTAAATTTCTCGAATGGAAAAATATATTCGTCTGTTCCTATCTTAACTATTTCATTCTTTTGTAGTTGCAAAGCATAAAATATCTACATAAAGAAAAGGGCATACTCATTAAACTATTGAAATTATTCAACATACAATCTATCATATTTCATATTAACATTACTTACATGTTCACTGCTGATCGAAACCAAGGATCTGGAAACCCCTTTTATTGGACCAGCCCACTTGCTAATCGGTGGTCTCAGATCTCTGCTTGCCACAAGGTCTTTGCAGCAGTACTCCATCATCCATACTTGTTCCAGATATTGTATTAGTAATTGTTATTATTGATCATATAAATAAAAATTATTATCAAAGAACTCACGTATAAACATACAATACATCCAATAAGGTAACCTAGTGTTACCCTTGATGAAGCAGTTCTTCTCTTTTGAACTCTACTCACTACGTCATCCATATTGAACAATATCATTCTTGCAATAGCACCAGACCAGTTAAAGAATCATCTATCTTCAGGGGTTTCTATGCAGTGTAATAAGTCTTTTGGAAAAGAATAAGAACTGTTAGGGAAAAGGAATGTGGCAAACATCAAAAGTATCAAACATGCTACATAAATAGAGACTGAGTTGTCATCATCCTTATTGTAATAATCTTCTAGGATGTTGATCAACTTCTTTCTATTGAAAACCATTCCTTCTTCAAATAGTTCATGCGAAATGAATGATTTCCACTGAAGATGTCTACCCCTGACTGTGGTTGAGAAACCAGAGCTAGGTAGGCCTAAGATTGCTTCCACCTCTTCATCACTGAAACTCACAACCTTATTTCCAAATACGAAATTTCTCCCACCTTGGCATTGTTCAACTAACTATTGAAGATTTTTTGTTGGATTTCAACATGTCCAATGTTGACTAGCCTTTCGAATGCAGTCTTTGTCAAAAGTGTTTGTTGTTTGGGCGTTGGTCTATGGTTATCAATGAAATGCACAAAGTGCTCAATGTAACATCTACGTTATACATAGCCTTTGCCTATAAGCAGAGACATTAAAAAATATTTCAGTATGTGATTTCAGTGCTTGCAATGAATCATTAATAACTACCTTCAAAATAATTATGCATTTTATTTTAAAGAAGCTGTAATTTCCATACTCCCATAATCATCTTCACCCTTCAGAAGTTCCTTTTCATCGGACCCCTCTTTTGTTTTGATAACTGGAAGCTCTGTTCCTTCTGTTCATTTCAATTAAGATAACTATAATTTATTAAAAAACTGTTAAATACTTCTATTTACTTTGAAGTTTTACTTACTTTTGAAATTTGGTTTCTGACGATGGACCTGGAGTTCTAAACATGTACCGTCACTATCCTGGTCAGAATCGTCTTCTTCTTCCCGTCCGGTTTCCTCTAAGCGCGACTGCATCTCTTCCATCGTTGCCGGTTGTCACTCAAACTCCTTAGTAGAATCTTTTATGAATGCAAACTCTCCCCTTAATCGTTCTCTTAGAAGAGATCCTTCTTCGTCGTCGTTGCCGATATGCGATCCCTTTCTTCTCGTTCTGTATCAAATTAGGTATTCTTTAATATTATTAAAAGAATATACTTCCTATTTCTACTTTCCTAATATTGTAGTTGATCTTTTTAAAAATCCCGCTTTTTACGAGAAGTTCGTAATCATTTTTTTAAATAAGTGGTCATTTCCGTTTTTACTAAATGTAGAAAGAATTTGAAATTTTAAATTATAAACTAACTATAGATTAATTAATGAAATATTATTTTTTTGCTAATTAATTCTTACTCAAAAATATCTATTGCCTTTTTTGCTCATTCTGGTTCAATCATTGTTAGCTATATTCTCCATTTCAAAGGGAATAGTACGTAATCGTACTTATCAGTATGTCTTGCCAGGTTCGTTTTTTAAGATCAAACATAGTATATGTTTTTTTCTTCCTATTATCAATGCTTTCAAATTCCTGTCTTTGATTTCATCAAATTTTCTTCATTTTTTTGTAATCCCATAGCTATATGTGCTGTTAGATTTTTATTTATTGAATGTTTCTTGTGTATGCTTCCTAATACAAACAAACTAAACTTCACGGCATTTGCATTCAGAATCTTCAGATATTTTTTCTGTCATATATAAAATCATTATTATAATTTTTTATTAGGTAAAATAATTTCTTTTTATAAATTATATTGGTTATATTTTAAAAAAAATCTTAAAAAAATACTGTATGAAAATTTCTAAATGCTAAATAAGATAAAAAAGTATATTTAATAAATATCAACATAAAAATTGTTAGATCAGATTTTTCGTCATTTTATATATATTAATACATCTATAAATGAAAAAGACAAATTCCATATAAACCTAATTTCCCTTATCAATATCTAGATGATAACTCACAAAATGAAAAATAAATGCACTTTATGTATAATACTAAATTAATACGCAAAATAGATGCATTTTTTTAACACAAGCTGATAGTATAATCACAAAATTTCGGTAAAATGAATTCGCTATTTGTAAAATAAATTATTTAGTTGTATTATATAGAGAACAATTGTAAATCTAACAAATTTCCTAAAATCAGTTACAATGAATACATCTATTGTAGACATAACATACATATCGACAAGAGAATTAGCAATTAGTAAAATAAATTCTGTTGTTGTAAAATAGATTCTGCTTAAGTAAAATATGATCATTATTTGTAAAATAATATACAAATTGTCATTACAAAGGTACAAAATGTTATACTATATTCGTAAAATATAATCCATTTTTGTAAAATTGTGTTTGTTTATGTAAAATAAATATATATAGTGTATTTCTTCTATTCACATTACGATTTAATTGAAATGTGAGATTTCAATAAAACGCAAATCAATTGGAATGCGTACTTTTCTTATTTTGTTTAACAAACTCACAAATCGAAAATGTTTAGTAATTCAGAATCAACATCTGTAATTTACTGTGATATTGTTTATAATATCAATACTTTATATAAAATTTCGTCAATATTCAACAGAAATATTGTTCTCTTGCATCCAATTGAATGTAAAATGTACAAGACATTTATGTAAAATATGTTATCCATTCATATTTTATTTTTTAACAATGTAAAATTAAGTTTCTAAATTTTTAACAAGTTTCATGATAGATGTATAATTACATTCAAATTTATGTATTCTACTTAGATTTTAATTTTATGTAAATCTATTGTAGTATGACTATTTTTAGAAGATCAATGCCGTTTTACTTTCTTAGTATATCTTTTATTTAGTGCATCACTTATATAGGAAGTTTAGTTTTAAACAAAACCACTAGGTGGTTTTCATCTCAGCCGTTCATCTTAAATTCGACAGCTTAAGACGACACCTTTCCATAACCAAGGAAAGGTGCCACCATAATTCAAGTGCACCCTATATATATATATATATTCGGAAAATGGGGCTGCCTCCCACCCTATTTTTTGCAATTTTTTTTAATTTTTTGAAAAAATATCACCATGTATATTCATCCCTATATCCCTCCTATACGTCATTCGAATTTCGTCAGAAACAGAGACTCCTACATCCTCCATCCAGACGCCATTTTTTAAACGGCCGCAGGATTTTTTAAATCGACCATGTATGTATGGAGGTCGTAAGAGTCTCTGTTTCTGATGAAATTCGAATGGCATATAGGAGGGATATAGGGATGAATATACATGCCGATATTTTTCAAAAAAAATAAAAAAATTACCCAAAATAGTGCTGGGCAGCCATGTTGGCTGCCCATAAGGGGCAGCCCCATCAACCCCTATATATATATATATATATATATATATATATATATATATATCCTTTATGAGTTCAGTAAGGTCACCCTAGTTCTTTATTATTGGTAAGCACCATCATGACGTCTCTGAAGCTTATGAGCCAGTAGTAGTAGCAGTCCGTTATTTAGGTTTTTAAGGAAGAAGAGAAGTAGGCAAGGGCTGGTTAGCAGGGCAAGCAAGCCAGTATGAGCAAGCGCTTTACCGGCATTCTGAATATATAGATAGCTTCAAAAGGGGGGTAGGGGAAGTGAAACCTTCCTCTCTCTTCCTACCTGATTCTGACTATATATAAGCCTACAGACGTCCCAGCCGATTTACCTGCCCTGTATCCTACTTGATTAGGGAGATTGGGATGCGCGGCGCTTCGTCGGAAGCAAGTCAATCAACTACTTTGCTTTGCTTCGTAGTTACTACGCACTCTCTCATTCCGGAAGGCCTCGCCCTATGGAAAGGAATTCTCCTGCACTCCAAAACAAGCCCCTGAGATGAAGAAAATCAGTGACCAAAACAAGCCCCTGAGATCTTCGGAGATATATAGTAGGAAAGGCAGGTTTTTGTGTCTGTGAGCTTCGCTTCATTTCATCTCGGAATATTCGGTGGGAGTCTTTCACTTAATGAATCACGCCTTTTTCAAAGCCTCCTTATTCCTGAGTGCAGGTTTTTTGTAAAAAAATGTGATAACTTTTGTATAATATGTATACGGTAGAACTCAGTAAGGACCATGAAAGGCCGTATCGATATCGATATCATTTCGATATCGTATCGATACGATATTTCGACGATATATCGCCTATATCGACGAGCTTTTGTGATGAAAATGCCTGGAAAATGGGATATATCGCCATATCGGTGCCAAATTGGTCCCATGTGGATATCGATGTATCCGTGATATATCGCCGATATATCGCGATATTTCCTTCCATGGTAGGAACCATGTCCTTTTCAAAAGAAATCCTATATATATTGAAAAAATGAGGTTTTCCTCACATCATTTATCCTTAATTTTTTTGCAAAACATCACCATCTATATTCATCTAGATATCCCACCGATATTCCATTCGAATTTCGTCATAAATAGAGACTCATATGCTCTCAATTTAGAATAGATAATTTCAACGCTCTAAACATTGTTGTAATCAACAGTTTCTAGATGGAAGGTACACGAGTCTCTATTTTTGACGAAATTCAAATGACATATTGGAGGTATATGTAGATGAATATTTAAATTAATATTTTTCAAAAAAATAAAAATCGTAAAAACATGATGTGATATGGTAAAATTGGGATTGCCCCCTTAAGGAGCTAACTTTGCTCCCTCCAACCCATTTTATCCTTTTTTATTTTTTTTTGAAAATGAATCCATGGAAATTCATTAATATATCCCTATATTATGTCATTCAAGTCTCATAGGAAATAGAGACCCCTACAACCTCCATCTAAAATGTCCTTTTTTAACGGTGAGAGAATTGTTGAAATCGATCATGTCTGGATGGAAGCCCTATGAGTCTCGGTTTAGCATAAATATTGAATGACATAATATAAGGATAAAATGATGGAAAACCACGGTTATTTTTCAAAAGAAAGTGGGGGAGGGGAATGGGTGGGGGAGACAAGTTAGCTCCTCCAAGGGGCAACCCCTTTTACCCTATATGTATGTGTATGGGGGGGATTAATGTTGTTGCCCCTGTGTCATATTTCAGTGGATTTTTTTAATTTGTTTGGAAAACACCACCATGTGTTTTCATAACTATATCCCTCTAATATGTCGTTCCAATTTCGTCCTAAAAAAGACTCATATGCTCTCAATCTAGAACATGTCTATTACAACAATTCTAAGACCCCTAAAATTACATTCTAGATTAAAGACATAAGAGTCTCTGTTTCTGATGAAATTGGATGGCCATATTAGTAGTGATGAAAATATATGACAGTATTTTTTAAAAAATTCATCGGAAAATAGGGCGGGGGCAACACGTTGGCTAACCCTAAGGTTTAGCCCCATTTTCCATATATATATATATATGATATCTTTCCAATAGGACTTAATCCTTCCATCCTTAAGGAAGGCCAACGATCACGTGCATAAAAAATTGATCTGACAGTTGTCATAAAGGTATGTTATTTTTATTATTTAATTAATCAAAAACTCATTTTGGTCATTATTTATTATATAAATATAGTATGTAATAATCTAAAATATCTACTCATTAATCTCACTCCTAATTTACCATTCATGTTGCCAACAAACCATTCCAAAACCCTAACGTCACACATACAAAAAACATGAGGAAGACGAGGATGCACACGACAGCAGCGTTGGCCATGTACTCCAAC
This sequence comes from Ottelia alismoides, assembly GCA_037367405.1. NCBI lineage: Eukaryota > Viridiplantae > Streptophyta > Magnoliopsida > Alismatales > Hydrocharitaceae > Ottelia > Ottelia alismoides. The sequence continues at coordinate 58,975 of JAZKJV010009180.1, forward strand.
CTTCACTCGTCTTTGCCATCATCAAAGGCCTCGTCAACCTCTTTGCCACCTTCATCTTTGTTTTCACTGTCGATAGGGTATCCGCATTGGAGCGTCGTGGGACATCAACCTCTTCACCACATCATGGAGGTGATGACGGAGGTGTGTGAGCGGAGATGATGACGGTGATGCATTCAAATTAAATAGTCTTTATTTAAATGTGGTGTCTAAAGATCGAAGGAAAACATTTAAGTCAAAATCTTATTTTTTACATTTATGCATTTGTTAGATGTGTGATCTTCATGTAACCTGCATGTTATGCATTTATTAAAACCTTTTAAGCATTTTTTGCTATATAATACAAATACTTTTAAATAATTGATTTCTCCGTCATTCTTTGATATATTGTGATATAAATATTGCTAAATATTATTTAAATGTGGTATGACAGTTATGCATTTAAATAAAATAGTCTTTATTTAAATGTGGTATCTAAAGATCGAAGGAAAATATTTAAATCGAAAATCTCATTTTATAATTTTATGCATTTGTTAGATGCATGTTCTTCATGTAACATGTATGTTATGCATTTGTTAAAACTTTTAACACATTTTTTGATATATAATAGTCTTTATTTAAACGATCAGATTGTTGTATCTTATTGGCGGAGCGGAGTTGGCGACGTTATGTGCGGTCTCATTGGCAAGTTCTTTATGCAGGAACCAACAACAACACATCGGTATGACCTAGACGATGGGGGATCTATCCAAGGCCTATGTGGGAGTTGAAGGATATTGAGTATCCTTAAGCGCATCACGGAAGCGTGTTGATCACATCATATGCGATCGGGGCGACTAGTCGCACTGGTCGCGAGATGCAACGGAATTTAAAATTTTTAAACAAGTGATGAAACCACATGATCACGAGAACATTTCTGGGATCGTTTCATCAAACCACAAAGTATAAGGAATATCTCTTGGAGCGTGGTTGTAATCGTGAGATCCCAAACAAGAGATCCTCCTGTCTTAAGTCCGATCTACGAAGAACGCACTTGCGGGCGCGATGATGAGATGTGAACCTACCGCAATCCTTGATGAAGATCCAAGCAATCGAATCTCCTGATTTCATCCAACGAAATCCATCGACTTCCTTTAGAGCAAGCAGCCCCAAAGAAGAAGGAGATCCTCGAGTCGTCGAAGGCGAAGGCGAGAGTCTCCCTTTCTCAATACAAAGTGGACAACCACCTTTGAAGAAGAAAAAGAGAGAGGGTGAGAATAAGAGAGATAGAGATAGAGAGTAGTAGGCTTCTACAACTCTTAATATGTACCTTGAAAAGTTAGGTTAGCCCTCCTTTTATATTAGTTTAGGACCCAATGGATCTCAATCCATGGGAGACATAGATTCAACGACCAAGTTGGTCTATGTATTAATCAATGGCCATGATTGTTGTTGGTTAAAAAACCAACAACATTAATTTATATTTAAATCAACTATTGCAACATTATCAACATAATTTAATTTAACATAAATTAATTATTAAGAGATAACAATATAATAAAGGGGAGATAACAAATTACCTCCTCAAAATGAGGGGACGTCACCTTTGACTATGTCATTGGTGACGCCACCTCATTTGGTGGTTATTTATCTCCCTTTTATTTTATATTATTATTTCTCAATGTATTTGTAATAATCATTATTAAAAACATCCACCAAATTAATTCCAAATTAATTTGTGAATATTTCAATCATGTCATTGATAAATATGTGAATCATATTCACAACCCCAACTAATTTGTAAATTGCATTTCTAATTAATTAATTAATGTGAATCCAATCCACATTAATAATTAACAAATGCTATTTACAAAAAATTCTCTCTCTTCAATATATATGTATATTATAAATCATATTTATATTACACAAATATTATGGATAGTACTATCCACATTCTCTAATCCTTGATAATTAAATCTCATTTAATTATCTTGGATAATCATTCTTACAATATGAATCTCATTCATATTATGCTTGATAATTAATTCTCAGTTAATCATCAAGTCCTTCTTTCTTGGATATGTAATTCATCAAATGAATTATTCTTGAACTCCTTCAAGAATATTGTGCTTTCTCCGCAGATACTTGGAGATAAGGAGTTGGCGATTGTATTGTTCCACGTATAGCGACTTGGATGTTGAGATCTTATCTCAAATCAAGATCTTACGGACCTCCCATAGATGCTTGATTAAATCAAGACCGCAAATATAATCTTCTCATTGAATCTGAATCTCATTCAGAGCAATGTCCAACACTTGGACTAAGATCAGATTGCTTCTCTACTGAGAGGAGTCACTAAAATCCAGACATGTTTCATCACTCCCTTGGAATGGAAGCGTCATGGTTATACAATTGTTTATAATCACATCACCCTCAGGTATTCCCAATACCTGTACATCCTGCATACTGGAAGACCCATGATCAACCTGAAGATTAAGATCAATTTTACATTGTCTTCTTCAGGGTATGATCACTAAGTTTCTCAATCTTGGTCATTGGGAGTCGGTATCGATCATATTCTTTCCCAAAGCATATATCATACCTTCAAATTCATATCATGCTTCCAAAGCACGACGACCATGCATGGAATTTGATCGGTCCCAATACCACATGAGTGAGCTCATGTCTTCCGGTTCATAAGTGAACATGTATGATCCCGTTGAGAGATCGTATTGCTCATATGCCCTTATATGCACACCAGCTCGTCGGTGTATAGACCTTGGTTAGGCCATCAACCTATCGGTCTGCCAAATATACATACTCAGACATATAGCAATACATTTGTCTTCGGTCAGAGGATATGTGCCTATGCTGTGACAACATTCAACATAGGACTTAGGTTATCTTGATCTCGTTAAGTCAACCCATTGACCTAACTAATCTGACAACTCTGAATCTCTATTCCTATGCAGAGGACCTACATCAAGAGGTCGGTCAGATATCAGCCTATGTGAGAAAGGATTGCCATCTCCTACTCAAGCTAGAGATCATCTCTTAACAATCATTTGACGGTACTTGATGAGTCCTCAATCTAACTCTTTAGATATTCATCCAAGCACCAGCCTCTATGATTCAATTATTTAATCAAAAGCTGTATGATCATCAAGATGGTCATGGTACATAACCCTAATTGTATAGAGGGACCTATTATGCAAATTATTTATTCTTCATTTCAGATCAGGGAATGATATGTGCAATAACATTTATTGCATAATGGCTCGTCGTGGGCTCGCATGTCCAACAATCTCCCATTAGCCCAAAGAGCCATTAATGGGCTAATCATTTAAATCCACACTCATATGACAATCATAGGCTATTTAGAAAATTGCTGGGTAAGCTGATCAGTCACTCTGTTCCTACGAGACTACGCCAAGTCCTTTTACGGCACTTGCATGTCCCCAGTAACAGTGCTCGCATCCAATGCGAATATTGCATCTTATGCAACCAATACTCAATCTTGATAAAGCAATTATAGTGTCCTTGACACTATTGCTCAATCACAATTATTATAACCAACATTTTATTAATCCTTATCAGAATACCTATACTCCTGGAGATCTCTATCTCCTAAGGTATCCACAGTTAAGACCTTTTAGATCTCTATCTATAAAGTCTTAAGCTTTTGAAGATATGACTTTGAGATCACTATCTCAAAAATCTTGTCATCTATGAAGACTTTGTTATTACTGCAATCAAGTGTTTTAGCTCCATAGTAGGATTAGTAACAGTTTACTACTCCCACTGCATGGCAGATATCTGGCTTTTGTACACATCTAGCATACACAGCTTCTCGTAACTGATGCACAAGTGCAAGCAGTTCTAGCATTCACTTCTTCAACTCTTTGAGGTGTTATCCCTTTAGGTAGGTCAGTACCAAATCTCAAGGTAAGAAAGCCTTTCTTGGAATTTCCAGAAAATAGAACATGTCCAAGGTGTACTGCAAATGTAACAGTCCCAACACCCTCTTTTCTTTGTTTCTGAACGCCTCCAGAACTAAGATTCAAGAGGCATCTTTTGAGATCATATCTCAAGGTATGAAATAGCTAGATCATAAAACACTTAATATCATCCTTATATCATTCCAAATGATTAGGATATTATCTACATTTAGCATGATGAACATAATGGCACTCCCACTAAGCTTCACATGGTTCATCAAGATTCTATTTGAAATCATAACATTTATAATTTCATCAATCTTATGTTCCAACTACAAGAATCTTATTTGAGTCGATAGATGGATTTCTTTAGCTTTCACACCTCACTTTCCCCAATCATGAAGCCCTGGGGCTACTTCATGTGAATATCCTCAGAGAGGTATTCTTAGAGGAATGTAATCTTGACATACATCTTGAAGATGCAATAGTCAAGTTGTGTAGCTAAGGTTAGCAATATTCTGATGATTTTAAGCATGGTCACCGAAGAGCAAGTCTTATTGCAAGCAATGTCTTTTCTTCTGGTGTTATCTCATGGCTATGAACTGTGCTTTGAAGGTCTCACCCTTCTCATCAGGTTCTCTCTTCTCTTGAAGATTCATTTACACCTTAAAGGGTCTTACCCTTATAGGTGGATCCTCGAGGGTCCATATACAACATTTGTATATGTAGTCTACTTTAGACTTAATTGCTAATATCTATCTTTCCATGTCATGATCCTCAGGAGCTTCATCACATGAAGTCCGATCATTGTCAGACTTGACTGATACATGGAATACATCCTCAAACTCATTTGAAGAGGTATTAGTGCTTCATCTTTAATTATCCTTTTAGTTTCTGATTTCAGGAGCCTCATTATCTTCTCAGAGATCCCTCACTTCATTTTTGTCTTGATTCTCAAGAGAGTCATCATCCAAGAATCACATTCTCAGAGATGAGATCTTTCAAGAATCTCAGGGTTATAAAGTAGGTATCCAATACCATCCTTTATTTTCCTAATGAAGTAGCATTCTCAAGTGCTAGATTCCAGCTTACATGCCTGGAACCTTATTAAGGATATATATTGTAGTCTCTACTACACATATATATACCTGGAAACTAATGGATAATTATACTAAAATTCATCATTGATCAAATCATGTCACACATGATCTAATTGTATCTCCCTACAGCTCCAATGAGTTTAGGTATGTTAGGAGGATGAGATAGAAATGATATTCATATATTTTTACGGCATTCTTTAAATTCATTTAACAGGTACTTGCTACCTTGGTTAGATCAAGTTCATTTAATCTTCCTTCAAACTTTGGTTCTAAACCAAAATTGCAAAATCTTTGAACATTTCAAAGGTTTCTCAGGTGAAGAGAAGAAATCTCATATCATACATGATCATCAATAGATATCACATATCCATAATGTTCACTATGATATAGATGATCCACATACACATCAATATGTATGAGATCCCGAATACCTTGACATCTTACACCTTTCCTAAGAGAAGGGTGTATTAGACATCCTTCGAATACAATATTCACAAGTATGTAAGACTTGAAATTTTAGACATTCTAAATTTTCATTTCTTACTAGTCTATTGATCATATCAATAGATATATGTCCAAGACTCGATGTCAGATCATTGTCAAATGATCTTCATCCTCCTATTGATCTATCAAGGTTTAATTTTCAGTATTAGAAATCTTAATGCACCGTTCATTAATTTTCTAATTCTGTGGAGTCCACTAGATGTTAGATTACTATCTGAAATATATCCATCATAACTCTTTATGATAGGTTTATTCCAGAATTCATGTTTACTTCCAACATTTTAGAAACAAACAATGAATGTATTCTGATATCTAGGTCATAGAGACATTCTCTAAGACAAAGGGCTCTCCCGCTAAAAATATGAAGTCCATTTATCCAACAGAGATTGATGCAACAATTACATCAATATCCGTGTAGATGACTAATAAACCTTAAGATCAAATTTCTAATCTTCTAATATATATATGTAACTAATTGCAAATGTCATTAGGGATTGTGATACAATTATCAGACTTTATCTTATGAAAGAAGTAAGTCAAAGTCAATGATTATATGCAGATTATTCTTATGCTCTATCTGAGTCCTTCACTAAGGATTTCAGACAGACTTGATAGTCATACTATCAACAAACCAACTTATTGCAGTATTGGCATTCATCCAACTCTTTGGATGTCATATGGAAGTTACAGAAGTATAATCAACTCTTTGACTTTTCTTCTCACATGGGTCTGACCCACGCTCCCACTGTTCTCTCTTCATCTATAAACAAACATTGTTCAAGACAAAGAATCTCTTATGTTGAATTCAAAAGATTTCAATACAAGAGCACTTCAACATTTATACATGCTTCATTAAATCCATACAAAATGATTATTATGAAGTTTCATGAATGACTTGAGTATAGATAGTAGAATGATGACACTCATCATACCTACATACATCTAAACTCTTAGAGACTTAGGTTCAGGTAGGTATTCAAACATTTTGAATACATCATTTCTTTTGAGCTACCATTTTGCATAATGCATAGAAACATGTTATTCATGATTAAATGTCTAGAGCACATATGTATGCCATAACATCTTCTTAGATTTTATAAGGATTATTTTGACAATTGCGATCATTATCGACATGTCACTTTCAAAGTATACTCGATGAAAGATCAAGACTATAGAGACATATAAACCCGAAGGTGATGTCATATTGTCTTATTTAATTGTCATTCTTCATTATGTTGAGGAAATTAGCACATTGCAACCACATATATTATGTGTCCAATTGCAAGTACAATATCTGGATCATGAGTCCAATCCATGATATTTTACCGGTTATAATTGAGTATAACATTGAGTGGGTTTAATGAAAGATTATCTGAAATAAGAAATTTGCATAAATGTATATATTTATATATATACATATTTTACTTTGATTTAGGAATTTTTATATCAAAATTGTCTTGCCTTGTTAACAATGAAAGTTCATTCCCTTAATTACTTTCAATGTAAGAGATATTCTTACCATTATATCTCTAGCAAGATCTAGGATCTCATTTCCTATCTTCGTCACATCCCAATAATATGAGAACTTGCGACTCCGACAAAAAGAAGCGGGAACTCATTCCGCCTTGCAAGTCCAACTTGCATTTCCCAATTCGGTCTTTCAACACCCGGGCCCACCACCCCCAAGATGATGTTGACCCGTTGCTAATTGAAACAACCGTCAACATGATTAGAACTCTCTATGCGCAATCCAATATCGCCCCAATAATATGAGGACTCGATATTGGGGTCTCTACGCATACGACCTTACTCTTTCGAGAAGAAAGGAGCCCGATCCAGATGCGCTTGCATACAGGAGCTATCACTTCGGACAGACGTCTCCTACATACAATCCCTGACGACGGAACCCTTCGCCTTGACGTGAGACCATGGATGTCACTTATGTGATCATCCATCTCATATTCAAATTTTATAATTAATTATCGTGAATCATATTCACATAGTTAATTCTTCCAAGGGAATTACACATCTATTCATAATAGAATGTTTATTGGATATAATTAATTTAATCACAATAAATTAATCATTAATATAATCATCAATCAACAAACTTGATTATTACTTGAATAGTAGGTATAATGTCAAAGTACGTATTATTCTAATTTTAATAATTAAAAAAATAGACACTGACTTCTCCGGCATTATCGAGTCCCTACTCGCTGTCATGGTCAGTACCGGCGTAAGAGTGACGGACCACATACGTTGCAATCCGCAACCCCAATGCTCTCCGACTAGGCACCATATCCACCTCAGGAAAGGATAATGCCAGATAGATCATCATGTACTTTGAGATGCTCATCGGTTTTTCAACCAAAATTATACCATATAATATACATCAAAACCATTTTGATAATATTATAAGGAGATTTGCTAAACAAATCTCCAATCCTATTCAAGCAAGAGGATTTTCATGTAAGAGTTGTCCTACAACTATTGTAGGATAAACTAAGGTTCTTCATGAAAAAGTTTGTTGATGATTTCATGTCAACCAATTAGTGATCAAGATCAACTATCTTATGATTATGGTTTAGGCAAATGTCATTCAATGAAATAATTATATATTTAAATATTTCAAAAATATTTATCACTAATTATTTCAGAAAATTAACTATTAATTTTCATCATCATATTTGAATGACTTATCACAAGGTTCATGATCAAGATTGTCAAATTCCAGCAGTGACCCCCAATCACCAAAATTAACTTATCTTGATCAATTTAAATCAAAAATTGCAAAATAAGTTTCCTAAGATTGCCAACATGATTTATGACAGAACCCAAGTGATATTTCACGCATTTCGAGGCGGATCAAAATAGTAATTAACTCATTAATCACGTTTAGATCCGCAGTTCCCGCAATAGTGAATACATGGTTATTCAAAGGGCCATATCTTGAGCAAATGAAATCCAAATTACATAAACTCAGATCATATGATTTCCTTATTTAATGGGGAACAAAATCCAATTGAAAATTTCGTGTTTAAACAATTTAAACAGATCCTAAAAATTCAATTAAATAGAGGTGCGAAAATTGAAATGTAGCAAAAAATTTCGCAACCCTTTCAAACCCAAGTCGTCCTAGGTTCACGGATCATATCCAAAACTTTATTCAACCTGGCTCTGATACCACTTGAAGGATATTGAGTATCCTTAAGCGCATCACGGAAGCGTGTTGATCGCATCATATGCGATCGGGGCGACTAATCGCACTAGTCGCGAGATGCAGCGGAATTTAAAATTTTTAAACAAGTGATGAAACCACATGATCACGAGAACATTTCTGGATCGTTTCATCAAACCACAAAGTATAAGGAATACCTCTTAGAGCGTGATTGTAATCGTGAGATCCCAAACATGAGATCCTCATGTCTTAAGTCCGATCTACAAAGAACGCATTTCCGGGCGCGATGATGAGACGCGAATCTCCCGCAATCCTTAATGAAGATCCAAGCAATCGAATCTCTTGATTTCGTCCAACGAAATCCATTGTATTCCTTTAGAGAAAGCAGCCCCAAAGAAGAAGGAGATCCTCGAGTAGTCGATGGCGAAGGCAAGAGTCTCCCTTTCTCAATACAAAGTGGACGGCCGCCTTTGAAGAAGAGAAAGAGAGAGGGCGAGAATGAGAGAGATAGAGAGATTGAGAGAGAGTAGTAGGCTTCTACAACTCTTAATATGTACCTTGAAAAGCTAGGTTAGCCATCCTTTTATATTAGTTTAGGATCCATCTCAATCCATGGGACACATAGATCCAACGGCCAAGTTGGTCTATGTATTAATCAATGGCCATGAATTGTTGTTGGTTAAAAAACCAACATTAATTTATATTTAAATCAATTGTTGCAACATTACCAACATAATTTAATTTAACGTAAATTAATTATTAAGAGATAGCAATATAATAAAGGGGAGATAACAAATTACCTCCTAAATATGAGGGGGCGTCACCTTTGACTATGTCATTGGTGACGCCACCTCATTTGGTGGTTATTTATCTCCCTTTTATTTTATATTATTATTTCTCAATGTAATTTGAATAATCATTATTAAAAATATTCACCAAATTAATTCCAAATTAATTTGTGAATATTTCAATCATGCCATTGATAAATATGTGAATCATATTCACAAACTAAACTAATTTGTAAATTGTATTTCCAATTAATTAATTAATATGAATCCAATCCACATTAATAATTAACAAATGCTATTTACAAAAAATTTTCTCTCTTCAATATATATGTATATTATAATTCATATTTATAATACACAAATATTATAGATAGTACTATCCACATTTTCTAATCCTTGATAATTAAATCTCATTTAATTATCTTAGATAATCATTTTTACAATATAAATCTCATTCATATTATGCTTGATAATATGAATGACATTTAATCATCAAGTCTTTCTTGCTTGGATATGTAATTCATCAAATGAATTATTTTTTACCCCTTCAAGAATAATGTGCTTTCTCAGCAAATACTTGGAGATAAGGACAGGGCGATTGTATTGTTCCACGTATAGCGACTTGGATGTTGAGATCTTATCTCAAATCCAGATCTTACGGACCTCCCATAGATGCTTGATTAAATCAAGACCACAAATCTAATCTTCTCATTGAATCTGAATCTCATTCAGACCAATGTCCAACACTTGAACTATGATCAGATTGCTTCTCTACTGAGAGGAGTCACTAAAATCCAGACATGTTTCATCACTCCCTCGGAATGGAAGCGTCATGGTGATACAATTGTTTATGATCACATCACCCTCAGGTATTCCCAATACCTGCACATCCTGCATACTGGAAGACCCATGATCAACCTGAAGATTACAAGCAATTTTACACTGTCTTCTTCAGGGTCTGATCACTAAGTTTCTCGATCTTGGTCATTGGGAGTCGGTATCGATCATATGCTTTCCTAAAGCATATATCATACCTTCAAAATCATGTCAAGCTTCCAAAGCACGAAGACCATGCATGGAATTTGATCGGTCCCAATACCTCATGAGTGAGCTCATGTCTTCCGATTCATAAGTGAACTTGTATGATCCCTTTGAGAGATCGTATTGCTCATATGCCCTTATATGCACACCAGCTCACCGGTGTATAGACCTTGGTTAGGCCATCAACCTATCGGTCTGCCAAATGTACATACTCAGACATATAGCAATACATCTGTCTCCGGTCAGAGGATGCGTGCCTATGCTGTGACAACATTCAACATAATACTTAGGTTATCTCGATCTCGTTAAGTCAACCCATTGACCTAACTAATCTGACACCTCCGAATCTCTATTCATATGCAGAGGACCTACATCAAGAGGTCGGTCAGATATCAGCCTACATGAGAAAGGATTGCTATCTCTTACTCAGGCTGGAGATCATCTCTTAACAATCATTTGACGGTGCTTGATGAGTCCTCAATCTAACTCTTAAGATATTCATCCAAGCACCAGCCTCTATGATTCAATTATTGAATCAACAACTATATGATCATCAAGATGGCCATGGTACATAACCCTAATTGTATAGAGGAACCTATTACGAAAATGATTTATTCTTCATTTCAGATCAGGGAATGATATGTGCAATAACATTTATTGCATAATGGTTCGTCGTGGGCTCGCATGTCCAACAGGAGTGGTACTGACTATCGGAGAAGTTCTTCATATAAGCGACGGTGACAAAAAAGTGTAGCACCTAGTCTTGGATGAAGAACAATTCACAGTTTTATACAATATTGATGTGTATTATACAATATAATGTTTATTATACAATTTTGATATGTATTATTTCATATTTGTTATGTATTTTTACATATCAATTTGTTGCGAATAAAAATTGTAATTTTGTTATATATCTTGTATATTTAATGTGCATTACATATTTTGGATGTACATTATATATTTTAAATGTGTATTATACATATTTGATTTGTATTTATTCATCAACTAAGCGTGAACGACTACCATATTTTTACAAAGAACGACACAAATTTTATTATACAAAGAACCATACAATCTTTACAAAGAACCACACATTAATTGCTAATATGATTGTATTCCACAAAGAATCTTGCAAAATATATAAATAACTGATGACTTAAGAATGAACCACAAATTCTACAAAAACATGCAAAAGTTACAAAAAGAACCACGGATTCTATAAAACAACGTGAGGATACAAACATATGCTCCATGTAATGTTGTCTAGTACAAAACTGGACATTATTTATATTTGGTATTGTAAAAAATACCAAAAATGAAACTAGATAAATTTAATATTTCAAAATATTAAATGGTATTCATAATTAATGCAAAAAATGATGATCAAAATGCCCTTTTGGGCTAATAAATTGATGATCCTGTTAGATTTGAATCGAACGGCTCCAATCATTGCCATCCTTAAGGATGGAAGGACCAAGTCCTATTGGAAAGATCTTATATATATGTATGTATTTATGTATGTATGTATGTATATAGGAGTGATCCTGTGTGAGCAAAAACATTGTGAGCAACATGAGAGTAATGATTCTGGACCCAGGAGAGAGAAGACGGAATCTTGTGGTCCATAATAACTGCTCTCATGCTCTCATAATTTTTTGCTTTCATGAGATCACTCCTATATATATATATATAGGCATGATCCTATGAAAGCATGAGAGCATTTTACCATTAGATTCTTCTCATCACACACTGACTGATTGGAGGATGATAGAGATGAGAAGAATCTAATGGTCCAGACTTACTGCTCTCATGCTCTCACAGGATCAGTCCTATAGATATATAGGAATTGATGGGGCTGCTCTCGTGTCATTTTTTGTATTTTTTTTATTTTTTTGCAAAATATCACGATGTATATTCCTCTATATATCCATCCAATACACCATTCGAATTTTGTGAGAAGCGGAGACTCATATGCCCTCCATCTAGAACATGTCAATTACAACAATGCTTAGACCGCTAAAATTACATGTTTTAGATGGAGAGCATAAGAGTCTCCATTTCTGACAAAATTCGAATGACATATTGGAAAGATATATAAGTGAATATACATGATGATATTTTACAAAATAAAATAAAATTAATTGTGGAAAAATAACGACGGGGCGACCAATTTGCAGCCCCCAGCATTTTGCAGCCATTGGATATCATCCATGGTGGAAGGTTTTTTGTCTTTTTATTTTCAGATCCCGTCATATCCTTCCTCCTTCCCCATTTACACATCACTTCCTCTTCTCCATGGAATCCAAAACCCATTCTACCATCGACAGCTTCTTATGATCCCTCAACAATCTACACCATCATGGAGCTTCCTGCCACAAGTAGTTTCCCTTGACCGGCCATCAGGGCAACACCATTACAGGATGTGTTGTTAGTTCTATTGTGAGAATTCCACACCTCATGTGTTCTCTTGAGAGATTTTGATAGTAGAATAACTAAATAAGACTTGGTTTTCCTGTTTCAATGTTTTTTTCAGAATCGCCCCCAGTGTTTCAAGGAGCAAGAGATGAATGCAATGGAACAATGATTAGCAGCTTTTCTAACAGGACCATGCAACGCATCACCTCTTCCATTTTGCAGAGAGGGAAATCAACAAAAAAGGCTTCCATGTCCAGTAGATGCATGTTCAAATCGGCCAATACACACTTGTTATTTTTTTACTTTTTTAAATAGTAGGATTCGAACCCGGATCCTTTAAAGTTGAGGCATACTGATCTACCGTCATACCACTCATTGGGTCCTACAAACATGTGATTTCTATCCCCATTTTTCATCCTTGTTGATTGGGTATTAGGTCCCCCATAATAATTGTAGTTGCTATTGTTCATGGTGTTTTGTACAGAATATCTAACATTATGGAAAAATAGAATATCATCATGAATATCTTTCATATTTCAAAATTTTACAGTCGAATATTTATCATGTGTCTATGAAGTTACATTGTTGTTGGAGTATTTGGTTAGATGCCAAATGAGTTGTAGAAGGTTAAATGGATCTCTCCAAGATCCAATTACCCCATCCATATGTTTAGTCCCACATCTACTAGTGTTGAGACTCGGAGGCTCTATGGAGACTATGTAAAGAGCCCCAAACCTCATGTATCCATTGAGAAAAGTGAAATGCAATATCCACCCCTTTGAGGCTTCTCTTATGGTTTCATCCTGCTCCTTAGGGAGTAGGGTTCCACGTAAAAATCCCATGTGTTCTTAAAGTTTTATTTTTTATTTTGATACGCTTCTGCGTTCTCTATTTTCAAACATGGTATCAGAGCAGGTCGATTCTCGAAGATTTTAAGTTCTTTATTTTTCAAGATTCAAAGTTGGAGTTATTGTTCTTGAAATATTATTTTTGAAGTTTTCATGTTCAAGTTTGAGATCTAGGGTTAGTCAAACCCTAAACATGTTTGTTCATGAGGATCATTATTTTGTTGAAGGATTGAAGAATGCTTCTTTCCAAATCGACAAGAGAGTTCTGCTTAGGGTTCTGTTGAAACCCTATTTTCACATCTCCATGTGCATTTGGGTCGCATCATGGCTTCCAAACGATACTTGTGTTCCTCCCAAAGTACCAGGCGGTGCCCTCATGCAATTTTGTGCACATCCCCTCTTATAGGGCTCGCACCCAACATCTGGAACCCTTGTGGTTCTATCTTCCATCGCATCGACCTCTGTGTCACCAGCATCCTTCATCGATCAATTCAAGCTTCAACAACATCCTCCATCACTTCCGAGCACACCATCAACCTAGGCAGCAACATCTCTCTCGACGCCGTAGAACCAAGAGAACCCCTGCATGGCCCTCCTCTGGCAATAGCCCCTACAAGACCCTCGTGATGCCTCGCTCCTCCTCCTATCTCGCATCGTTGCAGGAGGATCCTAGGTGAAGCAACCCCCCTTGGCGCAGCTCTCGTCACGCTGATTCAAGTGACAAAGACCCGTGCAACTCTTCAGGTACCCCCTGGTAGTGATCTAACTCATGTGAAGTAGATGCTTCTGCCCTCTCTCGCTCCAAGTGGCTGCGCTGCCCCTAGGCGACGTCGCTGCTCCCTCCGATCGAGCCCCCCTAACGGTGACACCCTTCCTTCAACCACTTCTTCTTAGGCGGTATCACCACCCCCTCGCTTTCCCCCCTGATCCACAGGAGACTGTAGCTTTGAAACCCCGAGGGTGCGATGCCCAGGAACCCCATCGTGGGGGCGTATGTCTTTGACAAAAAAAGGGTTCCCTTGAGGAGAAACCCTAAATAAGTGTAAGTCCTAAGAGGCCGGGCGCTAAACAAAATATCTCTATGTATTTAATGTAAGCCCAAGTGGGTTGTGATATATAAAAAAAGAGAGGAGTTGCAGAATAAAAAAAGGAAAAAGTCGTACAATAATGGCTTAAAAAATATAAAAAATGATTTGAACAACCGTAAAAAATAGTGAGCAGCTTAGTTGAAAAGAGAGAGAGAGACGGCTAAAAAAGCCGTGAAGAAAATTTTCATTGAAAAGAAAATATGAGAAATTATGACAACTTATCTTTTTTTGCCCCCATTTTCTCGTCTTCTCCCAACTTGATCGACATCATTGTTTTCCGACAAGTATGGGAGAAAGAGGGAGTATTGTGTAGAGTTCTACATGCCAATTTATCAGACGATTCAGATCCAGATTCTTCAGTCCAGATTGCATGACCAACCAGATATTCCAGACTCTACAATTCGGTTTCAGACTCAACGATAGATTCTGAGTCCTCGGTTTCAGACACACACATGTATGCGGTCGTCATCCAGATGTGCAAATGTTTTGCCATCTTTTGTTGTGGTCCCCATCTTTTCTTATTTTATTGGTCAGAGTTTTTTCGTGAGCCATATGGACTCTAGAGTAGAGGACCATTCCCTATGCCATGTTAGCAAGGGTTTTCATGTGGTATCATAGGTACTCCAGAGAAGAGTACCATTCTCTGTACCAGATGGGAGAGATCCAGTTCTCCGACGAGGAGACTTTCAGACTCCATTCTCCAGTGACCAAGGACTCTAACGAGGATCGCACTTCCATGGCCTTTTCAATTTGGCCCTCTCAGAGATGGAGGGGTTGTCAACATGTTGTGGCAGGCTAGAGTACTCCGACGAGAAGACTCATTTTCAGTTGGTGACTCTGACAGAAGTAGTACAGAGTACACGTAGTTTTACTCACCCTCCAGCCCATTTCTCCTCCTCACTTGCATAACATGAGAAGCAACGTCCTCGACAGCAACCGACAGTTGTGCGCATTGAGTTGATATTGTCTGTAGTGTTATGTTGCGTGAGTTGAGTTTATTTCTGTTTGTGCAAGCAGAGCATTGCATGCTCCATCTTGAGGGGGAGTGTTGGAGTATTAGGTTGTGCGCCATATGAGTTGTAGGAGGGTAAATGGATCTCTCCAGGATCCATTTACCATATCCATATGTTTAGTCACACATCTACCAGTGGTGGGACTCGGAGGCTCTGTGGAGGTTATATAAGGAGCCCCACACCTCATGTATCCATTGAGAAAAATACAATGTAATATCCTCCCCTTTGAGGCTTCTCTCATGGTTTCATCCCGCTCCTTAAGGAGTAGGGTCCACGTAAAAATCTCATGTATTCATAAAGTTTTATCTTTTATTCTGATACGCTTCTACATTCTCTATTTTCTAGCACTTTCCACTATCAGAGAGAACAAATTTTGATACTATTTCTAACGTCCCGGGCATAGGTCTCTGGTCCATTATCGAGGAAAACTGGTCCTGACAACTTGTTGGGTTTGCATCCAAATGGATCCATTAACAACTATCCAAAATGCTTAAACTCAAGTTGTCAAGTAGTGATCCCCACCACTTATAGTACACTCTCATACTTTCCGAGTTTTACATCTGAGACTATGTTTGAGGGTATGGGTGTTACAACAATTTGTAACATCCTGGGTTTAGGTACCTAGTTTGTTATCGAGGAAAATTGGCCCTGGCAACTTGTTGGGTTCGGCTCTAAATGGATCCGCTGGTAACCACCCAAAATGTTTAAGCTCAAGTGGCAAAGTGGTAATCCCCACCACTTATAACCAACTCTCACACTTTGTGAATTTTAGGTATGGGACTATGTTTGAGGGGGTGGGTATTACAACCTCCCCCACTTATATTCGCAATGTCCTCGTTGCAATAGGTCACATCACTTCTTTCCAGTGACAGTGGCTCCTGCACACTCCCAGCTTAGGTCATTTCGGGTAGCCCTTTCCACTATTAGAGGGAACACATTCTGATACCATTTGTAATGTCATGTGGTTAGGTCTCCGATGCGTTATCGAGGAAAACTAGCTCTGACAACTTGTTGAGTTTGGACCCAAATGGATCCGTTGACAACCACCAAAAACACTTAAGTTCAAGTTGTGAAGTAGTGTTTCCCACCAGTTATAACCCACTCTCTCACTTTGAGTTTTAGATGTGGGACTATGTTTGGGGGTATGGGTGTTACAATCTCTCCTACTTATATTCTCAATTTCCTTGTTGCAGCATGTCACATTACTTCTTCCCAGTGACAGTGGCGGTTGCACACTCATGGTTTATGTCCCTTCGGGTAGTCCTTTCCACTATAAATGAGTGGACTATAAGTAGTGGGGATTACTACTTGACAACTGGAGCTTAAGCATTTTGAGTGGTTGTCAATGGATCCATATGGATTCGAACCCAACAAGTTATTTGGGTCAGTTTTCCTTGATAACGGACCAGGGACATAAACCGAGATGTTACAAATGGTATCAAATCAGGTTCCCTCTGATAGTGGAAAGAGCTACGTGAAGGGACTTAAGTCGAGAGCGTGCAACCACCACTGTCAATGGAAAGAAGTTATGTGACATGTCGTAACAAGGACATTGTGAAACTGACAAAATGTGAGAGTGTGTTATAAGTGGTGGGGGTTACTATTTGACAACTTAAGCATTTTGGGTGGTTGTCAACGGATCCATTTGGATATGAACCCAACATGTTGTCAGGGCTAGTTTTCCTCGATAACGGACCATGGACCTAAGCTCGGGACGTTACAGATAAAGCTAAGAAGCAAAATCTAAGGGTGAAATTATCACCATTACACATGATGTTGTCATGTGTCCTTGGGAGGACTACATGATTGGTTGTCGCAGCTCTGGAGCTCTGATGCCTTGTCTAGACTAGAGTCTACCACACATCTCGATCACCGTCCAAGCCATCCTCTCCTTCCATCGATGTGGATGTACTCAAACATGTAGACATCCTTGATGTGGAAAGGAAGGTGGGAGAAGAGAGGTGGAGCGAAACATACATGGTGGCGGAACAAAATTGTATCATAGTTGCAACCTTTTTTGAGAGGCTGTAGGGCAAGTCCCTTCCAGATCATCGTGTAGCTACCTTGATAGATTCCAATGCATCAGACAAACTGAGATTGTTGTAATGACTTGGTGTAACATCTCGGGTTTAGGTCCTCGATCCATTATTGGGGAAAACTAGCCATAACAACTTGTTGGGTTCGGACCCAAATGGACCTGTTGGCAACCACCCAAAAAGCTTAAGTCCAAGTTGTCAAGCAGTAGTCCCCATCACCTATAAGCCACACCCACACTTCGTGAGTTTTAGATGTGGCACAATATTTGGGGGTATGGGTGTTACAACCTCCCCCCTTATATTCGCAACGTCCTCATTGCGACATGGCCCATCACTTATTCCCAATGACAGTGGTGGCTGCACGCTCCCGGCTTAGGTCGCTTCAGGTAGCCCTTTCCACTACCAGAGGGAACCCACTCTGATACCATTTGTAATGTCCCGGGCTTAGGTCTCCGGTCCGTTATCGGGGAAAACTAGTCCTAACAACTTGTTGGATTCAGATTCAAATGGACTCATTAGCAACCACTTAAAATGCTTAAGTCCAAGTTGTCAAGTAGTAATCTCCATCACTTATAAACCATACCCACACTTCGTGAGTTTTAGATGTGAATGTGGCACTATGTTCGGAGATGGACTGTTACGACCTCCCCCACTTATTCGCAGCATCCTCGCTGCGATATGACCCATCACTTATTCCCAGTGATAATGGTGGCTACACGCTCCTGGCTTAGTTCCCTTCAGGTAGCCCTTTCCACTACCAGAAAGAACCCGCTCTGATACCATTTGTAACATCCCGGGCTTAGGTCCCTAGTCTGTTATCGAGGAGAGCTGACCCTAACAACTAGTTGGGTTCGAGCCTAATTGAACCCGTTGACAACCACCCAAAATGCTTAAGTCCAAGTTGTCAAGTAGTAGTCTCCATCACTTATAAACCGCACCCACATTTCTTGAATTTTAGATGTGGTACTATGTTTTGGGATTGGGATATTCAAAATAAACGGATATCCGATAGGATAATTCGGATCAAGTATTCCTTTTAAGTTTACCAATTTAAGATAATTCCCTGATCCAATATATACTGGATATCATTGACAATACAACCAACTTCCACCTTCCACCTTAGTGCGCTTCAAGTCGCAATGCAATATTTTCCTCCATCCTAGTCGTATCATTTAAAGAACACTCGCAAAACAATCATGATGACGGAGATCGATGCATCTATGCTAATGTTATGATCACAATTCCTCCCACCAAAATCCCATAGCTGAGAACAACGTTAGATATTGACGAGTGCAAATAGTGCATGTTCTATGATGTTCGATGACGTAGAACTTGCAGCATGTAACTCTTCCTGAAGCTCCACAACCTATGCAGTTCATCTTAAACACCGGCTGCTCTTGAACAAATACATCCTCAAACACAGAAACGATCTTAGAGATCATTTCATACTTAATACGTCCTCAAACACAAAATGATTTGATTTTCAAATGGCAAACCACATCTGGATGACTATGTACCTTTTAATCATTTTGGGAGAGCTTCGGAAGATAAAATAGTGTTCTGGAAGGATAACTAGGAGACTTCCAAGAATATCATACACGTGTTAGAACTGCTTATGATATGAAAAGGCAAACACTCCGTGTACATACATACATACATAACTTTATACGCATAAAAATCTGAGCCTTGTAAATTCATTTGATAAAATGATTTTTTGTAGCTTTGTAGGATTGGTGCAAATTTGCTTTTACATTTTAGTTTGGGACCAACGACTTTTATTCAGTCACTAAATCCCTACCACAAAAAAACGTGGTACATAGCGAATTGGTTAGTTGATCAAAAAATTACATCTCAGTAAATATTGACTAGTCATTTTAATTCGTTAGAGGTTCCTTGTATAATCATTGTCTTCGTGGTAGCTTGTTTCTTTAATTCATCTCATATATTTTAGGAGATTTGTTTTCTGCAATAAAATTTTATTGGGCGTAATATTTCTTAATTATTACATAAAATGTTTGTTAGGTCAAGACACAGACTTTCCCAACTTAGAGAGGAACTCCGCCGCGCTCAGTGTTGCAGGTAATTATGAAGAGAGCAAGGAAGGGGGATAGTCCAAAAAAGTAAATGAAATAATTTTCGGATAGCTAGGATCTAGCACATAAAAAAAGATTGCTAGTTGAAGCAGACCAAACGAAGAGATTTTCGTGCAAAGAGCACATTGTTGGAAGAGAGATTTAAAAAAATAAAGTGTAGGTTTACATCTAGCTGCAAAATAAGCCAGACATGTAAAACAAACCTTTATTTGCTACAAGGTGAGGAGGGGTAATGCTCTTGTTTGATCAAAGGGGTTAAACAAGATTCGCTCAAAGAATTACAACAAGGATCGACAGACTGATTCCCTTGCTCAAGTAAGGTCAATTCTCATCCTTTTTTCTTGATGAGACCACGAGAAATAATAAAGAGCAGGCAGATCTACTAAAATTATAAAAAAGTTTTTCAAACCATGAAATTTTGAATGGTCTACTGTTTAGAAATTAAACTGACAATATTTATCATGAATTTCGTAGCACTTGTCTAGAAATAAAAACAACACTAGTTATGTTTAACATGCTATTACACATGTCAAAATTTTAGAACCTTTCACGAGAGGTTTCACGATGTATCAGGTGTTGAATATTCTCATTGCACATGCAATAAATTAATAGACCGAGTAGAAACAATAACCTAAATAATTCCATTCATTTTTACATGAAATGAACAATATTTTCACTGTAATAAACGAATGGTGATGTTCTCGAAAAATGGATATACACATCAACTTCACAATCCCGAGTATGGTAGCTCATGATTTGCAGGGCCTTTGTCCGGTAGCGGCCTCCGTGATGGTACAAAATTGGTGTGCTTCATGGAATATAGCATGTTTAATCTTGTTACAATTCAAAGCATCTCTCATTTTGTCTACTCTTCCTCTTGCCGACACATGCAATCGGGCATGGGAAAAGTGTAAACCGATGCATTTGGTTTCCTTGTTTCGATGCCTTTAACATCACTGCGCCGCAACATTTCCTGCATGTGCTGCTTGAACCTCCACCAGCTACAATACACCAAACAAACATGTCAGCAGAATGGAGATCCAAGGTCGCTTTGTTTGTTTGTTTGTGTGAACGTGCGTCTCTCTCTCTCTCTCTCTCTCTCTCTCTCTCTCTCTCTCTCTCTCTCTATATATATATATATATATATGGGTAAAATGGGCCCCCTATTTTTTCCTCATTTTTTTACTTTTTTGGAAAATAAAAATTTGTATATTCATCATTATATCCCTCTCACATTCTATTAAAATTTCGTAGAAACTCCTACGGCCTCCATCCAAACATGGTCGATTTAAAAAATCATGCGACCGTTAAAAAAATGACGTCTGTATGGAGGGTTTAGGAGTCTCTGTTTCTGACGAAATTTTAATAGAATGTGAGAGGGATATAATGATGAATATACAAATTTTTATTTTCCAAAAAATTAAAAAAAATGAGGGAAAAATCGGGGTGGGAGTAGCCAAGTTGGCTACTCCCTGGGGGCAGCCCCATTTACCTATATATATATATATATATATATATATAGGTAAATGGGGCTGCCCCCAGGGAGTAGCCAACTTGGCTACTCCCACCCCGATTTTTCCCTCATTTTTTTTAATTTTTTGGAAAATAAAAATTTGTATATTCATCATTATATCCCTCTCACATTCTATTAAAATTTCGTCAGAAACAGAGACTCCTACGGCCTCCATCCAAACATGGTCGATTTAAAAAATCCTACGACCGTTAAAAAAATGACGTCTGGATGGAGGGCTTAGGAGTCTCTGTTTCTGACGAAATTTTAATAGAATGTGAGAGGGATATAATGATGAATATACAAATTTTTATTTTCAAAAAAATAAAAAAATGAGGGAAAAATAGGGGTGGGAGTAGCCAAGTTGGCTACTCCCTGGGGGCAGCCCCATTTTACCCATATATATATATATATATATATATATATATATATATATATATATAACATGGTCGATTTAAAAAATCCTGCGATCGTTAAAAAAATGACGTCTGGATGGAGGGCTTAGGAGTCTCTGTTTCTGACGAAATTTTAATAGAATGTGAGAGGGATATAATGATGAATATACAAATTTTTATTTTCCAAAAAAATAAAAAAATGAGAGAAAAATAGGGGTGGGAGTAGCCAAGTTGGCTACTCCCTGGGGGCAGCCCCATTTTACACATATATATATGGGTAAAATGGGGCTGCCCCCAGTGAGTAGCCAACTTGGCTACTCCCACCCCTATTTTTCCCTCATTTTTTTATTTTTTTGGAAAATAAAAATTTGTATATTTATCATTATATCCCTCTCACATTCTATTAAAATTTCGTCAGAAACAGAGACTCCTAAGCCCTCCATCCATACGTCATTTTTTTAACGGTCGCAGGATTTTTTAAATCGACCATGTTTGGATGGAGGCCGTAGGAGTCTCTGTTTCTGACGAAATTTTAATAGAATGTGAGAGGGATAAAATGATGAATATACAAATTTTTATTTTCCAAAAAAATAAAAAAATGAGGAGAAAATAGGGGTGGGAGTAGCCAAGTTGGCTACTCCCTGGGGGCAGCCCCATTTACCTCTCTCTCTCTCTCTCTCTCTCTATATATATATATATATAGGGTTGATGGGGCTGCCCCACCCCATTTTTTGGCCATTTTTTTTATTTTTTTGAAAAATATTGACATGTATATTCATCCCTATATCCCTCCTACATGCCATTCGAATTTCGTCAGAAATAGAGACTCCTACGGTCTCCATCCAGACAGGGTCGATTTAAAAAATCCTGCGACCGTTAAAACAATGACATATAGATGGAGGCCGTAGGAGTCTTTGTTTCTGACGAAATTCGAATGGCATGCTGGAGGGATATAGGGATGGATATACATGATTTTATTTTTCCAAAAAAATAAAAAAAATTGCCAAAAAATGAGGTGGGGGCAGCCATGTTGGCTGCCCCTAGGGGCCAGCCCAATTTTTCCCTATATATATATAAATAAATATATATATTGGAAAAATGGGGCTGCCCCCGCCCCGTTTTTCGTCAAATTTTATTATTTTTTTGAAAAATAACACCGTGTATATTCATCACTATATCCCTCCTACATGCCATTCGAATTTCGTCAGAAACAGAGACTCCTACGGCCTCCATCGAGATGATGTTGATTTAAAAAATCCTGTTACCGTTAAAAAATGACTGTCTGGATGAAGGCCGTAGGAGTCTCTGTTTCTGACGAAATTCGAATGGTATATAGGAGGGATATAGGGATGAATATACATGGTGTTATTTTTCAAAAAAATTTGCCCAAATAAAGCGGGGGCAGCCATGTTGGCTGCCCCTAGGGGACAGCCACATATGACCCCCATATATATATATATATATATATATATATATATATATATATATATATATATATATATATATATATATATATATATATATATATATATATATATGTGTGTGTATATGGAAAAAATGGGGCTACCCCCTGGGGGCAGCCAACATGGCTGCCCCCACCCCATTTTTCGGTGTTTTTTTAATTTTTTTTTTGAAAAATAAAACCATGTATATTCATCCATATATCCCCCCTATATGCCATTCGAATTTCGTCAGAAACAGAGACTCCTACGGCCTCCATCTCGATGATATCGATTTAAAAAAATCCTGTTACCGTTAAAAAATTACTGTCCGGATGGAGGCCGTAGGAGTTTCTGTTTCTGACGAAATTCGAATGGTATATAAGAGGGATATAGGGATGAATGTACATGGTGTTATTTTTCAAAAAAAATAAAAAAATTTGCCCAAATAAGGTGGGGGCAGCCATGTTGGCTGCCCCTAGAGGGCAGCCACATATGACCCTATATATATATATATATATATATATATATATATGTGTGTGTGTGTGTATATATATGTATATGTATACATATATGGGAAAAATGGGGCTGCCCCCTAGGGGTAGCCAACATGGCTGCCCCCACCCCATTTTTCGTAAAATGTTTTTATTTTTTGGGAAAAATATCACCGTGTATATTCATCCCTATATCCCTCATGTATGTCATTCGAATTTCGTCAGAAACAAAGACTCCTACGGCCTCTATCTAGACGTCATTTTTTTAACGGTCGCAGGATTTTTTAAATCGACCCTGTCTGGATGGAGGACGTAGGAGTCTCTGTTTCTGACAAAATTCGAATAGCATATAGGAGGGATATAAGGATGAATATACATGTCAATATTTTTAAAAAAAATAAAAAAAATTGCCAAAAAATGGGGCGGGGCAGCCATGTTGGCTGCCCCCAGGGGGCATATATATATGGGATAAATGGGGTTGCCCCCTAGGGGGAGCTAACTTGGCTCCCGCCCCCCATTTTCACCATTTTTTTATTTTTATTTTTGAAAATTTCTTCCATGAATATTCATCACTATATCCCTATATTATGCTATTAAAATTTCGTGCGAAACAGAGAGTCCTACGGCTCCATCCAGACAATCATTTTTTAACGGTAACAGAATTTTTTAAATCGACCCCGTTTGGATGGAGGTCATAGGAGTCTCTGTTTCGCATGAATTTTGAATGACATAATATATGGATTTAATAATGAATTTACACGGTTTTAGATTTCAAAAAAAATGTCAAAAAGGGACGGGGGAGCTAAGTTAGCTCCCCCCAAGGGGGGATTTACTTAGTTTATTCTGTGGAATATGTGTTTTAAATTTCATTCAAAACAGACACTCCTAGAATGCCCATCTAGATATGGTCAATTTCAATAATTCTGAAACCGTTAAAATGTAATAGCCTTGATGGAGATGATAGAAATGTCGAATTTAGTTGAAATTGGTATTGATATCATGGTGATATACAGTGATTTAAATCCCCCTAACTTTCATTTCAAAAACACAAAAAATCAATGAAAAAATTGGCCGGGTGCAGCTACTTAGTTACACCCCCCGGGTGCAGCTTCTCCAGCCCCATATATATATATATATATGTATATGTATGTATGTATGTATGTATATATATATATATGATAAAAGGGAAGCTACACCGAGGGTGCAACCAACTAGCTACACCCGACCAATTTTCTTATTGATTTTTGATTTTTTTTTAAATGAAACCTATGGGGATTTACTTAGTTTATTGAGTGGAATGTGTTTCAGATTTCATGTAAAACAAACATTCCTAACATGTCCATCTAGATACGATCAATTTCAGCAATTTTAAGACCGCTAATATGTATGTATGTAGGTAGGTAGGTAGCTAGTGACAACACCATATTCACCCCACAGACCATTGAGAAGACCTCTAGGCTGGTGGAGACTACGAGGAGGTAATTGCTGACCGCATAGAGCCGTCAGAAGAGTTACGCCGACCGGCGGCATAGAGACATTGAGTTTCAGGTATGTTATCCTACGTTCGTGCCCTAAGGGATGGACAGGGTTGGCCCAAGGGTATGGTTCTTAGCCAATCTTGTGTGACTATGCATTTCTAATGATCACAGGTCGGGTACTTCGTGTTCTTACGCGTGTCCCCAATGAGGGGTATACAATATTTCGATGCAAAGGGCAAGCTAGCACCGCATTTTGTGGGACCATTCAAGATTTTGGCCTGTATTGGGAAAGTGGCCTACAAGGTTACCCTTCCCCCACACCTCGAGGGCATCCATGACGTGTTTCACGTGTCGAATATGCGGAAGTACATCCAAGATCTCTGACACGTGAGCAACGATGTGAAAACCCTGAAATCCGAATGTGGACTAAATTGCAAGAATTCGATCGAATCTGGGCTAGATTGAAAATCTGCTTTTATTACCACTAGCTAAAAATTTATTTAAGCATTCTGTCGTGTAGAGCTCGTCGAGATCTTTCCAACGAGTCCAAGAAAGCGAAAATCCGACTTCAGAGCCCGAGTTACGGTTATTTTAGCGATGAGGGGTCTAGTTCTTATTCGGATCCGAATCCGGGTCGGACCCCATAAAATAAACCCTCCCTCCCCCAAAACGCCCCATACCCAGCTCCAGTCCCCTTCCTCCTCCCTCCCCCTCGCTGGAGCTTCGCCGGAGTTTATCGGAATGTCCCGGATCGACGATCCAAGACTGCCTATGCGTAGAGGAGAGCGAGGTCACCCCCGAGGATGTCTTCATCTCACGATCGGAGCGTCAACCGCAACGTTCTTCACGGGAGGAGATTAAAAGGTGATGAGAAAATCCGAGGTACGGTGTTCCCTCCCCCTTGCTGCGGTTTCCACATGATTTCGAATCTATATGTTTGATCATTCACAGATCTAAACCCTATTCCAATCTACAATTATTTTTTGCGCTCTGATACCAAGCTATGACACCCCTAGGATCTGGGTACTCGGCAAACCAAATCCACGCACACACATTTCACATTCGAATACTTGACGCTCGTAACAACAGGAGGAAAATAGCAACATGAACATGAATTTAAAATTTTGCTTCTCATTCAACATGTTCACATTCCATATTCCATTCATTGCATATACCGATTCTATTACATTCCATTGTAGGTCTCGTTATGTTGTTGCTGTTTGTTTTGCTTCACATATCATGCATATTCTACTGAACTGACGTCTTCCAGAATAAAATGAAGAAATCTTTATTTTATTGCACGGCATATCATATAATAATAAGGCCTTAGCATATATGGTTTCTAGTATGAACGCAATTATCACTTGTCTTTTTTATTCATGTCTCATATCCTTCGTACTATGAATTATTTCTGCATGAATTCCGCATGAACATATGCTGGTGGCATTTGTCATGAATCTTGTACTCCAAATCCCTCTCTGATACAAAATCAATTGTATGGTTTCATGGAGTTTGCAAGGCATGGATTTGTCTAGAGGAGGAGATTGAAGATTCTGCAGTGGACCTCAACCTCTCTGGCAATTGCATTTTTGAGAGGGTAGTATCTCATTATTAGCCAATTGTTAGTCAAACGGCCCTCAAAATAAGATAAGTAAATGAAGAGAACTTTCTGGCCAACTTCTGCAACCGAGATTTCATATAAGATGGGGAGCTCCTAGAGCATTGGATTCTTTTAGTGAAGCACGTGGTGACGTTATAATTTCACATGATTATATCACAGTTAATTCATCATAAGTTGCCTTCGACTTGTATATGAAATTTCAAACATCTATCATCAAGATATTCAAAAGAATACCAATGGCTCAGAGTGCCCAAAAATGGTGCCACTGACTATATGCAGATTTTAGACTGCGTGGGAGTTTCTTATATGCAGACGAAGCAAAAGCATGTTTCTCGTCTACATATCGATGATGGAGAATACAAAAAGGAATAGTACTCAACAACATTTAAAGCAATAAAGATGGTAATAGTTGACTTAATTAAGAAATGTTTTACCCCGCTGGATTATTTTACTATTTCCTAAATTGAACATTACGAACATTCCTTGCTCATTTTCTTTATGTGCCTTAGTGTAATATGTTTTTTATAGATCAATAGCTATTGCACAATATGGGAAAGATCATTGTATATTTGATTGTCATGCTCTAGCTAGCGCACTTCTTGTATAGTACCACATCTAAAGTTTCAGATGGGGTTTCTATATTTATCAATGTGGTTAAAAAAATATACTCTATATAAGTTGAAAATGATGGAAATGGGGATATCCAGATCTGTATATTAAATCTATGTTTCGGCGGATGATTTTTCTGCTAGGTTCTTGTCCATGTCATGGTGGTTTGGTCTTAAGTGACATGTGGGTAGATGGAGTAGGTGCCACAAGGGACGGGGCATGCAGCCTTGGGACCCGGGTAGAAGCCTAGATGACCGCAATCCCAACTGCTATTGTAGTTGCAATGGTTGGGGGACATGTTGCTTGGCACACCGAGGTGCTAGTCTGGCGGTGTTGGTCTCGGCACTTGTGTGCTTTAGCCCGATGCTCGAGCGCAGGCCAAGTAGTCATGGTTCGTTTACTAGTGCTTCGCTTGTCACTTAGAGTTAACACTCGTGTACAGGCCAATGTAGGCCACATTGGTCGGTATTCCGAGTGGGAGCGCTTGTTAGCAATGTGAGCCCCGGACGAACCATTTCTACAATAAATGTTATTGTAATGAATAAATTATCACTAAAAGTTATTGATTATTTTTCACTCCCTTTCTGAGATTAATGAATGAATGCACTATAGGGTCCCTCTGTACAATAAGGGTTATGTACCATGGCCAACTTGATGATCATACAGCTGTTGATTCATTGGATGGATCATAGAGGATGATGCTTGGATGAATATCTAAGGAGTTAGATAGAGGACTCATCAAGCATCATCAAATGATCATTAAGTGATGATCTCCAGTCTGAGTAGGAGATGGCAATCCTATCTCATATGACTGATATCTGACTGACCTCTTGATGCAGCTCCTCTGCATGGGAATAATGATTCAGAGGTGTCAGGTTAGTTAAGTCAATGGGTTGACTTGACGAGATCGAGATAACCAAAGACCAACATAGGCATGCATCCTCTGACTAGAGACAGATGTATTGCTATATGTCTGAGTATGTACATTTGGCAGACCAATAGGTTGATGACCTAATCAAGGTCTATATACCGGCGAGCTGGTGTACATGTAAGGACATATGAGTAATGCGATCTCTCAAAGGGATCATACAGGTTCACCTGTGAACCGGGAGACATGAGCTCACTCATGAGGTATTGGGACTGAACAAATTGCATGCATGGTCGTCATGCTTTGGAAGCATGACATGAATTTGAAGGTAAGATATATGCTTTGTGAAAGCATATGATCTATACCAAATCCCAATAACCAAGATTGAGAAACTTAATGATCTAACCCTGAAGATGACAGTGTAAAAGTGATCTTTATCTTCAGGATGATCATAGGTCTTCCAGTATGTAGGATGTACAGGTATTGGGAATACCTGAAGGGTGATTTGATCATATACGATTGTATAACCATGACGCTTCCATTCCGAGGGAGTGATGAAACAAGTTTGGATTTTAGTGACTCCTCTCATTAGAGAAGTGACATAATCTTAGTCCATGAACTGGACATTGATCTGAATAAGATTCAGATGCAATGAGAAGATTAAGTCTACGGTCTTGATTTGATCAAGCATCAGTGGGAGGTCCATAGGATATGGATTTGAGATATGATCTCAACATCCAAGTCACTATACGTGGAACAATACAATCGCCTTGTCCTTATCTCCAAGTATCTGAGGAGAAATAGCATTGTTCTTAAATGGTTTAAGAACAATTCCATAAGATCTAAGCAAAGAGAATTTGATAATTAAAAGTGTTTTAATTATCATGATGTATGAGAAATTATCCAATATGATTAAATGTGATTTAATTATTTTGGATAAGAATAATGTGGATAGAAATATCCAATTATTCATAATATATTATAAATGTGATTTATAATGTATTAGAGAGAGTTAATTACAATTTATATGTGTTGATTAATTATGATGTGTATTGGATACACATTGTGTAATTAATTAACAATATGAATTAGATGTTGTTTTGGGTTGTGAATATGATTCACAATTTTTCCATGGCAAGATTGCAATATTCTCAAAGATAATTGTGAATTATTTTTTAAGAATAAAACCCAATAAATTTGTTGCAAATAAATAAGAGAGATTTCATGGAGATATGCAATCTCATGGATTTCCATGAGATTGCAATCTCCATGCAATCTCATGGGCGGCACACCATGGAATGGTGTGGGCGCCCACTTGGAAGGCACATGGAGATGAAATCTCCATGTGTCTTCTCTCCTTATTTGTTGGGTTGATTTAGGAATGAATTATATTTGATTTTGTCAAATATATTTTAACCTAAATTTGTTGTTTTTGACAACAACAATCTTAGCCATTGGATAAACATAAATCAATCTCATTCATTGATTCTATGTGTCCCATGGATTGAGATCCATGGATCCCAAAACCCTATAAATAGAGAGGCATACTTGGCTCTCTCTTTACACATGCTATTGTAGCACAAACTCTCTTTCTCTTTCTCATACTCGACAGCCCTCTCTCTCCCTCTCTTTTTGGTGGCCGTCCACCTTGGTGGAGAGAATCGTCGACGCCCGCGCCATCGTGCTGCCGCTTCGACTCTCTGCGGTTCTTCGTCTTCTTGGAGTGCTTCACTCACGAAGGAGACGTTTGATCTCGTGTGACGAGATCAGGAGCAACCGCGCTTGGATCAACTTGGATTGCGAGGACACCGCGACTCATCTCCGCGCTCGCAAGCCGTTACTCCGACGATCGGACTTGAGACAGGAGGTCTCTTTTCGTAGAGACTTGATCAAACACGCTTCAAGAGGTATTGCATTATACTTGTTGTGGTTATAGATGAAACGATTTGAGAATGGTTCTCGGATCATGTGGTTTCATCGGTTTAAAAATTTTTTAAATTCCGCTGCACCGAACAACTAGTACGACTAGTCGTTCTTCGTCGTATTCGATACGACGATCACGCTTCCGTGATGCGCTTGAGGATTTCTCCATATCCTTCAAGTGGTATCAGAGCCTTAGGTCGACGGTTTCGAATATGATTCGAAAAACCGAGGACGACTTGGGTTTGTTTAGGTCGCGAAAGTTTTCATCGCATTTGATTTCGCAGATCTGTTTAGTAAATAAATTCGGCATTGTTTAAATTATTTAAACACGAATTTAATACTTGGATTTTGTTCCCCATCAAATAAGGAAACCATAGGAACTGAGTTTGCGTAAATCGGATTTCGTATGCTCTAGTTATGGTTGTTTTAATGGACATGTATGCACTGTTGCGGGAACAGTAGATTTTAACATGATTAAAGAGTTAATTACTGTTATCATCTGCCTCGAAATGCGTGCAAATCCACTTAGGTTCTGTTCTAAATCAAGTTAGCAATCTATGAAAATTGAGTTTGCTTAATTTGGATTTAAATTGATTGAGATATGTCAATTTTAGTGAATAGGGGTCATTACTGAAATTGCATTCCTAATCTAGAACCAAGTGATTGTCAATTAGAGAAATTAAATTGTTAATTTCGTGAAATAATCTTGAAAATATTTGTGAAATATTGAAACATGATTATTTGCCTAATTGACTTGGACCCAACCAATTAATTGATTAAGATGTGATCTAAATCATAATTGGAAACCATAATCTTTCAAACTTGATGCTTGAATAGGATTTGGGAATTTGTCTAGCAAATTTCCTTATAATAAAAAATGTTTTAATTATTACTATATGGTACAATTTCGGTTGAAAAACCGATGATCATCTCAAGTACAAATTAATCAATTTGGCATTATCCTTTCCCGAGGCGGATGTGGTGCCTAGTCGGAGAGCATTGGGGTTGCGGGTTGCAACGTATGTGGTCCGTCCCACTCTCGTCGGTACTGGCCATGACAGCGGGTAGGGCCGGGATAATGTCCGAGGGATTAAGATGTATTTTTCTAATTATTAAAATTCGAATTAATACGTATTTTGAGATATTACCATATATGTATTCAAGTAAAATAATCAAGTTTGATTGATTGAATTTGATTGATAATTAATTTAATATGATTAAATTGATTATGTCCAATTGAAATACTCTAATATGATTAGAGCTAATAATTCCCTTGGAAGAATTAATTATGTGAATGTGATTCACGATAATTAATTAAAATTTGAATATGAGGTGGAGGATCACATAAGTGACATCCATGGTCTCCCGTCAAGGCGAAGAGTTTCGTCGCCAGGGATTGCATATGGGAGACGCCTGTCCGAAGTGACAGCTCCTGTGTGCAAGCGCATCTGGATCGGGCTCTTTGCTTCTCGAAAGAGTAAGGCCGTATGCGTAGTGACCCCAATATCGGATCCTCATATTATTGGGGTGATATTGGATTGCGCATAGCGAGTACTATTCCTGTTGATGGTTGGTTCAATTAACAATGGGTCAACATCGCCTTAGGGGTGGTGGGCTCGGGTGTTAAAGACCGAATTGGGAAATTGCAAGTTGGACTTGCAAATTGGAATGAGTTCCTGCTTTTCTTTATTGGAGTCACAGATTCTCATATTATTGGGATGTGACAATGATAAAGAGGAGATCCCAATTCTTGCTAGAGATATAGCGGTAAGTATATCTCTTACTTTGAAAGTGATTAAGGGAACGAACTTTCAAAGTCGACAATGCAAGAATAATTTGATTTAAAATACCTTAATCAAATGTCATAAATTTGAATATATATTTCTATATTCTAATATAGTGCATTCTTAATTTCAGAAAATGAAGTCTTTGAACCCACTTAGTAGGCTTCTAGAGGTCAACCAATTGACCGGCCCAAATTACTCGGATTGGATCCGAAATTTGGAGCTTGTTCTATCTGCTGAGCGCATAAGTTATGTGCTATCCGAGGACAAGCATGAGAACCCTAAGTCCAAGGAAGAAAAAGCATTTAATGACAAGTATGATGAAGATCATGTCTTGGCTAGGTGCTATATCCTAGGTTCTCTCTCCAATGTTCTGCAGAAGCAACATGTGGAGATGAATACCTGTCAGGAAATAATGCAGAATCTTAAGGATATGTTTGGTGACATTAACCGCACTCAGCGGTACAATGTTATGAAAGACCTCATTTGCTGTAGAATGCAGGAAGGGACTTCGGTTCGTGAACATGTACTCAAAATGTTTGGGTACCTGTCGGAGCTGGAGACTCTTGGGGCAACGATGGATGCAGACATGCAAGCTGATTTCATTCTGCTGTCATTGCCCAAGTCTTTTAATAACTTTGTAGTGTCATTCCACATGAACAAGTTGGAATTGACAAGTGCTGCTCTCCTTGCTGCATTAAAGTCCGCAGAGGACGTGATGAAGAAGGATGATCCCAGTGGCAGTGCAATGGTTGCACAGGTCAAAGGGAAGCGCGGTCGGAAGCATGGTTCTCGAAAGGGCCCGGCCCAGAAGAGAAAGAAGAAGGGACAAAGTGTTGGCTCTTCTTCCAGTGCATCCACTCTAATGGCGTCGAAGAAAACCGACGTCTGTCACCACTGCAAGAAGCCGGGGCACTGGAAGCGTAACTGCCCAGATTACCTGAAGTCCTCAGACAAAGGTAAAGCCCCAGCAGATATGAAATCTACTTTCATCATTGAAACTAGCTTTCTCGTCGGACGAGAAGGAAGTTGGGTTGTAGATTCTGGTGCTTCTGTTCATGTATGCAATTTGTTGCATTTGTTTCAGGAAACTAGGAATCTTGAGGAAGGGGAGATAGTCATCCAGATGGGATCTGATGCAAGTGTTGCAGCAGTAGCCGTCGGGACTTGTAGACTATCATTATCTAGTGGAAGAGTCCTTATACTTAAAGAATGTCTTTATGTACCCGAAGTCAGAAGGAACTTGATATCTGTATCTAAGCTTGTTAGAAGCGGATATTCTTTCCTTTTCTGTAATAAATTAGTCATAACTCGTTATGATAAATATATTGCGGATGGTGTTTTGACTTCTGGTGGACTCTATGAATTGTGCATTGATAAATGTATTATGAATGTGACAACCACTAATAAAAATCCTAAAAGATCCAGAGAGGATAAAAATATCTCAAATGAGATATGGCATCAAAGGCTTGGTCATTTGTCTGTTGATAGGATCAATAGATTGATAAAGGATGGACCTCTAGATTTTCTACAGGTTCAACCTTTGCCCACTTGCAAACATTGCATACAGGGTAAAATGACTAGGACGCCTTTCCGTAACAAGGTTACAAGATGCGAAGGTATTATTGACCTAATACATACCGATGCATGTGGTCCCTTCAGTACCGCGACTCGAAATGGATATCGATATTATTTGACGTTTATTGATGACCATTCGCGATACGGGTTTATCTTCCTACTACGTCATAAGTCTGAAACCTTTGAAAAGTTCAAAGAATTCAAGGTTTTGGTTGAGAATCAAACCGATAGGAAGATTCAACGGATTCGATCTGATCGAGGTGGCGAGTACCTGTCAGATGAATTCAAGGAATACCTTAAGGAGAATGGAATTGTTTCCAATCTCACTCCTCCTGGAACTCCCCAACTAAATGGTGTTGCTGAAAGACGCAACAGGACCATCATGGACATGGTCCGATCAATGATGAATAAAGCAAATTTATCTCTTAGTTTCTGAGGATATGCAGTAGAGACTGCAATATATATCCTGAATAAGATTCCTAGCAAATCCGTGCCTAAGACTCCTCATGAGCTATGGTATGGAACCAAACCTAGTGTTAATCACTTGAGGGTTTGAGGTTGCTTGGTCTATGCGAAGAACGTGGACGCAAGTAAGCTAGAATCTCGCTCTCGTGAGTGTTACTTCATTGGGTATGTTAAAGATGGTATTGGATACCAACTTTATGACCCTGAGACCCAAAAGGTTTTTGTTTCTAGAGATGTGAAGTTTCTGGAGAATGATTTCCTTAAAGGTCAAGACAATAATGAAGTAGAGGAATTCTTTGAATCCCCTGAGGATTCTGAGCTTCCTAGACCAGAAACGGAAGAGATAAATAAAGATGAAACACCCATACCTCTTCGAAGGAGTTCGAGGGTGGTTGCACCACCTGAAAGGTATGGATTCCATGTGTCAGGTGAAACTGACATTGATCCTACTTCATTTGATGAGGCACTCGCGGATCAAGACATGGATAGATGGATGCTAGCAATGAAGTCAGAAATTGACTCCATGCATAAGAATGGTGTATGGACCCTAGAGGATCCACCTAAAGGGGTAAAACCCATTGGGTGTAAATGGATCTTCAAAAGAAAGAGGGGACCTGATGGGAAAGTAGAGACTTTCAAGGCACGGCTCGTAGCCAAAGGCTACACACAGAGAGAAGGCATCGATTATGATGAGACATTCTCTCCTGTGGCTATGCTTAAATCCATCCGGACATTGCTAGCTATAGCTGCATATCTTGACTACGACATTTGGCAGATGGACGTCAAGACGGCTTTCCTCAATAGATACCTTGAGGAGGATATCTACATGGAGCAGCCCCAGGGCTTCATGACAGAGGATGATAAAGTATGCAAGCTAAAGAAATCCATCTATGGGCTCAAGCAAGCTTCTCGTAGTTGGAACATCAAATTTGACGAAACCATAAAGAGGTATGATTTTGTGCAGAATCCGGATGAACCTTGTGTATGCAAGAAGACTAGTGGGAGCGCCATTGTGTTCATCGTGCTTTATGTAGATGACATCCTTATCATTGGGAATGATACAGGGATGAGGACCAGTGTAAAGATTTGGTTGTCTCATACCTTTGAGATGAAAGATCTTGGAGAAGCCTCTTATATCTTAGGGCTGAAGCTGTTCAGAAATCGAGAAAAGAGGATTTTGGGATTGTCACAACATGGATACATTAAGAAGATTCTTGAACGATTCCGTATGGATAGTTCTAAGAAAGGATTCCTACCCTTAAGACATGGTATCCACCTGTCTAAAGGAATGGCTCCTCAAACTGTTGAGGAAAAGAAAGCCATGGCTGGATGTCCTTATGCATCAGCCGTAGGAAGCTTAATGTATGCCATGATGTGTACTAGGCCAGATATCTGCCATGCAGTGGGAGTGGTAAGTCGTTACCAATCCTTCTATGGAGAACAACACTGGAATGCAGTGAAGAACATATTCAAATATCTAAGACGGGTGCAAGATTACATCTTGGTCTATGGAGATGGTGATCTCCAAGTCTTGGGATATACAGATTCTGACTTCCAATCGGATGTAGATGATCAAAAGTCGACATCGGGGTTCGTGTTCTTGTTGAATGGTGGTGCTGTGAGCTGGAGAAGCAAGAAGCAGGACACTACTGCAGATTCAACAACGGAAGCCGAATACATTGCCGCATCGGATGCTGCAAAGGAGGCGGTGTGGTTGCGCAAGTTCGTGCTGGAGCTTGGCGTAGTTTCCTCTGATACTCCCATCCCGTTACTCTGCGATAACACGGGAGCCATTGCCTAGGCAAAGGAACCCAGATGGCATCAAAAGAGCAAGCACGTGGAAAGCAAATACCACATCATTCGGGAGATACAAAAGCGTGGTGACATCATCATCACTAAGGTGGCCTCTGCCGACAACGTTGATGATCCTCTTACCAAACCTCTAACACAGAAGGTTTTCGACCAGCATGTAATGAGTATGGGTTTAAAGATTGTACCTGAATGGTTCTGAGGGCTAGTGGGAGATTGTTAGCAATGTGAGCCCCGGGGAACCATTTCTACAATAAATGTTATTGTAATGAATAAATTATCACTAAAAGTTATTGATTATTTTTCACTCCCTTTCTGAGATTAATGAATGAATGCACTATAGGGTCCCTCTGTACAATAAGGGTTATGTACCATGGCCAACTTGATGATCATACAGCTGTTGATTCATTGGATGGATCATAGAGGATGATGCTTGGATGAATATCTAAGGAGTTAGATAGAGGACTCATCAAGCATCATCAAATGATCATTAAGTGATGATCTCCAGTCTGAGTAGGAGATGGCAATCCTATCTCATATGACTGATATCTGACTGACCTCTTGATGCAGCTCCTCTGCATGGGAATAATGATTCAGAGGTGTCAGGTTAGTTAAGTCAATGGGTTGACTTGACGAGATCGAGATAACCAAAGACCAACATAGGCATGCATCCTCTGACTAGAGACAGATGTATTGCTATATGTCTGAGTATGTACATTTGGCAGACCAATAGGTTGATGACCTAATCAAGGTCTATATACCGGCGAGCTGGTGTACATGTAAGGACATATGAGTAATGCGATCTCTCAAAGGGATCATACAGGTTCACCTGTGAACCGGGAGACATGAGCTCACTCATGAGGTATTGGGACTGAACAAATTGCATGCATGGTCGTCATGCTTTGGAAGCATGACATGAATTTGAAGGTAAGATATATGCTTTGTGAAAGCATATGATCTATACCAAATCCCAATAACCAAGATTGAGAAACTTAATGATCTAACCCTGAAGATGACAGTGTAAAAGTGATCTTTATCTTCAGGATGATCATAGGTCTTCCAGTATGTAGGATGTACAGGTATTGGGAATACCTGAAGGGTGATTTGATCATATACGATTGTATAACCATGACGCTTCCATTCCGAGGGAGTGATGAAACAAGTTTGGATTTTAGTGACTCCTCTCATTAGAGAAGTGACATAATCTTAGTCCATGAACTGGACATTGATCTGAATAAGATTCAGATGCAATGAGAAGATTAAGTCTACGGTCTTGATTTGATCAAGCATCAGTGGGAGGTCCATAGGATATGGATTTGAGATATGATCTCAACATCCAAGTCACTATACGTGGAACAATACAATCGCCCTGTCCTTATCTCCAAGTATCTGAGGAGAAATAGCATTGTTCTTAAATGGTTTAAGAACAATTCCATAAGATCTAAGCAAAGAGAATTTGATAATTAAAAGTGTTTTAATTATCATGATGTATGAGAAATTATCCAATATGATTAAATGTGATTTAATTATTTTGGATAAGAATAATGTGGATAGAAATATCCAATTATTCATAATATATTATAAATGTGATTTATAATGTATTAGAGAGAGTTAATTACAATTTATATGTGTTGATTAATTATGATGTGTATTGGATACACATTGTGTAATTAATTAACAATATGAATTAGATGTTGTTTTGGGTTGTGAATATGATTCACAATTTTTCCATGGCAAGATTGCAATATTCTCAAAGATAATTGTGAATTATTTTTTAAGAATAAAACCCAATAAATTTGTTGCAAATAAATAAGAGAGATTTCATGGAGATATGCAATCTCATGGATTTCCATGAGATTGCAATCTCCATGCAATCTCATGGGCGGCACACCATGGAATGGTGTGGGCGCCCACTTGGAAGGCACATGGAGATGAAATCTCCATGTGTCTTCTCTCCTTATTTGTTGGGTTGATTTAGGAATGAATTATATTTGATTTTGTCAAATATATTTTAACATAAATTTGTTGTTTTTGACAACAACAATCTTAGCCATTGGATAAACATAAATCAATCTCATCCATTGATTCTATGTGTCCCATGGATTGAGATCCATGGATCCCAAAACCCTATAAATAGAGAGGCATACTTGGTTCTCTCTTTACACATGCTATTGTAGCACAAACTCTCTTTCTCTTTCTCATACTCGACAGCCCTCTCTCTCCCTCTCTTTTTGGTGGTCGTCCACCTTGGTGGAGAGAATCGTCGACGCCTGCGCCATCGTGCCGCCGCTTCGAATCTCTGCGGTTCTTCGTCTTCTTGGAGTGCTTCACTCACGAAGGAGACGTTTGATCTCGTGTGACGAGATCAGGAGCAACCGCGCTTGGATCAACTTGGATTGCGAAGACACCGCGACTCATCTCCGCGCTCGCAAGCCGTTAGTCCGACGATCGGACTTGAGACAAGAGGTCTCTTTTCGTAAAGACTTAATCAACCACGCTTCAAGAGGTATTGCATTATACTTGCTGCGGTTATAGATGAAACGATTTGAGAATGGTTCTCGGATCATATGGTTTCATCGGTTTCAAATTTTTTTAAATTCCGTTGCACCGAACAACTAGTACGACTAGTTATTCTTCGTCGTATTCGATACGACGATCACGCTTCCGTGATGCGCTTGAGGATTTCTCCATATCCTTCAGCGCTAAGAGGGGAGTTTCGGGAAATGTGGTTAATTAAGTTGGGAATTGGACGTGAATCTCCTGTGTAGGAGGATGTTTGGGTTAGTCGTGAAGATTCGCGGGTTGGAATATAATTTATGAATCGGAAGCACAATTGTGAAGAGGAGCTAAGTGGACGTGTTGGGA
The DNA here is from genome assembly GCA_037367405.1 of Ottelia alismoides. Classification (NCBI taxonomy): domain Eukaryota; kingdom Viridiplantae; phylum Streptophyta; class Magnoliopsida; order Alismatales; family Hydrocharitaceae; genus Ottelia; species Ottelia alismoides. The sequence goes on from JAZKJV010009180.1 coordinate 97,837, forward strand.
ACTTAGTTCGGATGCATTGTACCCCACTGCATGCCTACGGAGGCACCCCACCCTAAGGTGTTTTCTTTTACCTTAGAGTCATAGTGTTAAGTCTCATCCAGACAAAGACCACTGACTATCCACGAAGCTTGGTTACTCATATCCATATCTAGATCAAATAATAATAATAAAGATGTAATTCTCGTGAGACTAGTTAAACAACTGTTCTTTTGCACACATTTAAATTTTATCCTGCTTGTTGTATAGTTTTGTTTAAATAGTATTGAGCAACTTTGCTCATAACGTACCTACATGTGGATCCGCAGGTCCTCAGCAATGAGCAGCTTGGAGTCACCTTTTTGTGCAGTTTCATAACTCCTTTTTGTGGTATAGTAGTTGGTAGTTCTTTTACTGTTTCCTGTACTTACTTTCTTTTTTAGAGACATGGCATGTAAAAGGTATAATCTATGTGTGGACATATTATGCATACATGTATACTTTTGTGGACATGGATGGACAATGGAAAAGTATGAAACATGAACATGTTGAATGATAAGCAACAAATTTAAATTGCTATACATGTTGCTATTTTCTCCTGCTTATGTGAATAGCGAATATTCGAATGTGGAATGTATGTGCGTGGATTGGTTTGCCGAGTACCCAGATCATAGGTCGGACGTCACACTGGGAGCCTACACCGAGGGTGTAGGTAACTACCTGGCATTCTTTCCATTATTTTTACATTTTTTGAAGTAAACATGTCGGGGATTTTCTTAATATATTGAGGGGAATATATCTTTCAAGCGTCATGCAAATCAAACAATCCTAACACGTTCATCTAGAATGAGTCGATTTCAGCAATTCTAAGAAAGTTAAAATTGGGTAGTGGGCAGTTTCCCCCCCTTTTTTATTTTTTTTTGGAAAATTTTTTTATGTTTATTCATATATATATCCCTCCTACATGTCATTCAAATTTCGTGAGAAACGAAGACTCCTATGGCCTCCATCTAGAACAGGTACTTTACAGCAAATTTCAGGCCGTTAAATTTTACTTGTTCTAGATGGAGGGCATAGGAGTCTCCGTTTCTCACGAAATTTGAATGACATGTAGAAGGTATATATAGATGAACAAACATAAAAAAAATTTCAAAAAAAAATAAAAAAATGGGGGGAAACTGCCCCACGCAGCAGCCAGCTTGGCTGCTCCGCGGAGCAGCTTCCCTTTCCATATATATATATATATATATATATATATATATATATATATATATATATATATATAACGTAGGTTAAATGAGTATGCTCCCTGAGAGCATATAAGAGTATGCTCCCACCTTTTTCTGTAAAAAATTATTTTTTTTGAAATGAAACTAGGTGGGATTTACTTAGAATAATAAGTGGAATATGTGTCTCAAATTTCATTTAAAACAGACGTTCCAAACAGTTCCATTTGAAGGGTGTCAATTTCGGCAATTCTGAGACTGTTAAAATTTGACAATCTTTATGGATGGGATAGAAGTCTCCAATTAAGTCGAATTTTGAAGGAGACCATGGTGATATATTGTGATATAAAATCCACTACGTTCCATTTCAGAAAAATTTAAAAAATACGGGGAAAAAATAGTGGAAACTTGCAAGTTACATGTTCCCAGGGACCATACTCCTTTTTCCCATGTAATATGTGTATATATATAAATACATACATATGTGTGCCTAAAATCCGAATTAGGCTGTCAGATACAACAAGCCATCACCTAATCAGTGTACAAAGTTTCAATATACTTTTCATCACTATTAATTAGAGATTTTTACACGTGTATCTTTTTGAGTTTATCCTATAACAACGTGATCCTAATTTTTTTGGGATTACATTTGTGCCATTATATTCTTACAAAAGTAAGAGTGATGTCCTTTCATTGGTGTAATAGAGGCATAAGTGTAATCACTGAAGGGTGCTACTATGAATCTTGTAAAACATAAAGGCACATGTATAGATACAAATAAATTATGGACATGAATGTTATTTGTAAAGTCCAAAAGGGCACAAATGTAAACACCCATTAGATAAAAGGAAAAAGATGCTGGCTATATAAGGCCATATCGATATCTATATCGTATCGGTCCGTCCGGAAAAGGATATCGGGATATATTGCCAATATATCGATGATATCGGTGGAAATATTGGAAATAACTCAAAAATGTCATTTTTTGCTGTTTTTCTTTCGGAAATTAAGATCATCCAAGATATTAAAACAACAAATAACCTACAAATACCTACTTAGATCACATACCGGTCATTTATACCCCATATATCGCATATGCCAGTCATTTCGAACATATCGAAGTTATTGTTGATTCCTAAGTTATAGATATTGGAAATGGAGTCCGTCCAAGTTCTTAAAACACTAAATAACTTACCAATAAACTCTTAGATCACACATATCGATCATATACGACCCTTATATCGCATATATGGGTCATATTGAACGTATCGTTGTTATTGTTGATTGCTAAGTTGTGGATATTGGAAATGTACTCCATCCAAGTTTTAATAACAATAAATAATTACAAATATAAACGTATATTACACATATCGATCATCTAAGACCCTTATATTGCACATATCTGTCATATTGAGCATATCATTGTTAATGTCAATTGTTGACTTATAGTTATTGAAAATGGAGTTCATCCAAGACTTATATTGCATCACATATTATGTATAAACAATATATATGTTTGAGCTATTTTTGAACCAAAATAAATAAAGAGCATAATATCATTTTTTAAAAGAGCTATCATTATAATAATATTTTCTAATGGAAAGAAGATGAATAAAAATCAATTGGACACCCCCCAAGTTAAAGAACCATTGTATGCACTCCTATGTCCAATATATCGACAATATATTACTGATATATTACGATATTGCTGTGTGAGTGAATCTTCCTCTAAAACTTGAGAACATCAAATCTATTAGGAACATACTCCCTATATAAGATCGAATTGCAGAAAAACACAGTTAACAAGTGGATCTTGCACGATATGTCACTTACACTCATAGATAAAGTCCAACCACGGAAAAAGCAACCATGGATAGACGAAGAATTTTTAAAGCAAAAAACCTCCAATGTAAGGGCTAGAAACTATGAGGTTAAACATTAGCCGAAAATAAGCACTATAATTAAAGGTGATAACCTATGAGAGACTTACACAATGCCTACCCTCTTTACAATAACTCAGATCATCGGATTAGAGAAAATTTAAGGTAAGCTTATCACCGCAATCCCCCATATAGACACCTTAAAACCAGTGAAGTCCATAAATTTGAAGATGTGGATGCCCTTTTAATCAATGATAATGTGGCAAGACAGGCTAATGAACAACTTCTTTTCTTCTTGTTCTCTTTCTCTCTTTGATTTCTTGACTTGTATGCCTTTGAAGGAGGGCCATGGGTCCTTTACAGAGGAATGGACGACCACGAGAAAATATGGAACCTTGAAAATCCAAATACCATAGAATTAGGAGGATTAGAGCACTCCTATTCTCATGAGATATTGCTCTCCTCATCAAATTAGGACCTAATGCAATTAGGACTACTCATTCTCCTACTTAAGGTTGAGTTCCCACAAGGCAACCTTCCCAACAAATCTCTCCCTCATCGACGATGCGGGAACTACTTCAAAGTGTGACAGACCGGCATCTCTCAATGTTTCTAAGCAACAAAGACTTCATCATCACATCAATATCATTAGTATGTATCTTATCAATTACAAGCTACTTTGTAGCACATCTAGTATCCAATGCGTTTTTACCATGCATGAAAAATAGAACTCCTGCCAACGTTAATTGCGCTCTGTCACAATAAAGGGTGTACTTGTCTTAAACCAAATTAATCTCCTACATGAACTTCATCCAAAAGAGTTTTTTACTAACTTATATAGCGGCAATGAATTCTCTCATAGTAGATAGACAACGCCACAAACATGAAAAATATAACTCTTGCCAAGGTTAATTACGCTCTAAGTGTCACAATAAAGGGTGTACTTGTCTTAAACCAAATTAATCTCCTATAAAAACGTCATCCAAAAGAGTTTTTTTGCTGATTTAGGTAGCGGCAATGATTTCTCTCATAGTAGATAGACAACGTCACAAACTTCTGCAACCTTGATTGCCATGAAACATTACCACATGAACGTATCATCAAGTAGCCAAATATAGATCATCTACCATCAGCATCACCTGTCAGAGTCTATGTAGCCTTGATGAAATAAATTCTAATATTTAGCAAACCCTTACGCTAAAATATGGAAAGCAGAAAGTATTCTAAATAGGACTCCTACATATGGAAATGTCAGAAATAAACTGAACACTTTTAACAAAGAAAACGTCAATAACCCCATTGTGAAGAAACATGGTTTTTACTTATTAACTTCCTTTAAACCCTAAAGTAAGATGATAGTAAAATTACGTTCTTTATACATATAGGATGTTAAAAACTTAAAAATTTTAAAATTAGCTAAGTTTGATCTATTTTGACATGATTTTGGGATTTCATTAACATGCCAGCATCATGCCTTTTTCGGCCTTGGCGACACGACATCGACACAGTACTTAAAACCTTTATGAGAAGTCTTCGACATAATCTTAAGGCAATTAAAGAAAAGATAAAATTCATGTCTGGCAGTCCTTAAAAAGTAACTATATGAGGTGTGTCTATCTAAAATATATGTGCAAAATATACTTTTTCAGGAACCAACATGGACCATAAAAATAAGAAGCCAATAGTTTTGTTCAAGATATTATCTTATGAAGGAATTACTCTCATAAATAAACCCGGAGTTTAAGTAGCCAAAATACACGCGTTACAACTTACTCAGTCTTGGCATCTTGTCTAGAATGTGCACATATCCATCTGGAACATGTGCATACAAAGATAACTACTGGCACAAGTGTGTATTCATTTTGATTTGGATTAAATCATAAATATTGACAATGGGATTTGTTCCTAATGTTGGGATAGATTTTTCATATAGAAATCTGTGTACTGAATGGAACAAATTTCAAATAGAGGCTGCTTGATATACGACTGTCTTGGCATTTTGTTTACGGAGCAATTCTAGGGAAGATGCCTCATCTCCCAACAGGAACTGATAAATGCAAGTGCACAATATATCAGTGATGGAATCCTAACAAGGATCTGCTCAATAACGTATCGCAAATGCTAAATGCAGCAACTTATTGATTCATACTAATATTCATCTTTTGTTTCATCAAGGAATATAGCTTTAGTAGATGGTGCAAAATTTCAGTCCAATTAGTTACTGAAATTCTCCTTCGGGGGGGGTGGGGGGGCATCTTCCAGGCTATAAAAATCATTTGTAGTTGCACTCCTTTTCTCTCAGTAATTTTTAAAAAAAAGCTCCAATAAAATAAGCATTTTAAAGGACTTGTCTGGAGCATATACAAGAATTTAGCAGAGTACCTGATACCCGGGTTGTCAAATGAGAGAACCAGCTTCCTTTTATCTGGATTGAGAGTCCTTGAATGGCCTTCATAAATGTATCTTCTATGTCCCATCATAAAGTGAGGGAAATTTCCACCTTGGGTGGTCACAAATACCTCACTATAAAGGCAGACCGTGTAATCAAGAGCTGCCAGCCTAGATGAGTGACTCTACAGAAGAAATGCAGATATTGGTGAAGCGGATGTCATGACTGCTGGGAAAGCTGTATCATTGCTTCAATATCCCCTGATTGTTACCAAGCATAGAGTAACGATACCTTGAAAGGAGCGAGTTCGTCTTCTGATGCAAGAGTCTCCTTAGTCTCTATCCGAGGAAATAATTGCCTGAGTGGTGCCATGTACTTTTCAGCCTTGTAAATTTTACCAGATGCAATGTAAACTGAAGTGGTATTATCAAAACCCATTCCTCGAAGAATCATTCCAACCTGCCATTTACATGCTTGAACACTAAATGTACACTGAAATTCAGATATCTCTAGAAAGGATGGAACATGCATTAACTTGATATGTGAATTTATTTTGAACAAAATAGTCAATACTAGCAAATTATTCTTGCCAAATGCGAGCCAGGGACGAATAAAAAAAAGAAAATGATTTTTATATTTTGACCTTGAAGGAAAGAGATGAACCAGTCTGAATTGAAAGTATGCAAGAATTTAGGCAGCTTAAGAATGGGAAAAGACTATCTACCTCTAGAGGAGTTAAAGGGCACTTTCCATTCAAACGAACAGATCCTGGCTTCAGTATCCTATGGGGCCTTTTGAACTTCCCTCTCCAACCTCTCTCACGAGCATCATCCATCTCATGTTTCTCTTCCTTGCCACCATCATAAACACATAGAGAAAAAGCCACCATATCCTGTAAAAGCCATTATTCAAACATATAAAATAAAATCAGGGAAAGGTTCTTCTATAAGCACGCTTAGCATCAAATAAATTGGGACCTTTTCAAATCGTAGGTGAACTGAAATATACTTGCCACCACTGGTAGAACTGTTCCTTAGCATCCTGTTAACCATCTTAACAGCAAGTTCCCGAATAGGCTGGGAAAATCTCAAAGCTTCATAATTGGCCAGACACCTTATTCCTTGAATATCGGGGGGGACCGTGTGAGCCAATCGACTAGAAAAAGGTGCGATGCGTATCACACTGCATTATACATAAAAAAATAATTTCCTATGGAATAACGACAAAGAATCCCAGATATCTTAATAAGACAATATATTGCGTTACAAAAAACAACTTTTACAATGAAAATTATGGAAAATTGCAATCAGAATTCTTATCATAGAAGAGGGAGATGGGCTCTCTAGACATAGCGAGACCCAAATGGAAATACACCCAAATAGGATTAGTCAAGGAGTGAAATTCATAAAAAAACCCATAAAAGGGAACACAAATTCCTGTACTCCCCCCGAAATATATAAATAAAAACTGGAGCAAGAAAGAGGCTTTTGAACATATCTGCATCTCATTAAGCTCTTTTGGATCATGTTGAAGGTATATAAAGACACTCCACCTCCACCAGGTTTGACCTCCAAAAGAGATTGGATGGTTTACAGTAACATAGCTACTTGGTGGTCGCATCTCAACTGAATTAGCCATGAGTTTATTAACATGTAGATTATGAATGAGAAACCTAATCCACATAAGCTGCGAAAAAGCTGCTCCATTGCTCCGTGAATGCTCTTTTCCAACTTTGCAGATGACCACAACTGGTCCAGTTCCTGAACATCCAATTAACAAGGATACCGTCAAATAACATGCAAAATCATGTAGTAAAATTCAAGGTTGCAGAAGTTGGTACTGGGTACTCGGTCGGCCGGATCACTGATTAGTCGATCTTTAGCTGATTTTGAATTTTTACTTTTTAAAATATATAAACATTTTTACACATATTCTTATGTATTTACATTGATTTGTACATTTTCTATACTATTGTAATGAAAAAAGAAGTGTTAAGATATTTATATCTCATTACCTTTTACTTTGCATTTTCTTTTTTCTTTGGTCTATGTTATGTAATTTTCTCTTAGAGCTTTTCTGCTATATAAGAGAGCTCTAGGGCTACTATGGAAAACAACTTTTCATTTCATGTTTTTCCACATGGTACCAGAGCGACGGTCCTAGACCGGAGCATGTGCCTCAGAAAACCCTACCCCAGCTAAAGCACTAGCGCGCCCAGCCGTCGCTGCTGCCTGCACAACAACGGCAGCAGCCACCGCCGCCACCCGTGCAACATGAGCAACAGGTACCTCCGTCGCCGCCAAACTGCTAGGGCTACAACCCTTCCATCTTTGTTTCGCGGCTAGGTCTGATTTTGGTTCCTAGAGTGAGTTTTGATCCTTTAAAAACACCCTAGTTACCTAAAGAAGCCTTCAATGGATGGAAGAGGTTGTGGTATGAGTCTACACCCACAACCATATTTTTATATGTTTGTGTAGGCATTGTTATTCTGGTTTGCAACCCCAGTCTTGAAGATTGTTGTCATCATGTTTGACAACAAAGCAGATGTTCCATCTTCGGGTGCCTTCAAAGGTCTAACATCCATCATAAAGATGAATGGAACTAACTAAGAACTATGGGCCATGCAGTTTATGAGCCTAATGTGGTGTAATGACAAGAAACACATCCTCACGAAGGAGGAGCTAAGTGAAAAGACTAGGTTAATGCTTTATATGAAGCAGATGATGCTTATGTGCATGTGTGTTTATCTGGGACTGTGTCAATGGAGATAGCCAGCGATATACTGAGTCAGTCTGGGATATTCTCATAGCAACGAACTCTCCGGTAAAGAACGAATTGAAGATTCTGCAACTTCAACACGACATCTTCACATTGAAGTAGAACGATTGTCCTCTTCATAACTTTTACACTTCTCTAAGGGGTATGTTTGAGAAGCTACATGGCCAATTCCCTTAACTGCCACACCAGAGCAGCTCAAAGCATATAGAGATTCGGTGAAGACCGGAATCTTTCTAGCAGCTCTTGATCTTGTGTATGACGCTGCCTGAGCCCAGATTCTTACTGACGACCATACCTCCAATGAATGAGGCATATCGCAGGTTGAGCAGGCTCTCTATATCTTCTGGAGGTACTCAACAGTCTTAGACCTCTTCAGCCATGGCTGCATCTCATGGTAGGGGGTACCCTATAAAGTATCGTGGGCGAGGTACCCGTGTTAGGGGAGGGGTAGTCGACCCCGACTGCCATGCACTTATTGCCATAAGTCAGGTCACTCTGAGAAAACATGCTATTCTAAGCATGGTTTTCACGCTTCAGCATGTGTTGCATAGCATATCCAGTAGGTTGGCAATTCTTCATCTGTGTAGCGTAGCTCGGAAAGTTTATGTCCGCTCCTGGGTCAACTAGTTCTCCTTCAGGATCCTCAGAGGTAGTTGCCTCGGCATCAACATCCACATTAGGTATAGCTTATGCCTTTACTAGTTGTTACATGGCAAATTTGCCAGAATGGATCATGGATTCAGGAGCATCTCATCATCTTTGTGTTGACAAAGGACAGTCTAGTACTTACAGTCTGACTCAGTCAGGAAGATCGATGGTAATAGCAGATGGGACGCACTCGTCCATCACTGGTCAAGTGGAGGTGCATCTAACCCCTGCAAAGAGACTTCAGAATGTCCTTTATGCTCTTGAATTTTCTATGAATTTACTGTCTATTAGTCAAAACACCAAGGACTTACATTGTCGTGTCATATTTGATCCATCTGCTCTTTTGTTTCAGAATATTCTTACTGGCAGGGTGATTGGATCTGACAGTGAGCAAGGAGGTCTCTATAGGCTTGGTACAATCCCCATTTGCATGTGCTTCTTCTTTTTGCAATGAATCTATTTTTCCCTATGTAGGGCATCTTCAGTTTGGCCATCTTCCTTTGCAGAAGATGTGTCACGTTCTTCCTAAGATTTCCCCTCCTTTCACTTTTCAGTGCAAGGCTTGCCAGCTTGAGAAGCATCATCGGTCTACATTTCAGAGTCATCAGGGTCGAAGTAGTCATAATCTTCTTGAGTTTATTCATTTTGACATTGGGGTCCAAGTCGTGTCCCAGATCATCAGGGACATAAGTTTTATCTTGTTGCTGTTGATGAGTTTTCAAGATTGACGTGGGTCTTCCTTTTTAAAAACAAGTCTGAGGCTGGTCTTGTTATTCAATCTTTTATTAATGAGATAAGGAATGTCTTTTCAGCAAATGTCAAGTATATTCGTTCAAATAATGCCTTAGAATTTTGCAGTACTCAACTCTCTCGGTTCCTTAGATATTATGGTATTGTGCATCAGACTTCTTGTTCCTATACGTCGCAATAAAATGGGGTGGATGAACATAAACATCGCCACTTTTTGGATGTTATCAGGACTCTCTTGATCTAGAGTTGTGTCCCTCATTCGAACCGGGGGGATGCTGTTCTAACTGCTTGTTACTTGGTGAATCGTAAGCCCTCATCGGTCTTAGGGGAGAAGATTGTGTTCTCGGTTGCATTTCCAGAGACAGATTTTCTATCCACCTTGTGTTTTTGGGTCAGTTGTTTTTGTCCATCAGATGTCTTCAGTTCCTGACAAGCTCTCTCCTAGAGCTGTCAAGTGTGGTTTTGTTGGGTATTCAAAAGGGATACCGTTGTATTGACCATGTTCAACGAAGGTATTATGTTAGTGTGGATGTCACCTTCTTTGAGTCTACTATATATTTCTCTCGTACATGTGACAAGCTCATTTCTTCAAAGAATGGAGAAGAGGTATACATGCCTCTACCTCCGATTTCGTCTACTCCGTCACCACCGTCTTCATAGTCCACTCCACCACCAATACCCTCATCCACCACCTCCTCCACTACCTGCCATACCCACTCACTTTCCGCAGGTTTACCAGCACCGACCCCATGTTCATGGGCCTCCTCCATCATCCAGTACGCCCCAGATATTTTCTGAGCATTTGAGTTTTACTAATGGCACTGGTGATTTGTGTATGGAGCTTGATATGCAGGATGCCCTTGATGTTCCAGTCTCCTCTACCGAAGAAGCAACAAACCTTGATGTACCTATTGCCTTACAGAGGAAGAGGCGTACATGTATTATGTATCCTCTTGCTTATCATGTTTCTTTGGCACGACTCTCAAAGGATTTTTAGAGATTTGTGGGTCTGTCAGCTGAGATACAATGATCCTATCAAGAGGCTTTGCAGAGTAGTACGTGGAGTCTGGCTAGGGAAGAGGAGATGGCATTATTATAGTCTCACGGTACTTGCAGTGTTGTACACCCTCCTCTTGGTATCTCTGTTGTTGGCAGCAACTGGGTGTTTACAGTGAAACACCGAACATATGGTACTGTGGACAGATACAAAGCCAGATTAATTGTTTGTGGGTTCACCCAATCCTATGGGGTGGATTATCAAGATACTTTTTCTCATGTTGCTCGCCATTCTACGTTGCGGGTTCTTGTTGTTGTGGTGGTATACGACCGATCATTGTTCCAATTGGATGTCAAAAATGCATTCTTGTATGGAGATTTAAATGAGGAAATCTATATGAAGCAACCACCTGGGTCGCTACTGAGGGGGACTCTTGTATGGTGCGCAAACATTACAAGGCCATCCATGGCCTTAAGCAGAGTTTGAGGGCTTGGTTTCAAAAGCTCTTTGAGTTGATTGAACAACGGGGGTTTGCCATATCTACTACAGACCATTCTCTTTTTGTTATCATGATTTTGAGGTATCTAAAGTTGTCTCCAGGTGTAGGACTTTTGATCAAAAGAGACACTTCTCTCATAGTTATTGAATGTGCAGATGTTGACTATGTCGGGTGTCACCATCTCAGGGTTCATTGTGTTTGTAGGTAGCTCGCTAGTTTCACAGAAGAGTAAAAAACAGACAGTTATGACCAGATCTACTGTTGAATCAGAGTATAGGGCAATGGCCCACGGTAGCACTGAAATAATGTGGGTCAAAGTCTGTTCTAACTGACCTAAATATTGAGGTGTCTCTTCTTATGCACCTCAAATGTGATAACCAAGTTGTATTATTCATAGTTAATGATCCAACCTTCTATGAAAGAACAAAGCGCATTAAAATAGATTGCCACTACACTCGTGATCTAATCCAGACGGGACTTATTTCCACCTCTCATGCAGCTTCAGGCGACTAGATTGCAGATATGTTTACCAAATCTCATGTGAGGGGTCCTTTTCAGCATTGTTGTTCCAAGCTGAGCATGATAGATATATATGCTCCAACTTGAGGAGGAGGGTTGAGATATTTATATCTCATTACCTTTTACTTTGCATTTTCTTTTTTCTTCTGTCTATGTTATGTAATTTTCCCTTCGAGCTTTTCTCCGATATAAGAGAGCTCTAGGGCTACTATGGAAAACAACTTTTCATTTCATGCCTTTCACAAGAAGTAACTGAATTTAAATAAGACATTAAGCATATAAGAATAAGTATGCCTTTAAGAAAAGTAAAAAATAAAAAATATAGAATCTCCATACAAAAAATAGCCAACTAGTCAGGCCAAGTAGTCGGTTGACTGAGTATTGACCGATTGGTCATTAGTCAGTCGACCACCCTACAGACTCGATTGGTCGGCCTAGTCAGCGACTTTTACAACAGTGATAGACTTCATATAAACATGACAACCAACATTGTGTGCATATTGGGGAAACATCCTTAATGATGTCTGCCTCAAATTAAATCAAAGAGGTAAAATTACAAAAGCTAAGTCTCGAGGAGAGATCTAGCTAGGTGAATAACATTCTCAAAATAGAACACGGTTCTGATCATTTTCCTAGAGAAAGGGAAAGCGGAAAGTACAAAGCCTTGAATCTAACTTTGATCGGAGAAGCAAACCAACGCCCACATATGAATATGGATGCCGAGTTCCAGGAAAATGCTCTTCGCTTTCTTCTATAAGTAGGTCGGCAACCTAGGTCATTTGCACACTTTTCTCTATACGAAGTCCCACTTAATAAGTGGGCCTTTTTCTTGAAAGCAAGCATGAAGCTCTAATATAAACAAATAAGTCGGGAAGGAGAGGCATCCTAAAATGGGGCGGTGGCCCCTGTTACCTCTAAAAATGAGACCATAGTGTGTTAACTACATAGCCCAAAGAGTTGATATATCTATCTCCACACTTCAATAGTGGGCACGAATTGATTCAAGACTAAGTTATCCCAAAAATTCGGATGTGAAGAGATCTATCCCAACCAATGTCAGCCGAATCCCAAACTTGTTGAGTGCAAGCACATGAGTAGAATGAATGATTGAGATCTTCATATGCCAAATCTCAAATGGGGCAAGTGGTGATTTCTCTTCACTGGAAAATTGCCCAACATACACTTATCAATGTCCTCTCTTAGCGTAGGATCTAAGGAAAAGCATTATCTTTATGTGGATGTACAAAGACCAAATGAATTTGCAGTCGCTTTCCTTCACCCCCCCCCCCTATCCCCTGTAGGTTGTGCAAAGTCGTGAGTGCCTAACACACCTTCTTTATCACAAAATGGACACCTTGTTAGATCTAGTGATCTCATCCCATAATTAGACCAGCAAACCTAGAAATGAGATCTGTCAGATGATAAACTCCCGAATGCATTGACTAAAAAATCAGAAGTTAAGTCGATTAGTTTTCTATGCATGTTTCATGCACAATCACGTTGTGGTTCTCAACCAGTGCAAATAAGCGAGGGAAACATGTGCTCAGAAGACCCTTCCCAATCCAACTATCTAGCAAGAATCTGAAAGATGTTGCATCTCCTACTACATGTCACGCAGGGAGGGGGCTTAGTCACAAATCACAACACATCTCTTTCTAGAAATCCATCGACGAGTGTCTCAATATCGATGGAACAGATGGGTGTATAGGGAAGTCTTACAAGCTTAGAATCATATGGCATGCAAGATCCATCCCACTACGCCATAGTATTGTCCCTTATTTGAGGAGAAGCACTTTGTTCATATCTTCCAATCTACATATGCCAAGGTCCCATTAATCAAGTAGTAGTATAACAATATCTCAATTCACCAAGTGAAGTACCTCTAGAATTGCCATTAAACGAACGCTAAGAAATATTCTCATACATGACTCAAGGCGACGACAGATCCCCATAAGAAGGATGTGTGTTCGTGTAAAGAACATAGGAACCGCTGCCAACACCACTTACATGAGCACCAGCCTACCTCTCCTTGACAGACAAGAGCCTTCTACCCAGTAGTTTATGCTCCAATATCTCAACCACCAACAACCAATCTGACTGGTGTAGCCTTCCAGTACATAGTGGTACCCTAGATAATTGAAACAAATACGATCACATGGGTTGAGATGATTGACGCACACTCATCAATCTCATTCTCAGATTACACAAACGAAAAAAAGGTTTTAATCTGCTGACAGCAAGCCTAGAGCTCCCAAAATTCTCAAGCATTGGACTCATGCCTCTGACTTCTAGAATTCCTCTCCCAATAAAAATCATGGTATCATCTGCACACTATAGTAACTGAATAAAAATCTAATTATGATTGTTCCCCAACATGCTACCCCTCTGCATCATCTGCTTCACCAAAATTGTGAAAACATCAACTGCAAGCACAAAAAGCAGAGGGGCAAGAAGCAACCCCGCCTAACTCCCCGTTATGCCTGCAAAAAATCAATTTCGGCTTCCCATTAATAAAGATCGAGAAAGACGTCGTGATGACAGAACTCTTCATCCAATATTTTTATAAGTTTGGGAAGCCACACTTCGCCAGGGTCGAATAGATGAAATACCAGTCAATGCAATCACATGTCCTTGAAAAGTCAATCTTCCACAAGCATCCATGAACCCCCTCTATATTTCCAATCACCCACAATCTCCAAGCCCATGACTACTCTCTCCATCATTAGGCAGTCAGGGATAAAATTTGTTTAAACCTCATCAATAAGCTTATCCAAAACACTTCGCAGCCGATTAGCCATCGCCTTGGCGACCATCAAGTATACTGCATTGGAAAGAGCAACCGATCGGAAATCCTCTACGTTTTCAAAAACCTCCAAAAAAAGAAAACTACGTACTCGATTCCACCTTTCAAAATCAAGATTTCCAAAAGCAAACTTCATCATATCCACGATATTAAAGTTAATTAAGGTCTACAATTCCTTGATAAAGAAAATCAGAAATCCATCAAGACCAGGTGCCGCATTTACATTCAATTCCCATACCACAAACTGAACCTCCGCGAGCGAAAACTCCATTATTAGTTTATTCAATTGCTCAATGGACAAAGTGGACGCCCCTTGCCCGTGCTATAGTCAACCACTGCGAGGACCACAATGACTCATTCATTGGAAAAAAATCACCATTTCCGCCCCACCTTCATCCTTCATATAGATCAATCACCATCAACATTGAGTAAATATAGTTATGCTCCCTCCTACCATTGGCAACTAAGTGGAAGAATTTAGTGTTGGCATCACCTTCCTTAATCAAACATTGCATGGACAGTTGTCGCCATTCAACCACCTGATTCTTGTCCTCTTCCTCGATGGTTCGTTGAAACCTTACTTGCCATGCTAGTTCAGAATGAACAGGGTATCAGTTGCCTACCCGATCCAGCAATTCCAGTCCCAATTAACCCTCCTTATGAATAGCACCCCACGTTACACGATTTCCATCTTATATGTGGATAACTTCAGGTTCAAGGCCTCCAGCTTGCGAAATAGCCTCAGAGTGGTCGTGCCTTCACATTTGAAGGACCAAAAGTATGTAACTATCTGTCTAAGGCAATATTCAAGTAGCCAAGCCTTCTGAAACAAAAGAAAGAGTGTGGAATCTCGTTCTCTCTGAAGCTTTAATGTAGAGGATTGTGGTCATATATAGAGTGGGACAACCATGAGACACAAGCCAGGGGAAAACAATAGCTAACTAACTCAAGCAAAGAAAATGGTCCAACCTTGATATGGGCCTAGAATTCTACCAGGTACAATGGCAATCAACTGTATCCATAACCACCAACTGCAAATCATATATTGTCTTGACAAAATCTAAAAACCCTTGATTTGGGGCCACATGTACTCTTGGTCGGTCTGCAACAAACAAAGTGGCATTGAAGTCGCCACCAATCAATCAGGGAATAATCGAGAGATGTGAATTAGCCTCTCGCAAATCCTCCCAGTGTCTCGGCCTAAGGGACACATCATTGGGTCCATACATATTAGAGAAACCATGAGTTCACCATTGTGATTGTCCCTTAAAAGCACTGAAATCATATGTGTGCCAACAACCTCAGACATATTTTCGAACCAAACAGTGTTCCATGTAACCAAAAATCCCCTAAAGATGTCAATCACATCCACCACTTTGAATTCTGAAAGTACAGTCCCTCCAATAAGGTTCCCATGCCGGTTGGTACAATTTTTGATCTTGGCCTACTGCAAGAGAACCACATTGCCATGTCATTCAGAATCAGTCTCCAACAATCCCTCTCTTCTCCGGGTTACTAAGATTGCGGTGCTTCAATGGATATCCTTCATATGGATGTTGTTGAAAACCCTGTGATAGTAGGCACCACACCTGCATCTTTGGAGATCCTCAACATGTAGGAGTTTAACTCTGCATTTGGCTTTGATTGGGGGCTGGGACGTAAAGGCATGCCCGAATGGTGTAACACAGGAGAAGTTTCCTGATCTACCTCATCTTTTGTGGAAATGCCAAACTGTCGGTATTGTGCACAGACTTCAAAGTTTTTCTTTTGTAAACACTCACCCCTTCCTGTAAAGGAACCAAACCTTGTTTCATTTTTATATGGTATGTACCTTTTCAATCTCTTTAGAGGTTGCTCCCCCATATTTGAATTCATGGAGGAATCTCCCAAAACAGAAGCAAGATGCATAATAATCCAACTAGCCTTCGACCTCCCGACAGCAACAAGCAGTTGATGGAATGCACACCCCATGGTACTACTTCCAAAGGGTAACCAGGATTTGATATAAGATAGGGATGTGTTTGGGTAAACAAGCTCCAACCATGATTGTATTATCGGGACGTGATTTCCAAGGAGCTCCAAGTTGTACATCTGGGTAGGCAGATCCACTAGGAACCCTCGATGTAAATGAAGGGAGAAATTGGACAATTGGATCCAAGTCCAAGGAATCAAGCTCTAACATATAAGGTCAAAAGTCGAATCTGATAGGCGACGAAATAAGAAGGAACTAGCTGGCGCCAACTCAAGCGAAACCCTAAAATCCCTTGCCTCGTCACAACAAAGTACCTCCTCAATTCTCGCACAACCAGATCATTAACGGCGACACCATGTAAATCTTCCAAGACCAAAGCAAGCGGCTCCGCCAAATATGGGATTTTTGAAATATCTCATTTTAGGATCTTCACCACCCCTTTTTCCCAAAAGGTCTCCAATG
Source organism: Ottelia alismoides (assembly GCA_037367405.1). Taxonomy (NCBI): domain Eukaryota; kingdom Viridiplantae; phylum Streptophyta; class Magnoliopsida; order Alismatales; family Hydrocharitaceae; genus Ottelia; species Ottelia alismoides. The sequence continues at coordinate 114,736 of JAZKJV010009180.1, forward strand.
TCAGATACCATCGGTGATACATTCCTCGACTATAGCTCTTGCATTAGCATCCATGCCTTTATATTAGGAAACAAAGGAGGTGGATAAAACTCTTCCATCGAAAGCTTTAACTCAACCTTCTTAACCAACAAGAAATAATTCACACCACTAGTGAGTAAACCCCTTCCTTATATCAAAGCAATCGTAGGCCCCATGTCAAAATGTGGCAACCTTACCTTAATGATATCTCGCAGCTCCACCTTCAAGGAACTCATATTCCAAGAGAGCAAAGGGACTCCTCGGATGTGAACCACCCACCTCGGCTCCATCGATAACTCATCAATAATTCGAGGTCGTCTCCGAAGGGTCTTGCCTCCCCTCCCGCGACCTTCAGTCAAAAACTTCAGGGTCTCAGTAGCATTCAGCTTGTACATGCAACCCAACCACCCATCAAAAGGAGACGACATCATCAAAATGAATCGCCTAGGATGCCTTGAATGTCAGAGTCAAGATCAAGTAGGTTGAAATTGTGAAGAATGATAAAAGAACGAAAGTGTGTTCTTTATCGTAGAGGTTTAGGGGTCCTTATATAGGACAAAACCATAGAGAGCTCAAAAAGGGAAGAATACATAAGTGCCACGGTTACAATGATAAAATAAGAACCATAAGTTTATATTACTGAGTTTCAAAAAAAATAAGTTTATATTACTAACACTCCCCCTCAAGTTGGAACATATTTATAATCATGCCCAGCTTGAAAACTATCCACATAAGGCGCTTCTTGGGTAAGGCCTTAGTAAATACATCTGCGAGCTGAAGATCGATGGTAATGTGAGGAGTAGTAATCTTCCCAGTTCTGACAACATCCTGAACAAAATGGCAGTCAATCTCTATATGCTTGGATCAATCAAGGAACATAGGATTCGTGCCAATGTAAATAGCAGAATTGTTGTCACAGTATAGTAGAATAGGAGTGGTGACCGCAAATGCCAAGTTCTTGCAGAAAAGTTAATAGCCATGTGATCTCACATGTCGCTTGAGCCATTGCCCTGTAATCTACTTCTGCACTAGATCTAGATACAACATTTTGTTTCTTGCTTCTCCAAGTAACAAGGTTTCCTACAACCACCATAGCATATCGTGTAGTGGAGCGTCGATCCTCTGCTGAACTTGCATAATCAGAATCAGCATATGCGATAACGTCTGTGTACCCGTTTGCCCCATAAAAGAGGCCACACCTTGGAGATTACTTCAAGTATCGTAGTATCTGGAGAATGTCCTGCCAGTGACTGTAACATGGTCGCTCCATGTGTTGGCTAGCTCTGCTTACTGCATAAGAAATATCTGATCTGGAAACAGTGAGGTAAAGAAGTTTGCCAACCAAGGTTCTATATCGAGTAACATCTTCGAAGATGGGATCAGAGGACGTGGAGTGTTTCTTTGGGTCTGTCGGAATACCCGAAGGCTAGCATCCACGTAATCCGGCTTCAATATGGATGTTCAGGCAGTATTTCCTCTAAGAGAGAGATGAAGGCCTTTTGTAGGGCGTTGCACTTCCGTGCCTATGAAATAACGTAATGGAGCAAGGTCCTTAGTAACAAACACTTTCTGGAGAAAGATCTTGGTTTCTAGAACCCCTTTATCATCATCACATGTGACAACCATATCATCCACATAGACAGCAAGTATAACGGTACTGCTTGTTAGTCTTCTGACAAACACAGAATAGTCAGAGGTTGTTCTCTGAAAGCCAAAAGTGTTGATGTCTGCAGTAAGTCTGTCAAACCATGCCCTTGGGTTTTGTTTCAGGCCATATATTGCCTTGCGAAGTTGACATAGACACTCCCCCTCAATTTCATACCTAGGAGGTTGCATTATGTAAACCTCTTCATCAAGATTTCCATATAGAAATGCATTTTTCTCATGTAGCTGAAAGATAGGCCATGCTTTATTAGTGGCCACTGAAAGGATAGTTCTGATAGAGCTCATCTGCGCAACCGATGAGAATGTCTCAAAATAATCTACACCATATGTCTGTGTAAAGTCTTTAGCCACAAGGCGAGCTTTCAATCTGTCAATTGACCCGTCCGGTAATTGTTTGGTCGTGAAGACCCATCTACACGCCACATGGCTGGTCCCATTAGAGCATTGCACTAGATCCCATGTTCCCCTAGAAATAAGAGCCTCTATCTCTTCATTCATGGCCCTGGCGCCAACCTGAATCCTGCAAAGCACTATGATGGTCTCTCCAAATAGGAATGGTCATGAGAGCATATGCATATCTTCTGTCAGTGGTTGGTAAACTAGTAGTAGAAGTGAAATAAGAAATGGGATGAAGTATACATTGCCTCATAGTTCTACGTAAAGCATTGGGAAGCTCCTGAGGATCATCCGAGACAGCAATGGAGAGGACGCTTGAAGTAGGCATATCATCCTACAATAAAGAAATAAGTAATGGAACATCAAGTGATTGAGACTTTTGTTTTCTCTTGTAGACAATGGGTGGAGGTGGGAGATCAAGGGGGACGTCGATAACAGATTGTATGAAGAAATTGGTCTGCTCAAAAAAGGTTACATCTGCATATATATAATAGTGATGTCCAGTTGGATCATAGCACCTGTAACCTTTTTGAGTAAGAGAATAGTCAAGGAAAACACAATTAATTACACGAGGAGAGAGTTTGTCAGTAGTACGAAAGCTATGAAGAAATGAAACATATCCAAAAATTCGTAAGAATAGAAGAAAAGGTAACTCAGTTGGGTAGAGCAGTGAGAAGGGGTGGATCAATTTAGGGATGGAGATGGAACCATGTTGATAACATGGACAACGGTCAAAACAGTATCCCCTCAATACGTTTTGGGAACTTTCATTTGGGTGAGGAGGGATCGTGCAATATTTAGAAGGTGTCTAAGTTTTCTTTTTGCTACCCCGTTTTATTGCGAAGTGCAAGGACACGATGTTTGGTGAACGGTGCCCTAGGATGCAAACAAAATGGTTAGATCATGTTGAGTAAATTCCAAAATGTTATCTGAGCGAAAAATTTGAACATCTGAGGAAAAATATTTTTGACATAATGGAAGAAATTCTTAATAATATTGTTAACCTCAAATGGTTCTTTCAACAGATAGACCCAAGATGATCGATTGTAGTCATCGACAAAAACAACAAAGTACTTATTTCCACTTAAAGTGCAGACTGGACAGGGTCCCCAAATATCACAATGGATTAAAGAAAAAGGAACTTCGCGGTGAGGTTCTGAACGAGCAGGGAAGGACGCTCGATGATGTTTCCCGAACTGGCACGCCTCGCACTCAAAGGGCTTGAGAGTAGAAAGCTCGGGGAACATTAAGAGAACTTTGTTGGATGGATGACAGAGGCAAAGATGCCAAAGAACAGGATCAATAGATATAGACGCAGCATCAGCAAAAGTAGAATCAGAGGGGATATCAAGATAGTATAGGTCGTTCTTCTCATGTCCCCCACGAAAAATATGTCTCATCCGGATGTCCTGAAAATAACATAACTCATCAAAAATCCCACGACAGTTAAGTTCCTGACATAACTTGTGAACAGATAAGAGACTACACGAAAAATCAGGAGCACAGTCCACGTCAGTAAGTCATAGTTTGGAGGAAAACTCCATAGTCCCCATAGTAGTGATAGGGGAATGTACTCCATTGGCAACCCGAGCAGTCCTCACAATGGAAGACAGGTGTGCAGAGGTGAGAAGACTACCTTCTCCCGTCAGATAAGTAGAGACACCAGAATCAATGATTCATGCATGGCTAGGTGCAAAAGCAACATTAGCAAGTGTACCTGAAGTAGTGGTCAGACTCGCCGTCGGAGCAGAGGTACAAGTGTTACTGGCAGAATTTTGTAGCAGCTGACATAGACGAGCATACTCAGATGCAGTGAAGAGTGTCTAACTATCACCAGACGGCTGATCTGGCGAGGTGTCTGTAGTATCATATGAACCTTCGTATGAGGTAGCCTCATAGGCATTGTTGGCATCAGTAGGCATGCCAGACTTTGCCCCACAACGTTCAGATGGATGATTCCAGCGTCCGCAGTGAGTCCATGCTGGATAGCGAGTGGTGACAGAATCTCATCCACGTCTATGTCTTAAGTCACGTCCTCGTCCAACTTCACGGCCACGACCGTGGCCAAAGTCACGATCATGTCCTCCCTGATAGTTGGGTCAACCTCTAACAAAATGTGCATGAAAGACCTCAATTCTTCCATATTGCATTTCAGCCCACTGACTTTGACTTTGACTTCCAGGTCAAAGAGCCAAGCTGATCGATCAACCTTGCTTTTATGATCGATCATTATTTGAATTGCAACGACTATATTTCTGATCGATTAATTTTGGTTCATGATCGATCATCTCTTGATTCTGATCGATCACCTAAATCCATGATATTGTATCATGATCGATCATATATTCCATTTCAGGAAGATTTTTGAAGCTGATTTCATTCTCGATCTGTTTACTATGGCTACTTTTCAAAAGCCAACTATGGGGACACGAGACCCATAAATGGGACCACATACCTCATTCTACAACACACACTAAGTGCAAAAAACTCTCTACTATCTACTATCCATATACTCTGAAAGAAAGATCGAAGAGCTATTTTTGCTTGTTTCTTCATTCTGACATCTCCGATTCTCTGTGATTGATTCTTATGAGTGTGTTCGTTGCTCTGTAAGATCGTTTTAGTTTTTCCTTTTATTATTCATTGCATATTTACTTTGAAATTGAGGTTGGTAGGATTATTTCCTGTATGTTGTCCACGTAAACAACTCAGGTTGTAAACCGTGGAGTTGACGGCATAATCACCCTAGTTGTAATATGGTTGGGTTGCCTACGTAAGCAACGCGATTAAGTGGTACGATCCGGTGGGTCAAATTGAAAGCCCGATTCAAGAGATTCAGGTCGTAGTCTTTAACCAGGAGAGTTTCTACATTAAATCATTGTGCACATTTGAAGTGATTTGTTTGTCTTGTGACTGAAAGTGCTATGTAATGATGTGCTTATTAATGTTTATTATTTGCAGCGATCCAGGTCATAAAGTTTGATCCACTCGCCCATCATCCGATACCCGAGTGGGGTACAGAAAACCAACACTCCACACTTAAATCCTCTGCACCTCCTTATACGTAAAAAAAGGAAATACCCAATTGAATTACGTCACTCCAAAATCCCAGGCCAAGTCATTCCTTATCAGAGATGTTCCCCTTTAAAGAGCACCACCATTACCGTGAATCTCCCCCCTACTAAGCATCCATCAAGTGCACTCTGCATATGGAGATAATCAGCAGTATCAGATGTCGATGGCAACATTCTTCTACCATTTTCCTTCAAAATGGCAACAACTGAATGCATGTCACTCAGGTGATCAACTTTGCCACATCGCAAGTATAGTAATAGAGGTATCACTCCCGACCTACATCCACGATCCTTCCTTCAAGAACTTGTGTTCTCCCTAGTGAAAGCATTTTTGCCTATATTAATGAAACATTCTTCCTCTTCATAGCCACTTCCTACACCCTTACATCCCCCAAATTACTTCACACATTCCAGACTATTCTTCTAAGCAAATATTAGAATTTATCGAAAAAAATTGTGTAAAAATTGCATCTTTCACTGAGAGTAGTGAATCTGTAGCATACCTCAGTTTGCATTTTTCCATCAATCTTACAAAGTTCCTGACCCCCTTATTGCATACAACTTTACCATTCCCTCTCAATGAAATCAACAATCTATCAACCAAATATGGAATCTCCAGAGATTAGGCATCCTCCACTTGCGAGTCATCGAAGGCTATGTAGAAAATTTCAATGAGTTCAGCATGTTGCATTCCAACAGACCTATAAAGCACGTATAATCATCTGCACTATCTTTATTTGTTCTTCAACAATAAAGTAATATCATAAACTTAATACTACAGCAAAGAACTTTCTCACGTTAAGGATGGCTACAGGAATTTTTTGCATCGATTCAGATCTATCTTGGGTCATTCTTGGGCTCAGATCCAAATAACTAAGATCACTCAGATAGTATCCTTCCAACACTTCTTGGGCCTTCGTCACCCTCTCTTAGCCGGCTCAACATTCCAAATCTCACGTTTTAACTGGTGCATCAGTCGACCTCCTTTACAAATGGTCAAACCATATTAAGTGGTTTCTATCATCTTATCCTCTATCAGAGTTATACCAAATTTCCTCCTGACTACATCGTTCCAAATCTACACTTTAAGTGTATGACGTAGAATTTTCATTTCTGCTAGTAGCATTCTCTGCATATGTATATGGCTCACAAGACAACATTCAGAATCATAAAGCATAGCAGGTCTCTCGGTTGCTTTATAAATCTACTATTGTATCCAAAAATATCCTAATCGGATTTATTTAGATATTAGTTATATTTCTTATTGTTTTCATATCATCTATTTCTTTTGTCTTCATCATGTAATTTGCCCAACAGGTTTCTCTCCTATATAAGAGAACCCTAGAGCCTCTCAATAATGCAATTCATTCTTTCGTTTCTACATGGTGCTGGAGTAACGGTCCTAAACCGGATTTCCCGTATCCCGCCCAAGCCCTAACCCTACCAGTCGACACCTCTCGTACGCCACCACGTCGCCGTCGATCTCCGCCATCCCCTCCTTGGTCGCTATGTAGGCCCCCCAGCTGTCGTCGACCACAGCCCAACCGCCACCAACCCCAACCCGTCACCACCAAGCCCAGAAGCTCTCGCGCGTGTGTCCCTAGCCGTCAACGGCCCCTCCCGTGTGCCTCCTTGCACCTCTGTACTTCTCTGTGCACCTCTATCATTCGAACTGCAGTATGAAACGATCTAATTTTGACCAAAAAAATGTGATTTCAAACCATAAATCGTGTTTTCTAGGCATAACGCACAACGAAGATTGGCGAGGATGGTTGTATGACTCTATACGTACAACATATCCTCCATTTGATCGTGTAGACTCACTCATATCGGTCTACTTCCAAGTCGAGTTCCGTTGTTCAGCCCTTTTACCATCATGTCAGGGAACAAGGGTGATATATTTTTTTCGTCCGGTGCCTTCAAGGACCCGGCTCTAATTGTAAAGATGGATGGGACCAATTATGAGTTGTCGTCCATGCAATTTCTCACCCTCATGCAATGCAACAACAAGGAGCACATCTGAATCAGCCCACCGCTACGGCAATGTGGGATACCTTGGCATCCACGTATGCTCAAGCGGAGAATGAGGCCAAGATTCTTCAGCTAAAGATCGATATCTACAAGGCCAAGTAGAATGGTCATCCTCTACTCATGTACTACTCTTCGCTATGTGGCAAGTTCAAGAAGCTCCATAACTACATACCTATTGCGACATCTACAGAGCAGCAGAAGGAATATAGGACCTCCACGATGGTTGGAGTTTTCATGGTCAGACTTGATACGAGGTATGATGCAGCGCATATACAACTTCTTACCAAAGCTACCATACCTCTCATGGAGGCTTATAGCCATCTCAATCAGATTATCATATCTTCTACGGCCACTCATCCACTCTCTTCAGCGACGATCGCTTCCCGTAAAGAGGAACGACCCAGCTGAGAGGACGCACCCCTCATGGCAAAGGCAGTGGACGTCAACGTGGACCTTGCACTTACTGTCGTCAGCCAGAACATGTAGAGGATACATGCTATCAGAAGCATGTATATCATGCTTCTGTCACGTGGTAGAACAGATTGAGCCATCAGAGACTCTAGCTCCCCAGTCTGATCCTCATCTAGATGATCTCTCGTATTCGAGAGATCATGATTCATGTTGCAGACACCACCACCACAAATACCGCAACCGCAGCCAGAGTCACTTCGAGCTCCTCAGGTATCTCTTACGCTTTTACTGGTAGTACTGGTGCAGATATGACAAAGTAGATTATAGACTCTGGTGCTTCCCACCATCTGTGTGGAGACAAAGCGCAGTTGAGGTCCTACAGGACCATACATCCTGGTAGATGGGGTGTCATTGATAATGGAGACCACCTACCCATTACAGAACAGAGGGAGGTGCATTCGGCACCGTCCATGCACCTTTAGAATGTTTTATATGTTCTGAACTTTCAGCATCTACTTTCCATTAGTCATATTACAAAGGATATGCATTGTCATGCTATTTTTGTCCCTTCGTCTCTTGTATTTCAGGACATAGTCACGGGCAGGGTGATTGGATGTGCGACAACCTCCTCATGATGGTGTTTCTACTATACCTATCGGACCAGTCTTACCATATCTATGGCACCTTCGTTTTAACCACCTTCCTCTGCAAAAGATGTGTCATGTTCTCCCTTAAATTTCCACGAGATCCTCCTTCTAGTGTAAGGCATGGCAGCTTGGGAAGCATCACCGTTCCTCGTTTCCATCTCGTCAAAGTCGGAGCAATTCTCAGTTATTTAAGCTCCTTCATTTAAATAGTTGGGTCCGAGTCGTGTCCCTGATCACCAGGAATATCGTTTTTTATTTAGTTAATGTCGATGATTTTTCTAGACTTTCCTGGATCTCTTTCTTGAAGAATAAGTTTGGGGTCGGATTTGTTATCATATCTTTTATTAATGAGATAAAGAATATTTTTTCTGCCAATGTCAAACTATCTTCATTCTGATAATGCCTTAGAGTTATGCACTTTACAACTTTCTGACTTTCTTAGATCTCTTGCATTGTTGACCAGACCGTGTGTGCTAATACATCGAAGCAGAACGGTTTGTTGAGCGCAAACATCGCCACTTACATGATGTGACCAAAACCTTGTTGATACAGAGTCGTGCTCCTCACGCTTACTAGATTGATGCAGTCCTCACTGCATGTTATCTAGTGAACCGCATTCCCCCGTCTGTGTTGGGAGAGAAGATTCCTTTCTCGATTGTGTTTCCCGATAATGATCTTTTCTCGCTTAGCATTTGTTCATTAGTTCTCTCCAGGTCGTGACAAGCTCCCACCCAGAGATGTCAAGTGTGTTTTTGCTGGCTACTCTCGTAACCATAAGGGGTACCGTTTCTTCGATCCACTTAGGAGGAAACACTTTATCAGTGACGGCGTTACTTTCTTTGATATTGTTATGTATTTTATCCTACATGTGAAAGACTAGACCCATCAGATTCTGACGTTGAGATCGACATGCCTCCATCTCCTACTATCACACCACCACCTCCCTCTACTCTTGCTCTACCACCACCTCCATGATGAACTCGAAATTCCGCCCCTTTAGTTACTTAAATTGTAGTATAAGAGGCGAAAAACGGTTGATCAACAACCACAATCCTTGAATGTTGTGGAATATTTTTACTTGGCAAGTGTACCAAGGTCGAACACTGGGAAAGGTGATTTTTAGTTGCATGGTTTTAAATTAATTTAAATAATTAATTGAATGTTTGATTAATATCTCTGTTTGGAAGAATATAATACAATGTAATGCAAATGCAAAGAAATAAACAGGGGGAATGAAGCATCGGATATATGATTTATGAAATTCAATACTCAAATAAATTTATCAATTAATCCTCGAAATTAAATCACAGATCAAATCAATTGAAATCCAAATGCATGCAAGAGGATTAATAGATTAAATTATACTCCTGCAAAATTTGACTCCTAAAAATATGATCAATAATTCCTTTTCCTTAGATGAGCCCCTTATACAGATTAAATTATTCAAATAATGATTTCCAATCCTTGAAAGAATATTAATCACGTAAAATATTTTCAATTGAGCCCTCGCAGAAAAATCAACTATTTTCTCAATAAAAGAGCACAGATAAGTCAATTTTCAGCCTGCACAAAGATCAAAATACTCCTCAAAGAATAATCATCAATAATTCTCTGATCTGTCCATAAGATATGTAAGATGATAGAGCATAAAATTTACTTCAAAATGACATATTATGTGCTAGAAACGGAGTTCGATTGAGCAAGATATGCTAAATTGAAATGTCAGGGAATAAAGTGCAATAAAAAATAAATATTTCTTCTCAAAACTGCCCCTGGAGGACTTATCTGCAATAAACGAAACTCAGAGGAGTCTCGATGTAAATTTCCAAAGGAGCCACGTGCGAAGCACATAACCTGGGGCGGCTGGGACCTTTCTACAATTTTTGGATCTTTAAAGGGCGTTTGTTACACATGCACGTGTGTTACACATGCGCGCAAGGTTCGGATGGTAGACAATAGGCTTGAAAGTCGAGCCTCCATGTGGTTGCTTCTGGGAGGCTCGGGCTGGTGGCAAGTTCGGGGGCAACCTCGATCGACCCGAACCTCGTGGCTTGGGCTGAGGCTCGGGCGGGCGGCGGAAAGAAACGAGGCTTGTAGGCTTAAGATTGGCCTCTGATCAAACGATGGTGGTGGAAGTGGGCGAGCGGTCGAGGCAGAGTCGAGCGCCGACGCACGTACGGCGAAGTGCGACGGCGAGGCTGGCGGAGTCGACCCCTCGGCCGACACACGGCACGAGGGCGACGATGGTCGGTGGAGGTCAGGCAAAGGAGCGGAGGAGGGGGTGCTAGCGTCGGAGGGTAGCGCAGCCTGTAGCAGCGCGGCGGTGGAAGTTGTAGGCGTGGGGACGGTCGACTGCGACCGACACACGACCGACAGGCATCGGGGTAGGAGGACGGTGCTTTTGCTGGCAGTGCGTTGATGAAGAAGCCCGGAGGGAGCAGTTTTGGGGTTCATGGAGTTGGAGCAGGAGGCGTTGTCGTTGGCAGCATAGGCGATGCAGACGAAGGTGATTCTGAAGGCGGAGGAGCGGCTGATGTACTCGGGGGTGATAGGGTAGCCGAGCGCGGAGGGGCGGAGTCGCGAAGATGGCGGGCGAGCGAGGCAGAGGTCGCCAAGGTGAAGACGACCGTGAAGGGGTCGAGCTCCGACCTTTGCAAGGACGGAGACGAGCAGGGATGACGGAAAAGGGCATGCTTCAACCTGTACGAGGCCGGACGGGAAGGCGTGTGATGCGGAGGGAAGAGAGAAGAAAATACCTAGGGTAATGTCTCTCAAAGGCTGGCGAAGGGCCTGAGCTTTGCACAGTGTTGTTAAAAGCGAGAGGCACTCCAAGGCGCTAGGTGGTGCAAAACGCCAGAGGCGCTAGGCGCTCCCTAGGCGCTCGCCTGAGAAAAGCAAGGCGCCATATATAAAAATAAATAAATTATGCACGAGTGTATATAATATATGCACATACACACATGTATATGTAGGTGTAATTGTAAATATATGTATGTATAACTTATATTTCAATCCAAGACCAATATATTTATGGGTGTGTTTACATGCACGTATATAAATGTGTATGTGTACATGTGTGTGTATGTATGTATGTATAGTTGTAAATATATGTATCTTATATTTCAATTTAAAACCAATCCAACATATTTGTGGGTGTGTTTATAAGCGTGTATATAAATGTGTACATGTACATGTCTATGTCTATGTATGTGTATGTATATGCTATCACCAAATTATATTTTGCGATCAATCCACCATTTATTAATATGTGTATGTATAATGTATGCATGTACTTGCATACGTATGTATATGTATTAAATATTTGTGTTTATGTGTGTATTTGTATGTATGTGTATATGTATGCGTATATATTTGCATACATGTGTATGTGTTTATGTATAAGTATGCGTACATGCCTATGTATACGTGTGTCTTTTGTCTATTTATATGTATATATATATGTATGTATTTATAATACTTCAAGCTAATATATATAGAGAAGAATATATACTTTTTAGTCAAAAAGTATATGTAATATTTATAACTAAAACATGAATGTACATGTATACGCATATGAAATAGAAGTGTGTGTAAATTACATATACATGTGCATGCATATGTATAAGTATGTGTGTTAATGATACTTAGAACTAATATATATCTAATATAAAAATCTAAACATGGATAAAAATCACACAAAGTCGGCAAAAAGCCATACTTTTGACTTGGGCGCTCAAGGCGAGCGTCTAGAGCCTCAAGCCAGGCGCTCGCCTGAGCGGCGCCTGAGGCAAAACGCCTCGCCTGAAAGGAGGCAAGGCGATAGGGCCTCGCCTTGCCTCGCCAGGGAGCCTAGGCGAGCGCCCAGAGGGCTTTTGACAACACTGGCTTTGCAATGGCTCGATGAGAAGCAGCGACGAGGAGTGATGGTTCCTCGGATCACGCCTGAAGGTGGAAGGGCTTCGAGCATCGCAGATCTTTGTTGTTACCTGAGGGTCGGCGGGCTCTCCTTTCTCCAGGGAAATGGTGAATGGAAGTGAATTGGCAGAGGTTGTTGGATGGCCAGTGGCCGATGAAAATGGCAGAGTAAGGGGAGAAAATTAGGAGAAAAGTACTGAAAGAAAATAGTGAGAAGGGTACCTCGTCGGAGAGGGGATTTGGCGGAGGAGGCGGCCTGGGCTGGCTTCGGAGGAAGTCTGGGGTCTTCGCACGTGCTGGGCAACCGATCCAACGAGCTCAAGCGGGGTGAAGCCACCGTGACACAGTTGAATTAGTTGTGGGACGACACCGGGGCGGAGAGTCATCGTCCCCTCGACGATCTGACCCTCCGCTGTCAACGAAGGGGCGAGTAAAGCTAGGTTAATGCCTGGAATGGTGGACAAAGGTTCTGGGCGGCGGAGCCGGACATTTTATAGGTGGAGATAATGGTCGGTTACAGAGGTAGGAGTCACTGTTTGAATGGGTTTCTGGAGGGCTGGGAGTGATGACGATGGGAAATGGAGGTTACGCGGGGATAGCGGGTGAACGGTCGATAGAGGAGAGGCGTTACATGAGGAAGGTGGTTGACGAGCTCTCCAAAATAGGAAGGGGGAGGGTGGTTTGCAAAGTCGTAACGTCTGGAGGGGGAAGGCGTCAGAGGTAGGAGATGAGATTCATGTCGTTGGATCGTGAGGAGCAGGTGAGCGACCGGGATCTGATCAGACATTAGATCGGATGGTTGATAGTGAGGCGGAAGCGGGTGGTTATGATGGAGGCGGGGCAAGATCGAATGGTTGGAAATAAAAGGGCGACGTGGCGAGAGGGGAGTCATGGGATGGAATGTAGATCTTGCAGTTGAGGATGAGGCGCGAATGTACGGTTGTGATCACACCCAGAGGGTGATCGGCCGACTGAGGATAAAAAGGGAATCAACCGTGGAGATAGCAACGGGACAGGCTTGATCTAATGGTCAGTGTAGAGATAGTTGTTCGTCTTTTATGTTATTTCAGTTTCTTTATGTACCTCTCATGTAATTTACCCAAGGGCTCTCTCCCTATATAAGAGACCCGAGGGCTCTATAGAATAAATCATCTGAGTACTTTTTTTACCCTAACATGGTATCAGAGCCCTAACCCTAATCTAGGGTTTCTCTCCACCGCCGCCCCCCCCCCCGCCGACTCTCTCCCACCGCCGCCGCCCCAGGGCGCCGCCCAGGGCTCCGCCGCCGACTCCAGGTTGCCACCCAGCCCCCAGGGCGCCGCCGACCAGCCGGGACCCTCTCCTCGTCCCGCACGCGCGCCGCCGGAGTCACCCACCTTCCGCCCCGGCTTCCTCCAGCCGCCGCCGGGGGCTGTATACACAGTCCAGCCCTCGCCCAGCCCCTGATCAGTCCCCGCCTAGCCGTCATCTTCATTGGTAGAGGCTTCCGGAGCCTCTACTTGTCGCCGGGTGCCGCCCCTTCGCTCGGTCTCGGATAGATGATGGATTCAAGTGCATAACATCTACATGTGCACTTGAATCCTTAAAGTCTTGGTAGACAACCTCTTCTTGGTCTATCAATAGTCGTTCTTCTCCGGCATCATGTCCGAACAAAAGCTCGATATGCCCGCCATAGGTGCGTTCAAAGGTTCAGCACCGATCGTCAAAATGGACGGGACAAACTACGAACTGTGGGCGATGCAGTTCCTCAGTCTCATGAAGTCGTGTGGTAAGAAGCATATTCTTACCGAGGATGAACCGCCGGAGAAGACAGGAGTCTATGCCTCATGGGAGGCTGACGATGCGTACGCCAAGGTTTGGCTCTCATGTACGCTCACGACAGAAATAGCAAATGATGTTCTTCACCAGCCCACCGCCAAGGCGATGTGGGACATTTTGGCCATGACATACTCTCAGGTCCGCAACGAGACGAAGATGCTCCAGTTGCAGCATGATATATTTACCACGAAGCAGAATGGGAGACCTCTTCATTCGATGTACACGTCGCTTCGTGGTATGTTCGAGAAGCTCTATAGCACCATTCCGCTCACAGCCACGCCGGAACAACAGAAGACGTTCCGCAATACCACTATGGTTGGCGTATTACTTGCTGCCCTAGACCCAGAGTACGAGGCCGCACGCTCTCAGATCCTAGCAGATGCCACTATCCCGCCAATGGAAGAGGTATACAGGAGGCTCAGTCGTGTACCTGTTCCATCCGCTACAGCGAATGCACCTCCGTCTGCAATGGCAGTTTCCAGGGGACGTGGTTGTTCGTCCTCGTTTCGTGGCAGAGGAAATGGTGGACGTGGACGCGGAGGTCGCATACGGTCCACGTGTTCTTTCTGCCGTCGTACTGGTCATTCGGAGGATACGTGCTATTCCAAGCACGGCTTCCCTCCTTCTGCACGTGTCGCGGATCATGTCCAGGGTCCTTCAGCTCCTGCTACAGATCACATGTTCGAAGAGTTAGTGGCACGACTTCGTGATATCATGCCACAATCGTCGCCAGAGGGTGCTGAAGTTTCTGATGTTGCATCCTCGGCGTCAGCTAGTACATCCGCCTCTGCCAGTGCCTCAGGTAGTCCTTCAGTCTCACCTCATTGTCATGATGTCACAGGATGGATTGTCGACTCTGGAGCTACCCATCATCTATGCCGTGAGAAAGATATTCTTCAGTCCTACAGAGCTTTACAGCCTGGTCGATCTGTACTCATAGCTGATGGCACTCATTCTCCTATCGTCGGTCAGGGGGAGACGGCTTTGCTACCCTCTATGCACTTACAGAACGTTCTACATGCTCCAGAATTCTCTATGAATCTCTTATCCATTAGTCAGATTACACGTGATTTGCACTGTCGTGCTATTTTTGATCCATCGTCTGTTATTTTTCAGGACATACTGACGGGCAGGGTGATTGGCTGTGGTTCTGAGCACAATGGCCTCTATCGTCTAGTCCGTAACTCCTACGATGGCGTCTCTCTGCATTCCCAAGGCGTCGTATCTCCGTACACCTGGCATCTTCGGTTCGGTCATCTGCCCCTGCAGAAGATGCGTCACCTACTGCCTCAGATCTCTCCAAGTTCCTCCTTTCGGTGTGAAGCATGTCAGTTAGGGAAGCACCATCGATCTAGCTTCCCAGGTCGTCAGAGTCGGAGTAGTCACTCCTCGTTTGAATTACTTCATGTAGACATTTGGGGTCCAAGTCGTGTCCCAGATCATCAGGGGCACAGGTTCTATTTAGTAGTGGTTGATGATTTCTCTAGAGTGTCCTGGACGTTTCTTCTTAAAAATAAATCTGAAGCAGGGAGTGTTATTCAAAATCTTATTAATGAAATCCAGAATGTTTTCTCTTCTACTGTTAAGTATGTGAGAACTGATAATGCATTGGAGTTCTGCACTCGTTCTCTTGCTACCTTTCTTTCTTCAAAAGGCATTGTTCATCAAACCACATGTGCTTACACCTCCCAACAAAATGGGGTTGCAGAACGTAAGCATCGACATTTCCTTGATATTGCTCGCACATTAATCAATCAAAGTTGTGCTCCATTATCTTTTTGGGGAGATGCTATCCTTACAGCATGTTATCTCGTCAACCGAATGCCTACAACTGTTCTTGGGGAAAAGTCCCCAATCTCTGTTCTTTTTCCAGACAGAGACTTGTTTGCACTTACACCTCGTGTCTTCGGCACTGTTGCGTTTGTCCACCGCTTATCTCCAGGACTTGATAAGCTCTCTCCTAGGGCTATCAAGTGTGTTTTTGTAGGTTACTCCAGGACACAGAAAGGATACCGTTGCTATGATCCTATCCATGACAAATATTATGTCAGTGCAGATTCGAACCTGTCATGTATTTCTCACCTGCGGGTGACAGATTGGTCTCCTCCACTTCTCTAGATTCCAATGTCTTTGTTCCACCACCGCCAAGCCTGGGTCAATCCTCTACTCCACCAACACCGACACCACCACCACCACCACCTCCTCCTGTTGTCCCTTTCACTAAGTTCTATACGAGGCAGACAGGCCATGCTCAAGCTACAGGTCAACCATCCGACACGCCTCAGGTTTGTTCTGAAATTAACACTAACGATGGCTTAGATAATGCACCTGTGCAGGAACCTTTACTACAGGAGGAGGAGCAACTGGTCAGCACAGTCTTGGATGATTTGGACAGGCCCATTGCTCTTAGGAAGCAGCGCAGACAGTGTTCTACATATCCCCTTGCCTCTCAAGTCTCCTTTCATCGACTCACTGGGGATTTCCAGAAGTTTGCAGATGCTGTATCGTCCGTTGAGATTCCACGAACATATCAGGATGCAATGAAGATTGACTGCTGGCGACTTGCAATGGAAGAGGAAATGCGTGCTTTGCAATCTAGGGGAACTTGGTCTCTTGTCCCCATTCCTCCAGGTGCCTCAGTAGTAAGTTGCAAGTGGGTTTTTACGGTGAAATACCATGCGGATGGCCGTTTAGACAGATACAAGGCCAGGCTCGTTGCACGGGGATTTACACAGACATATGGTGTAGATTATTTGGATACCTTCTCACCGGTGACGAGACACTCTACCCTTCGCATCCTTCTATCGGTTGCAGTGGTACGTGACTGGACCATATTCCAGCTTGATGTTAAGAATGCTTTCTTGTATGGTGATCTACAGGAGGAAGTCTACATGCAGCAGCCACCCGGGTTTGCTGCTGAGGGGGAGACTCAGAAGGTGTGTAGACTTCATAAGGCTATCTATGGCCTTAAACAGAGTCCCCGTGCATGGTTCCAGACGCTCTCTCAGCTTATTGAACGACAGGGGTTCAGAAGATCTAATGCGGACCACTCACTGTTCGTCCGGAAGACCCCTAGAGGTACCATTGTTGTTATGTATATGTTGATGACATATTGGTTACGGGAGATGATGCACAGGGAGTTGAGATCACCAAGTCTATGTTGGGCAGCCAGTTCATTACAAAGGATGTAGGCACAATACGATATTTTCTGGGGATAGAATTTGCAAGAAATGCACAAGGAATGGTGATGACTCAAAGAAAATATGTCACAGATTTGCTAGTCGAAACAGGAATGACTGGATGCAGACCTTCAAGTACACCTATGGACCCGAGTATGAAGCTGTACGATGATGATACCGAGGAGGTGGACAAGAGAAGGTACATAGAAATGGTGGGTAAGCTCTTATACATCACTATAACTCGACCGGATATTGCCCTTCCAGTAAACCAGGTGAGTCAGTTCGTGGAGCAGCCGAGGCAAGTACATATGGATGCCTTATACATGATATTGAGATATCTGAAGTCCTCCCCAGGCACAGGGTTGCTATTCAAGAAAGGTACAGATCTGTCTATTTCAGCCTGTGCAGATGCAGATTATGCAGGATGTCCAAGGGACCGTAAGTCTACTTCTGGATTTGCTATCTTCATAGGAAGCTCTTTAGTCTCTTGGAAAAGCAAGAAGCAAACTGTTGTGGCGAGATCCAGTGTCGAGTCCGAGTATAGAGCCATGGCACAGGCAAGCACAGAAATGATGTGGGTTAAAGCAGTCTTAGAAGATCTGAATGTTGACGTTCCCTTGCCTATGAACCTTCAATGTGATAATCAGGCAGCATTATTTATTGCCAACAATCCAGCCTTCCATGAGAGAACCAAACACATAGAGGTGGATTGTCATTACACTAGGGACATGATTCAGAAGGGCTTCATCTCCACGTCTCACGTCAGTTCAGAGGACCAGACAGCGGACATATTCACTAAGCCATTGCTCAGAGGACCCTTCCAGAGATGTTCTTCCAAGCTGAGCATGATAGATATCTATGCTCCATCTTGAGGGGGAGTGTAGAGATAGTTGTTCGTCTTTTATGTTATTTCAGTTTCTTCATGTACCTCTCATGTAATTTACCCAAGGGCTCTCTCCCTATATAAGAGACCCGAGGGCTCTATAGAATAAATCATCTGAGTACTTTTTTTACCCTAACAGTCAGAATCGGCGGCGGGTGGTGCAAGAGGAGGCGGATGAGCGGCGGCTCCAGAGAGTGCCACGTGGCCGCACCAAAAAAATCAATAAATGTAAAATCAAAGACAAATAAAAAAGAATTAGAGGCAAAATTAGGGAAAAAGTCAAAACACGAAAGTTGTAGATCTCGATGAGATCTACAAGTTTTATGTTGGACAAAAAGTAAAAAGAGGTCATTTGTACAAAAAGTATTTTTGGAGGGTATTTTTAGAGGGTTAAAAACACTGATTTTTACCTTTGATATTTTTTTGTATTTTTTTAATCCTTTTAGAGGTTAGGGAAGTTATAGATAATTATTAACCGAATTTTTTATGGGTTTTTTGATGAAGAAATAACTAAAAATTAAATAATAGTAATTAAATAGAATAATTACATGTTAATTATACACGAGATAATAACGAGGAATTATTGGTGATTTTTATTGGATTATTTAAGCTAGGGGATTAAAAAGTAGATTTTAGCATGATGAATACGAGATTCATCACTCTACCTACACCTACTCCTACTTCTACACCTGCTCTTGTGGCTCCACCCCCTACTGTGACTCAATTTTTGCCACGTGTGTTTACTCGCAGGTCTCGCACTGTTCCCCCTGCTCATAAGTCTTGTCCATCATCCATCATGTCAAAGGTATGTAATGAGCACACTGTTTCTACTGATGGCACTAACAATTTGTCTGTTCAGCAAGGTTCCATGCAGGATGAGCAGGTGCCCTCTCAAGAGAGAACTTACAGGGTTGGGACTTGGCAGATGATGTTGATGTGTCGATTGCTCTGCAAAAACAGAGGCGTATGTGTGCTACTTATCCTCTCGCAGCCTAGGTTTCCTTGAGCAAATTGTTAAAGGATTTCAGGAGGTTTACCTTGGAACTATCAGTCGTGGAGATACAACAAACATATCAGGAGGCTCTTTAAGACAGTTAGTGGCAGGTAGCCATGGAGGAGGAGATGATCGTGCTATAGTCACATGGTACTAGGAGTCTTGTTTCAGCTCCAGTTGGTGCATCCGTTGTGGGTTGCAAGTGGATCCTCATTGTGAAACACCATGCAAATGGTAGTGTGGATCTCTATAAGGCGAGACTTGTGGCACATGGCTTTAGCTAGACATATGGGGTGGACTATCAGGATACGTTTTCTCTCATTGCCAGACATTCTATTATGTATATTCTTCTTTATGTTGTTGTAACATGAGATCGACCCCATTACCAACTTGATGTGAATAATGTCTTCCTCTATGGTGATCTACAGGAGGAGGTCTACATGCAGCAACCACCGGGGATTGCTGCTGAGGGGGAGTGTCAGAAGGTTTACAGGCAACACAAGACTATCAATGGTCTTAAGCAGTGTCCAAGAGCATGGTTCCTTGGAAATGATAGAGCAACATGGGTTTGTGTGATCGATTACCGATCACTCTTTGTTTGTGCACATGACCTAGAGAAATATTATTGTCATTATTGTTTATGTTGATGACATTATTGTTACAGGGGATGATAAGCATGCATTCAGGTTGCCAAGGACTTCCTAGATAAGTAGTTTGCGACCAAGGACCTTGGTAATTTACGTTACTTTCTTGGACTGGAGTTTGCAAGGACCAACGAGGTTTTGTGATGACCTAGAGGAAGTATGTTATAGATTTTTTTCAGAGATAGACATGACAGATTGCAGACCTGCCACTACTCCTATGGACCCGAGCATTAAGTTCTATGACAATGACTATTACCATGCTCGATATATCCTTAGAAGTGAGCAAAGTGAGTCAGTTTATGGAGCAGCCCAGACAAGCACATATGAATGCAACACTTATGATTTTAAGGTATCTGAAGACATCACCAAGTACGAGACTTCTTTTTAGCAGAGGTACATCTCATTCAGTTATAACAAGAGCAGTTGTAGATTGTCTTAGGTGTCCAGAGGATATGAAATCTACTTAAGGCTTCATTGTATTCACAGGGAATTCCCTATTTTCATGGAAGAGCAAGAAGCAATTCGTAGTTGCCAGATATAGTGTGGAGTCAGAATACATGGCCATGGTACAGACTAGCATAGAGATGATGTGGGCTAGATCTATTCTTACTGATCTGACTATTGAGGTGCCTCTTCCGATCTAATGTGACAACCAGGTTGCTCTTTTCATTGCAAACAACCCAACCTTCCATGAGAGGACCAAGCACATAGAGGTGGATTGTCACTACACTCGTAACATGATACAAAAAGGTCTTATCGACACTATGCATGTCAACTCTGGAGACGAGACAACAAATGTTCTTACTAAGGCCTTAGCCAGAGGGCCTTACCAGAGATGTTGCTCCAAGCTAAACCTGATGTATATCTAAACTCCATCTTGAGGGGGAGTGTTGAGATATTAGTTATATTTCTTATTGTTTTCATATTATTTATTTCTTTTGTCTTCATCTTGTAATTTACCCAACGGGTTTCTTTTCTATACAAGAGAACTCAGGGCCTCTCAATAATGCAATTCATTCTTTCGTTTCTACAAGATCCTCTGTTCTAGGAATTACCTCATTTAACAAGAATTACTTAATTGATTCTAACCATCCACCCATCATTATATGTGTTAGTGTTAATTTTATTTTGTTTAATTGAGTTACAACCTTTATCGGTTGAATTTCGATTTCGACTGGATATCGATATTCGACGGAAATTCGACCGAATTTCGCTGAAATTTGAGGCCATGTTATCAGCTCATGACGTGGATGACCAACAGTATGGAAACCCATATTGTGGCAAACCTCTTGTAGTACAAGGATACTTCTAAAGACATGTGGGATGAAATAGCTCATACTTATTCACAACAGACAACGAAGTCCTATCTTGCAGATATATATGTGGATTTGGTCGGCATCTCAAGGAGAATTCACTCTTGTAGAATACTATCAGCTCCCCACCATGTAGTATGAATATCTAGCCATATTTCAGCCCACATGTTGCACCAAACAGGTGACAAAGAGGTTCGACCGGCAAGTTTACAGGTTTCTTGTTCTATTACATCCACGTTATCAAATAACAAAGAAAAATTTTCGTAAGTCATACCTTGTCGTCTATCAAGGTTATTTACGACTGACTTTAGAAACTTGAGACCTATGCAGGTCGTACCTTCTCCATGTATCCTACGGAGAACTCTGCCTACCTTGCCTCATCTAGAAAAGGTGGTCGACACAACTTTCGTGCTGGACGGGTTGCGACTCTAGTCGCGGTCGTGACTCAGGTCGTAGCCTTGACTCTGGATGGGGTCATGGACGTGACTTTGGTTATCTACGGTGTATATACTGCCAGTGACAGAATCATCACTCAGAACACTATTGGAGAAAGTTTGGCTATCCCCCTAGATATCTTCAAGCCAACAGTGTTTCCGGATCGGACTACCCAATTGAGACAAGACTTCTTTTGATCAGGACTTCAGTGGACAGATAGTTTAACTCACTTCCATTGATTACTCCTGCTTGATGTCACTTTAGAACTCTAGTATCATTTCTTATAAGACTAATCCTACTGCACATTTCGCTACTACTACAGGTATTATAGCCAACTCAACCTCTGTTGCAGCTCCTGCTAGGATTATTTACTCCAGCGCCTCATCTGACAGGAGCAGGTAGCCTGCTAACCTCCTCTCAACCATCTTCCAATGTGAAGTAGGTTCGGGTTTCTAACAGGGCTCGTTCCCTAGTTACTATTGTTGATACCATGGAGTTTTCCCCTAAAGCTCTGCCTCACTGGAGCTCAATGTGCTCCTGACTTTCCCTTAAGCTTGTTGTCTTTTCATAAGCTTTTTATTGAGCTTAACTTCTGTGTAATTTTTGATGAGCTCTGCTAATTTCAATACGTTCTGACGATGCAGATTTTCAGTGGGGGACATAAAAAGAATGGCCCCTACTATATTGGCATCCCTTCGTATTATACTTTTGATGGCGCTGCTTCCATCCATTGATCCACTCCTCGAGCATTTATGACTTGGGCATCCCTCTACAAAGCCTTATCCATGACATTCCCCAAACTTTCTTAATTGAAGTCGTTCAAATGTGAGGCATGTCAGTTCAGAGAATATCGTCGGACCTCTTTTCCTTCTAGGGATGAGCCACGACAAACTTTACCTTTTTTCTATGGTTCATTAATGATGTTTGGGGACCATGTCTAGTCCGCACTTTGAGTGCTCATAAATATTTGTTGTCTTTGTAGATGATTATAGCAAATTTGCTTGGGTCTATATGTTCATGGAACGGTTGGAGATTAATAAAATCGCCATGCTCTTTCAATTTATCAAACATCTTTCTCTACTCGTGTTCAAACTATACAGGTTGACAGTTAGGGGTGTAAACGAGCCGAACCTGAGCGAAGCAACCCAGGCTCAGTTCGGCTCGTTTAGAATACGTTCAGGCTCGGGTTCGGTTCGGCTCGATAAAATGAAAACTGTATTCAGGTTCGGTTCGGCTCGGGTGAGGTTCGTAAAGGTTCGGTTCGGTTCGTTAAAGGTTCGTTTAAGTATAATGTAGTGCAAACATTTATATTTAAAGAGAAAAACTGCAGCTATAGGGGAGGGTTCTGTGGGGTTTCGGGAATAGAAAATAGTGACTTAGAGAGTGGATGACTGGATGGATTTGGGAAAATAAGTGAATGCCCTTATGTTAATATAGAATGTATTTTTTCCTTATATATACAATATGTATGTATATATACTTTTATGTATGTGTGTGTGTGTATATAATCGAACTTTTAATGAACCGAACCTGAGCGAACCTATGTTTTTGAGGTTCGGTTTGTTTATTTAATCGAGCCCAAACTCGTGTTCAGGTTCGGTTCGTTTATTTCCGAATCGGATCTGAATCGAACTTTTAGCGAGCCGAATCTGCGCGAATGTCTGAAAATTTTCTGACAGACCTATTGACAGTGCTCTTGCGTTTATTCAACATGACTTGATTTCTTTCTCTGCCTCCCATGAGACAGAATGGGTCAGGGAATGAAAACTTTGATACCACCTTCACATTGCACGATCATTACTCGATCATATGATGGTTCCTAAGACCTACTAGGGTGATGCCATTCTCATTGTCACTAATGTCATAAACAAGACCCATCGTCTATCCTGAAAGATGTAACTCCTCTTTCTTTTATATCATGTTTAGACATTGTTTCCATCACCACTGAGAATTTTGTTTATACTACTTTCGTTCATAACTTCCATACTGCAGATAAATTGTCACCTCATGCCATCACATGTGTTTTCCTTGGGTATTCTCGCACTCAAAAGGGTACATGTGCTACAATCCGACGGGCCATTATTACTATATCTTCACAAACGTCACTTTTTTTGAACAAACTAGCTATTTTACATGGTCTATAAGTGACATCCCCTTGGAACTACTGCCCCAACCCATTGTCTACAAATGAAAACACACTATTTAATCTGATCACATGTAACATCTTGTTCCTTGTAGGATGATGTCACATCCCTCTTCGAGTGTCCCCACAATTGTAGCCATGGATGTCTATCAGATCTCCATATAGCTCCGCGGGAAATGAAAAGACAATATACTAAAAACCCCATGCCACATCCTACCCCTACTAACAATTTATCCAATTGTGATAGACAATTTACAGATGCGCTAATGGCTATTTCTATTCCTATGGATCATCATAGTGCATTGCAAGATCATGTCGGGAAAGGGCTATAGATGAGGAAATGATTACCCTTACCTCCATGGGTGCGTGAGAACTTGCTCTGTACCCACCCGGTGTCAAGCATGTTGCATATCGATGGGTCTTTACGATCAAACAATCACTCGATGGGTTTATTGACATATTGAAGACCATGCTTATAGCCAAGGACTTCACCCAGATTTATGACGTGGACTACTTTGAGACCTTTTCTCTAGTCAACACGAGAAAGTCTATTCGAACTACTCTCTCTGTTGCTGTTAATAAGAACTGGCACATCTTTCAACTAGATGTAAAGAATACTTTCCTGTACGACAACCTCGAGGAGGTCTACATTATGTATCCACAAGGTTATTCCGTCGAAGGGAAGCACGTGTACCGACTTCATAAGGCCAACTATGGCATAAAGCAGAATCCACGAGCTTGGTTTGACAGACTTACGACTAAGATCAGCTCGCTTCGCTTCCACAAGATGACAATTGATTATTCTATTTGTTAGAAATGTGTTTATGTTTATCTTATTTCATTGTAACAACTCTTCCAGTTATGAGCACTCTAGGGTTCTGTCCTATATAAGAACCCCTAGACCCACTGAATAAACCTTCTCATTATGTTCTTTCATCTTTCCCACATGGTATCAGACAACGGTCCTAGAATGGTGTCTTGACCTAGATCTTACAGTCATCGCCAGCTCTCCTCGTTGCGCAGACTCCTCTCCTGGCAAGGGCTTCGCACAAGGGCCTTCAGAATTCTACCTCACGTACAGTACGCCACCACTACGTCACACGCGCACCTCCAGCCCTCGGAGAAGCACCTACAGGCCCCCTACTCACCATTGACGCACCTCCAATGCTTGGTGGCGCCCTTGTGGGCCTCCCTGCTTGCCGTTGATGCACCTGCAGCGCACAAAAAATCCTACAGGCGTGATGCTCGTTAGCAGCCCACCTACCGACTGCAATAGCATTGCCAGGCCCTCCAGAACTCCGACCAGTGCCGCCGGCCTTCATCATTTCTGCCCTAATCTCCTGAAACAGTGACCTAGGTCACCTTCACGCTTGATTAAGACAACAGATATCTTCTAGGTAACTTTTTCTTGACATGCATGATCACCATGACGTCCACCGAGACCAAGCCCATGTACCTAACTTCTTTTGTGATGGTACATGGCACTTCTATCAAATTGAAAGACTCAAAGAACTATGCGATGTGGTCTCGATCCTTCAAGGTGGTTATCGGTAGTCAATGCAAGAACTATGTTCGTTCCTGCATAGAATCCGTCCAAGGTAACAAACAAGGACTATGACACCAGATATGTTGACAAATATCAGGCTATTACTTGAATGACCAAGAATGTCGAAACAAATATTGCGGCAAATCTCCTCTACAAGGTTACTGCGAAGGCGATGTGGAAGAATCTTGAACGTACATACTCCCAGAAGACAACCAAGTCCAGACTCTTCGATATATACATGTGGATCTGGTCTGCTACTCGGGGAGATATGAGTCTTGTTGAGTACTACATAGTGCTCACTAGTCTGTTTGAGGAGCTCCTCATTTTTCAGCTAGCATGTTGTGATCAACAGGTGAGAGAGCGTGTTGAATGGCATGTCTATGAATTTATTTCTAGATTGCATACATGATACAAGCATGTGAATGACCCGTTTTTATGGCGGATACATTACCCACCCTTGAGACCATCTTTGGTCATCTAAAGGAACTTGAGACACCTGTTGAGCGTCCTTCCACAACACCATCGTCGAAGACTACATCCCATTATACATCGTTAGAAAACAGAGGATAACAGAGTTACCAGGAAGGATGAGGTCGTAACTTTAATCGTGGCCATGGTCACGAGTCAGGACGTGGTCGTGACTTGGTCATGGACATGGATGTGATTTTACCACTGCTCGTTATCCAACGTGCATAAAATGTGGATGCTAGAACCATCCTTTTGAACGTTACTGGACGATGTTTGGCATACAATGTAATGCCAACAATGTCGGACATCTTCATTTGAGGCATCCTATGATACCGTTGAGGATACGCCCGATCAACACTCTGGTGAAGCACCGGCACCCTTTATAGCTTTTGAATACACCCATCTGAAGTAGCTACTGCAAAACTCCAGCCCATCCTCCAGTGAGAGTACTACTTGTGCTCCTACTGCTAGTCTGTATCTGCCTCC
Organism: Ottelia alismoides; assembly: GCA_037367405.1. Lineage (NCBI taxonomy): Eukaryota > Viridiplantae > Streptophyta > Magnoliopsida > Alismatales > Hydrocharitaceae > Ottelia > Ottelia alismoides. The sequence continues at coordinate 140,802 of JAZKJV010009180.1, forward strand.
AGCCCTGCTTGGGTTGTTGATTCAGAAGCATCTACACATGTGGCAGAGTGTCTACTTACCTTTTCACAGACGTCTTCCTCTATGCGGACTGTTCGGGTTATCAATGGGAACATTCCCTTGTTAACGATATTGGCACTGTAGAGTTTTCCTCCAAACTCCGACTAACTGGAGTTTATTGTTCTCTTGCTTTCCCGGTTAGTATATTATCTATTTAGAAGAAATGTACTGAGCTTAACTATAGAGTAACTTTTATGAGTTCTGTTATTATTTTAAGGACATCCGGACAAGGTAAATCTTTGGTAGGGGACATGAGAAGAACGACATCTATTATCTCGACATCCCTTCTGATTCCAATTTTGGTGGCTCAACATCTTATCTCCGACGATCCCCTTCTCTGGCACCTTCGCCTTGGTCACCCTTTTGCCAAGGTCATTCCACGATATTCCATGAACTATCTACGCTCAAGCCATTTGAGTACTAGGCATGCTAGTTATGGAAACATCAAGCTTGCAAAAGTCGGCCGACTAGGCCGAGTAGTCGAGTCGGGGGGTAGCCGACTCGATTAGGCCTAGTCGGCCCTTAGTCGGTACACCCGACTAGTCGGCCGACTAATCGGCTGACTTTTACAACAACCTTTTTTTATTTTTTTTGTTTTTCACTTTTTTTAAAGCAAACATATTCTAATATGCTTAATGTTATATTTAAAGTCAATTACTTCTTTTGTTTCATCATGATGTCATATAAAATGTACAAATATATGTATATAGGGGTTGGGGAGCATGCAACCGGGTGCATGTAAGTTTACATGCACCGGGGCCTATATCTTCCACGATTTTCTACTTTTTTGGAAAATATCACACGTATATTCATCTATATATCCCTCCATTATGCTATTCGAATTTCGACAGAAACAGAGACTCCTACGCCCTCCATCTAGAACAGGTCAATTAGAGCAATTCTAAGACCGTTAAAATTACCTATTCTAGATGGAAGACATACGAGTCTCTGTTTCTGACGAAATTGGATTGGCATATAGGAGGGATATATGGATGAATATCCATGGGGATATTTTTCAAAAAAGTAAAAAAAACGTGGAAGATGTAATCCCCAGTGCATGTAAAGTTACATGCATCTTGGTGCATACTCCCTTTTCCCATGTATATATATATACGAATATATGTATAAAAATTGATTTATATGTTAAAATAATTAAAATAATTAAAAAATTCAAAACCGACTAATGACCGACTAGTCGCCCAACTGCCGACTAATACTTTGTAGAGATAGATATTATTATTTGTTATGTACCTGTTCGTAATTTCTCTTTGTTCTCTGGACTACTATGTATTTTACCCTTGAGGTCTCTCCCTATATAAGAGAGCCTAGGGTTCCCCTGAATAATAGATTACTCAATTTTCCCAACATGGCATCAGAGCCTAAACCCTAGGGCTCCCTCCCTTTCCCCACTCGCCGCCCTCTCTCCCTTCGTCTCTTTCCACCGCCACCGCCGGCGCCTTCTCGGGCTCCTCTCCGCCACCGTTCTCGCGGCCTCCTCTTGGGCCCCCCCTCTCTGCTGGGCTACCTTCTCGCCGTCGCCCCCAATCCCGCCGGCATCCAATCCCGACCCGGGATCTCATCTTCAGTCACGGCCCCTGGTCCCAGGCGTGCCCTAGCCGGACCCCTGCCTCGCCATTGGCAGGCTTGTGTTCTAGCCGGCACTGCGGCGCCTCCTGACGCCTTGATTTTAGCCGTCCTTTCCTCCAGATATATGGATTTGGGTGCGTAACGTCTACATACGCACTCGAATCCTATTCAATTTGTGTAGACATCTGTCACTTTGTCTACAAACCCTAGTTCTTCTCCAGCGGCGATATGTCTGAATCAAAGGTTGATATGCCCTCCATAGGCGCGTTCAAAGATCCTGCGTCAATAGTAAAAATGGACGGGTCGAACTATGAGCTCCGGGCGATGCAGTTCATGAGTTTCATGAAGTCGAACGGTAAGAAACACATTTTTACCGAAGATGAGCCAACAGAGAAGACATGGATATATGCCTCGTGGGAGGCTGATGATTCGTATGCCAAGGTATGGTTGTCAGGCACACTATCGATGGAGATTGCCAATGATGTCCTTCATCAGCCCACTGCCAAGGCAATGTGGGATATTCTGGCTGCTACGTATTCCCAGGTGCGGAATGAGACCAAGATGTTACAGCTTCAGCATGATATATTCACGATGAAGCAGAGCGGCAGACCTCTTCACTCCTTGTACACATCCCTGAGAGGGATGTTTGAGAAGTTATACAGTATCGTTCCCCTCACAGCGACTCCTGAGCAGCAGAAGATATTTCGGAATGTCACTGTGGTGGGCGTTCTACTTGCAGCCCTAGATCCTGAGTATGAGGCCGCCCGCTCTCAGATTTTGACCAATGCAGTTATTCCTCCAATGGAGGATGTTTACAGGAGGCTTAGTCGCATATCAGTTTCTTCCAGCTCATCTACTCCACCCACATCGACGATGGCAGTATCGCGTGGGAGAGGTGGTCAGTCTTCTGTTCGTGGGCATAAACCACGGGGTAGGGGTGGTCGTTTTCGTCAGCCGTGTTCGTACTGTCACCGCACAGACCACTCGGAGGAGACATGCTACTTTAAGCATGGGTTCCCAGCATCGACACGTGTAGCAGAGTTTCTCAGCCCCAATTGGCATCTACTGCAGACAATCGTTTCGAGGAACTTGTGGCGCGTCTATGTGATTCTTCTGGTGGACCTTTAGATATTGCTGCTACAACATCTGTCAGTTCCTCTGCAGCTGCTAGTACCTCAGGTAGTGCTACTGCATTATAGATTCCGGTGCCACACATCATCTCTGTCGAGATCGAGAGACACTTCAGTCCTACAAGGACATTCCCCATGGCCGTTAAGTACAGATCGCAGATGGTACTCATTCCCCCCTTGTTGGACAGGGGGAGGTCTTCCTATCTCCTTTTATGCATCTACAGAATGTCCTACATGCTCCTGAGTTCTCGATGAATATGTTGTCTATCAGTCAGATTACAAAGGATTTGCACTGTCGTGCTATATTTGACCCTTCTTCTCTTATTTTTTAGGACATACTAACGGGCAGGGTGATTGGCTATAGCTCTGAGCAGAATGGTCTGTATCGGCTGGTCCGGCACTCTTATGCTGGCGTCTCTTCTCATTTGGCCGGACCAGTATCTCCGAACATCTGGCATCTCCGCTTTGGTCATCTTCCGCTCCAAAAACTGCGACATCTTCTGCCTCAGATCTCTCCTAGTTCTTCCTTTCGTTGTGACACGTATCATTTGGGAAAGCATCATCGGTCTAGCTTTCCTAGTCGTCAGAGTCGGAGCATTAGCTCCCCGTTCGAGTTGTTTCACATAGATATATGGGGTCCAAGTCGTGTACCCGATCATCAGGGACACAGATTTTATCTAGTGGTAGTGGATGATTTTTCTCGTGTATCTTGGGTCTTCCTTTTAAAGAATAAATCTGAAGCAGGAGATGTGATTAAAAATTTGATTAATGAAGTGCACAATGTCTTTTCTTCTACTGTCAAATATGTTCGTACAGATAATGCTCTCGAATTCTGCACATGGTCACTCTCTCAGTTTCTTTCATCAAAGGGCATTATTCACCAAACAGCTTACACATCTCAGCAGAATGGAGTGGCAGAAAGAAAGCATCGCCACCTTCTTGATATTACTCGAACCCTACTGATTCAGAGTTGTGCTCCCATTTCTTTCTGGGGGGATGTTGTTCTTACCGCTTGCTACCTGGTCAATCGTATGCTGTCTTCTGTCCTCGGTGAGAAAATTCCCCTTTCTATCAGTTTTCCTGAAAAGGAATTATTCTCACTTACTCCTCGTGTTTTTGGTATTGTTGCATTTGTTCATCTCCTGACTCCTGGACTTGACAAACTCTCTCCTAGAGCTGTCAAGTGTGTCTTTGTCGGTTACTCTCGGACTCAGAAGGGCTACCATTGTTATGACCCCATAAGCAAGAAATACTTTGTCAGTGCAAATGTCACGTTCTTTGAGTCTGTTATTTATTTTTCCCCTGCAGGTGACAGATTGGTACCATCCACTACCAACGATGATGTCTATGTCCCTCCGCCTCCTAGTTTGAGTTCACCTGAGTCCACTCCTGCTCCTGTTACTACATCATCTTCACCACCACCACCTCCACCACCACTTCCACAATCTACAATTCCACCTTTACCAAAATTCTATACGCGTCGGTCAGGTCCTGCTCAGGCTACACGTTAGACATCCATCACGTCTCAGGTATGTTCATATGGCATTACTACTGACGGGTCAAATATGGTACATGTGCAGGATTCTTCATTGCAGGAGGAGACTACACCATCTAGTACAGTGGAAGATGATCTTGATATTCCTATTGCTATCCGGAAGCAAAAGAGGACGTGTGCATCTTATCCCTTTGCTTCACATGTGTCTTTTCATCGCCTCACAGGCGACTTTCAGAGATTTGTTGCAACCTTGTCTTCCGTGGACATACCACGGACCTATAAGGAAGCTATGAAGATTGATTGCTGGAGAATGGCTATGGAAGATGAGATGCGTGCTTACAGTCTCGTGGCACATGGACCTTGGTTATTGCTCCTCCTAATGCATCTATTGTTAGCTGCAAATGGGTATTCACAGTTAAATACCATGCTGATGGCACTCTAGATCGGTACAAAGCACGGCTGGTAACGCGAGGTTTCACACAAACATATGGCATTGACTATATGGATAATTTTTCTCCGGTGGCTCGTCATTCTACTCTTCGCATTCTCTTATCTGTTGTTGTGGTACGTGACTGGAGTATATCTCAACTGGATGTCAAGAACGCCTTTTTGTATGGAGATCTGCAGGAGGAAGTCTACATGCAGCAGCCACATGGGTTCGCTGCTGAGGGGAAGAAGCATATGGTGTATGGACTTCACAAGGCAATTTATGGACTCAAACAAAGCCCAAGAGCGTGGTTTCATAAGCTTTCCCATCTGATTGAACAACATGGATTCAAGAGGTCGAATGCAGACCACTTATTGTTTATTCAGAAGTCGTCTGCAGGTACGGTTGTCATCATGGTCTATGTTGATGATATTCTGGTGACAAGAGATGATGTTCAGGGCATAGAGAGGGCGAAGGCATTCCTAAGCCGCCAGTTCGTTACGAAGGATCTTGGAACCCTAAGATACTTTCTGGGGTTGGAATTTGCCAGGAATGCACAGGGTCTGGTGATGACCCAAAGGAAGTACATTATAGATTTTTTGACTGAAACAGGCATGGCTGGATGCAAACCATCGAGTATTCCCATGGATCCAAGCATGAAACTGTATGATGATGACACTGCTGAAGTGGACAAGAGGAGATATAGAGAAATGGTGGGTAAGCTCCTTTATATTACCATAACTCGACCCGATATTGCCTTTGCAGTAAGCCGGGTGAATCAATTTGTGGAGCAGCCAAGACAAGTTCATATGGATGCCATATACATGATACTGAGGTATCTGAAGTCTTCTCCAGGTTCAGGGTTGCTATTCCGAAAGGGCACAGATTTATCTATCTCAGCATGTGCAGATGCCGATTATGCAGGATGCCCTAAGGATCGAAAGTCGACCTCAGGATTTGCAGTTTTTGTTGGAAGCTCTCTGGTTTCTTGGAAAAGCAAGAAACAAACTGGTGTGGCAAGGTCCAGTGCTGAATCCGAATATAGGGCAATGGCGCAAGCAAGCACGTAGATGTGGGTTCGATCTGTACTAGATGACCTACATGTAATCGTACCTTTACCCATGCAGCTTCAGTGTGACAATCATGCAGCTTTGTTTATTGCCAACAATCCAGCATTTCATGAAAGAACAAAGCATATTGAAGTTGACTGCCACTACACTAGAGACTTGATCCAGAGAGGATTGATATCTACAGCTCACGTGAGTTTAGGGGATCAGACTGCTAACGTACTCACCAAGCCGTTGCTCAGAAGACCCTTTCAGAGATGTTCTTCCAAGCTGAGCATGATAGACATCTATGCTCCACCTTGAGGGGGAGTGTAGAGATAGATATTATTATTTGTTATGTACTTGTTCGTAATTTCTCTTTGTTCTCTGGACTACTATGTATTTTACCCTTGAGGTCTCTCCCTATATAAGAGAGCCTAGGGTTCCCCTAAATAATAGATTGCTCAATTTTCCCAACATCCTTAGTAGGTGACCCCGCCGACCGAGTAATGACTACCGCTTTCTGTAACCTTGGGAAACATCATTAAGCATTTTTTCATGCGCGAACTGAGCCTTATTGTGAAGTATAGTTCTTTCTAGTCCATTGTGACATATAGGGACTTGTCTGATCCGTGCTCTGAGTGGACACAAGAATTTTGCTAATTTTGTTGATTATTACAATCGATCCTGTTGGGTCTTTGTTAAAACGTTCAGAGATTGATAATACAGTCAAAAATATGTCAGTATATTAAAAATATTTTCTCCACTAGTGTTCAAAGATATAATGCTTTGGAATTCACTCAACACGACTTGGCAACCTTCTTTGCTTCCCAGTGTACTATCCATCAAACCTCATGTCCATATACCTCTCAGTAAAATGGAGTCGCGGAATAGAAACTCGTGTATCTTCTTAACATTCCTCGTTTCCTTCTTACTCAGATGAAAGTTCCTAAAATATACTAGGGAGATGCAGTTCTTACTATTGTCCATCTTATCAACATGGTCCCTTTTACATCTCAAAATGATTCCACCCCCTTTTACGTTACTATATCCCAATGAGTCATCCTTTCCTCTACCTCTAAGAATTTTTGGGTGCATAATGTTTGTCCATAATTTTCACATTATTTAAAAATTTCTCCTCATGCGATCAAAAGTATCTTTCTTGGTTATTCTCGAACACAAAAGGGTTACGAGTACTATGATCATGCTGCATATGTGACAGTTTTTGAACAAACTAGCTTCTTTGCTTAGTCCGTCACAGATATAGCTTTGGATCTTCCTCCTCCACCCATTGTGTAATATAAGCGCAATCACACTTCTACACCAGCTCATGTTCCTTTAAATGTTCCTTTGTTGCAAGATGACATGTCATCTTCAAGTGCCCCACTACTACTGTCCTGGATGATCTTTAGGATCTTCCTATCGTGCTTCGCAGAATTAAGAGGTAATGTACTTTTCATTCTATGTCTCATTTTACGTTTATTGCTAGCTTATCATGCTCTAACAAAAGATATGCATGTGCTCTCTTGACTATTTCAGTTCCTAAAACCATCACAGTGCCTTGCAGGATTATGGCTAACAACAGGCAATGAATGAGGAGATAAACGCTCTCACTCCTAGGGGGGCATGGGATCTTGTACGATGTCGCACGGGGACTAGACATGTGGCTTGCAGATAAATTTTCATGACCAAACAGTCACCAGATGGGTCGATTTAAAGATTGAAAGCAAGGCTTGTGGATAAAGGCTTTACATAGACATATGGGTTGATTACTTCGAGACATTTTCTCACGTTGCGCAGATAGGCCCTATACAAACTATTTTTTCAGTGTCAAGAAACAAGGTTGACCTATCTTTCAACTTGATGTGAAGAATGATTTCCTGTATGGAGATCTAGAAGAGGAGGTTTGCATGATGCAGCCTCCTGGTAATGTAGTCGCGGGGGAGTGTGTATGCCAACTTCGTAAGGCAATCTACGGCCTAAAGAAGAACTTGAGGGCATGTTTGATAGAGTTACTACTGAGATCAACACTTTTAGCTTCTGGAGAACAGCATCTGACTACTTTGTCTTTCTCAGAAGACGGCCAACCGGTACTGTCATACTTGTTTATGTTGATGATATGACTGTCACAGGTGATGATGAGGTGTACTAGAGACCAAGGCTTTCCTTTAGAAGGACTTCGTCACCAAGGATCTTGATCAACTTCGCTACTTTCTTCGTATAGAAGTCCTATGCACTATAGAGGGACTTCATTTCTCACAAAGGGAGTATTTCCAAGACATCCTAATCAAGGCTTGATTATTTGGATGTAAGACCTCTGGTTATCCTGCAAACCCGAGAAAACACTCCACTTCCACAGATCCTATCTTCGAAGATACTACACAGTACAAAAGCCTAGTGGGCAAACTTCTTTACACTACTGTCACTAGGCCAGATATATCCTATGATGTGAACAGAGCCAACCAAAAAATGGAGCAGCCCTGTTATGATCACTGGTAGGATGTTCTTCAGATCATGTAGTCTCCCGATCCAGTGCAGATGTAGAATACAGGGTGATTGCTCAGGCTACATGTGAGATTACTTGACATCTGGCCTTTCTATAGAAATCCGATATTGTTTTCATTACTCCTACTCTGCTATACTGTGACAACAAATCCTCTACATATATTGTTATGAATCATATGTTTCATGAGCAAACCAAACACATAGAGATTGACTGATATTTTGTCCGTGATGTCATGTGAGGGAAGATTACTACTCCTCGCATCACGATGGATCTTCAGCTTGCAGATGTATTCATGAAATCCTTACCAAATAAGCACCTCTCGTGGATAACTTACATGTTGGGCATGATTGATAAATACGCTACAACTTGAGGGGGAGTATTAGAGATGTGTTTTTGTTTATCTTATTTCATTGTAACCCCTCTGGGGTATTTACGTATTTTCCTGGTTATAAGCACTATAGGGTTTCATCCTATATAAGGACTCCTAGACCTTCTGCACAAAACAACTCAATGTGTTCATTCATCTTTTCCACACAATTTTTGTCAGACAACGATCTATTGGCACGATTATTCTAGCCATCTATGTTGATGATATGATAGTTACTAGTGATGATCACGTAGGCATTCTAGAGACAAAGGCCTTCCTCCAAAAGATGTTTGCCACCAAGGACCTTGGTCAACTCCGATATTTTCTTGGTATTGAGGTGATACGTACTACAGAGGGACTACATCTATAACAACAGAAGCATTGCTTGGATATTCTTATAGAGGTTGGCATCCTTGGATCCAAACTATCTCACATCCCAACATAACTACGAAAATATTACGTGTTCACTGATCATGAGTTTGAGGAAACTACATGATTAGAATTCTAGTGGGCAACCTCCTCTACCTCACTACCACTAGGCCGCAGATAAGGTATGTTGTGAGCAAAGCTATCCAGCACATGAAGAAATCCCTCTATAACCATTGATGGGATGTTCCTTTGGTCCTTCAATATTTGAAGGAATCTCCAAGGTGAGGTCTTTTCTATAGGGTCAATAGTCGCACTGTTATTACACCTTATGCATACATAAATTACGCTAGTTCATCTGATGACCGACATCCACTACAATTTATGCTACATTTGTTGCCACCTAGTTACATGGTAGAGCAAGAAGCAGACAATGATTTTTAAATCGAGTACAGAAGCAGAATACAAAGCGATGGCCCAAGCTACTTGTGAGATTACCCGACTTGTCTCCCTTCTACAAGAGCTCGGATTTCCTGCTATTACTCTTGTACCTTTATATTGTGACAAGTCTGCTAGATGTGTCGTTACCAATCTTGTATTCCATGAGCGGACCAAGCACATTGAAGTTGACAGTCACTTCATTCGAGATGTAGTACGAGGAGAAACGATCATCGATCATATCTACACAGATCTTCAGCTCCATATGTATTCACGAAGGCGCTACCAAATAAACGCCTCTCGTGGATGATTTCCAAGTTGAGCATGATAGATAAATAAGCTCCAACTTGAGGGATGTTAGAGTTATTTATTATTAAGCTATTTCTCTTATTCTATTTATTAAGTCATGTAAACCCTATACCCCTCGAATAAAACAAGCAATTCATTATCATCTTCTCCACACATACCAAACGTTGCATGTTATACACAGAAAAAATTACTCCGAGGGAACAATATGTAAAATTACTAGAGGTACAGAAACGTTCCACTAAAAGATGCCCAGATATGTCATTTTATGTATGATTTTTCAAAATCATGGTGAGAGAACGTCTTTAAAATGAAATTCTGCAAATTACTCCGAGGGAACAATATGTAAAATTACTAGAGGTACAGAAACGTTCCACTAAAAGATGCCCAGATATGTCATTTTATGTATGATTTTTCAAAATCATGGTGAGAGAACGTCTTTAAAATGAAATTCTGCAAATCATAGTATCAGCAGATGGCACAGTCGAATTTAAGTGCTTCGGATGATTTTATTTCCAAGAGTCCAATTATGACTTTAAAATTCTGCAGCACAGTTCTGCAGCAAGGGGACCATTGAGAAAGACATCAGATGTTTGAACTGCAACAACTTCTCAAAAGAACCGGGTGAAATTCGACAATCTTATCATATTCTAAACATGTGATGTGCATACTGAGGTAATCAGCTTCCTCTTGCTGAAATGTTTTTTTAAAAAATATTTTTCCATAACTATATAATATTCAAGTGGCTTAACAGTAATCATAATTTTTTAGCCTTGAAATGCTTGCCTGTGTTCTAGCAACTTTGGAAGGACTTTTTGCATATAATACGACTTGGATGACCATGCCTTAACTCTTAGATTCTCAATGTTGCTCATATTATTGTCAAACCGCTGGAATACATCTGCGGGCAGTACTTTCACTATTCTGATATGATTGCTCATTCTAGCTGTGAAATATTCTTCATCGAATATGTCTTGAAATTTGCTGTAAGAAATCAGAAAATAGCCATGATCTCAACCATTAGACACACGCAAAGGCAATAGATGATATATTCAACCTACTATAAAATAAGAGAACAAATTAGCAAATATGAAGATAAATGTGTAGCAATTCCATACGAGAAAATACTAGCTAATGCATATAAAACAGCATTTAGTAATAATTTGCTTGCGTGGATCTCTATGCATGTGCATGATCGCATACGTGCGTGTATGGAGTGCCTGTTGTGGAAATTTAAAAAATAAATGCATAGAAAAGTGTTGAGATATTTGCTATCTTTCTTATGATTTTTTTATTATCTACTTACTTTGTCTTCTTTATGTAATTTGTCCAATTGGTTCCTCTCCTGTATAAGAGAACCCAAGGGCCTCTCGTAAATGTAATTCATTCTTTTCCACCAACATGGTATCGCAGCGACGGTAAGGATGTCAATCTGGGTCTACCCATTGGGTACCCGACCCGAACCCGCCCTATTTAAGGACCCGAAACCCGTCCCATTTACTTTTGGACGGGTTTGGGATTTAAATTGACTACCCATGAGGGTATGGGTATGGGTTTGGGATTGCCTTGTGGGTACCCGAACCCGCCCCAAATCCGAATAAAAAATATATATAAAGATAGATGTGCGTGTTGCATTTTAAGTCAAACTAGCCTTAAATACATTTCATATCTAATATGTGTCGATCTATATGTATAAATATCCAAGTCAATTTTCTCCTCTCCATCTATTTATTCATATTCATCTAACTTTTTGTATCTTTATAAATAAAAACTATCAACATAAAAGAGTTAAACACTTAACATATATAAAACTTTAATATTCTCTATATATTGCACATTTCTATGAATCGGCATATTACACGATGTCGCTCTATTTCGTCTATTTGTGAAAATCTTGAATACATTCATAAACAACTTAAGATTTACCATGTCCAAGATATGGGTACCCATTGGGTACATGGGTATCCGATGGGTATATGGGTACCCGCTAGAAATTACCCATTTAATAAATGGGTGGGTATGAGTAGTGATATTATAAATGGGTATGGGTTTGGGAATAGTAATACCCGCCCCAAACCCGACCCGCTGACATCCCTAAGAGACGGTCTTACATCGGGGTTCTCGCATCCCATCAAACCCTAACCCTATAATGCCCTTCCCCTTTCCGGCCACCGTTGCCGCCCCACCCCTCTCCCCCTCAATCTCCAGCTGCTGCCTAGGCCGTCGTCAGCCACCACCCAGGCTGTCGACTACCGCATGGACCCTCCAGTCATTGCCCCGGCCTTCTCAGGAAGCAACCCAGACCGCCGTCGACCACCGCCCCGACCCTCCCAGGCCACTGTCCATCCTCATGTCACCCCCGTCCACCTCTACGGTTTGATCTATGGTCTAAATCGGTCTGATTTTGACTGAAAAGCGTAATTTCAGACATATAAATCGCATTTTCCGGCCCTAGCGCACAACAAAGATTGATGTGTGTTGGAAGAAAAAGAGTCCACGCTATTTCTGAGAACCCTAGGCTCTCTTATATAGTAGAGAGGACTATGGGTAAATTGCATAAAGTGGAAAACAGAAAAAGATAATAACAAAAGAGAAACATATGGTATATGAAAATACAAATATCCTCACACTTCCCCTCAAGCTGGAGCATAGATATCAATCATGCTCAGCTTGGATGAACACTTCTGAAATGTCCTCTAAGCAGAGGCTTGGTGAAGATGTCTGCGGTTTGTTATCCAGAGCTGACATGGGTAGTAGAAATCATGCCCTTCTGAATCATGTCTCTAGTGTAATGGCAATCTACCTCAATATGTTTTGTTCTCTCATGGAACGCAGGGTTATTTGCAATGAATAGAGCAGCCTAGTTATCACAGTATAACTCCATAGGTAGAGGAACCTCTACATTTAGATCGCATAGCACTGCTCGAACCCACATCATTTTTGTGCTTGCTTCGGCCATAGCCCTATATTCTGATTCAACACTTGATCTTGCTACGACAGTTTCTTTCATGCTTTTCCAAGAAACGAGAGAAGTGCCAACAAATATTGCAAATCCCGAAGTTGATTTCCTATCCTTAGGACAACCTGCATAATCTACGTCAGCATATGCGGAAACAAAGAGTGTGTCTCCTTTCTTGAATAGCAACCCTGAGCCTGGAGATGATTTTAAATATCTCAATATCATGTGTATTGCATCCATATGTACCTATCGAGGTTGCTATATGAATTGACTCACTCGACTCACTGCAAATGCAATATCCGGTCTGGTAATTGTAACATAAATGAGTTTTCCAACCATCTCTCTGTATCTCGTCTTATCAACTTCATCTGTATCATCATCGTATAGCTTCATGCTAGGATCCATAGGAGTCGTGGAAGGCCGACATCCAATCATGCTTGTCTGTACAAGCATATCTGTAACATACTTCCTTTGGGTCATCACTAGACCCTGTGCATTCCTAGCAAATTCCAACCCCAAGAAATACCTTATGGTGCCCAGGTCCTTAGTCACAAATTTACTGCCTAGAAAATCTTTCGCCACCTTGATTCCATGCGCATTATCTCCTATAATAATAATATCATAAACATATACCATGATAGCCACAGCACCTCTAGATGTCTTCTGCACAAACAGTGAATGGTCTGCATTTGACCGCTTGAATCCCTATCGTTCAAATCAATCTGAAAGCTTCTGAAACCACGCTCTTGGACTCTGCTTAAGGCCATATATTGCCTTATGGAGTCTACAAACATGCTCACAGCAAACCCCGGAAGCTGCTGCATATAGACCTCCTCTTGGAGATCTCCATACAAAAATGTATTTTTCACATCTTGCTGGAATAGCAGCCAATCACGTGCCACCGCGACTGAAAGGACACGCAAAGTAGAGTGTCGAGCAACTGGAGAAAATGTGTCCAAGTAATCAACTCCATAGGTCTGAGTAAAACCACGTGCCACGAGCCTTGCCTTGTACCGATCAAGACTGTCATCTGCATGATATTTAACAGTAAAGACCCATTTGCAGCTAACAATAGACGCTGGGGAACACGTGTCCAAGTGCCATGGGATTGCAATGCGGCCATTTCTTCTTCCATAGCAAGCCGTCATTTGCTATCTTGCAGGGCCTCCTGATAATTACGTGGAATTTCTACTGCAGATAGAGCTGCTGCAAATCTCTGGAACTCTCTTGTAAGACGATGAAAGGAGACCTGGGAAGCAATGGGATAGGAAGCACACGTGCGCCTCTACTTTCTAATATCTGTAGGCACGTCCAAATTTCCATCATCTGTATCCTGTTGTGTTCCATGTATCAATTGTTCCTCAGACTCATCATTAGAGATCAAGTTATCAGAACAAACCTGAGGGCTGCTGGATGACGGGCCATGACCTTGAGCAGAGGAGGACCGACGAGTATAATGCTTTGGTAACGGGGGAACAACAGTCACTGGAGGTGGTAAAGGTGGAGGTGAAGGTATGACAGGAGGTGGTGATGGAGATGGCACCGACGGTAACTGACTCACAGGAGGTGGTGGCATGAATACCTCAGTATCATAATGAGAAGTAGTCAGACTGTCACCTGTAGGAGAAAAAACATCACAGATTCAAAGAATGTGACATCTGCACTAACAAAATATTTTCGACGTAGCGGATCGAAGCAACGATACCCCTTCTGTGTCCTGGAGTAACCTACAAACACATATTTGATAGCCCGGGGAGAGAGCTTATCAAGACCTGGTCCCAACTGATGGACAAAACCAACGCAGCCAAATACACGGGATGGAAGTGAGAACAACTCCATCTCAGGAAACGCTACAAAGAGAGGAGATTTCTCCCCTAGGACAGACGAGGGCATGCGATTGACCAAGTAGCAAGCTGTGAGAACCGCATCACCCCAAAACGAGTGTGGAGCATGATTCTGAATAAGAAGGGTTCTAGTAATATCCAATAGATGTCGATGTTTCCGCTCTGCCACACCATTTTGTTGTGACGTGTAGGCACATGAAGTTTGATGAATTATGCCACGAGAGGAAAAGAACAAGCAGTGTTCATAAAGGCGGCCCAGGTGGCCGCATATGCGTAGTCGGGCACTGGATCGAACCACATATCCAGTATTCGGTCGATATGCGGTTTGGGCGAGTATGCGGCCAAGTAAACCGCATATGCGGCCGCATACTCGGCCGCCTTTTGTATAGAGCCCTTTCATACATGCTTCATCTTTTAGTTGTCGGAAATGGTAGCTACGGTTACTGCACTAAAAACTAAATGTTACTAATTGTTTATTAGAAAAGATTTTTATCTTGTTTGTAAAAAATAATTTTTCATTTTTTCTTTAAAATAAATGTTACTAATTGTTTATTAGAAAAGATTTTTATGTTATTATTTGTAAAAAATAAATTTTCATTTTTTATTTAAATAGAAGATTTTTATTTAATTTCTATGAATGTCGATTTCATGCATTTGTTTAGTTTATATTCAATATATTTTTATTTTAGAATCAAATACATCTTCTTTTGTGAAAAATATATCTATGAGTTGTTTGCTTTCTTCAATCAATACTTTTCTCAATTGTTAAGAAATTTTGTAATAAAAAATCACATTAAATCCCCCCTAACTAGCTAGCATCTCGTTAATGCTAGATAAAAGGGAATCCGGTTATTTAATCAATTGAAATATATTGATTCACAATCCAATTTTCATTAGTTAATTCCTATAGAAACATAACAAATGTTTCTATGATTTATTATTGTTATATCTCAAATATTTTTTTTCTTATATTTTCATTCCTATAGTATGTATGCCAACAAATTTCACTTTTATTTTTTTATGATTCACTCTTTTATCTAAAATGGTCATTTTTTAAAAAGCTTTCTCTGGAATCATGTCGTACTAAAATGTCTATACATATATTTCATCTATTGGTATTTTTTCGAAACATAAATCTCTAATATTTCAATTTAATTTATTACTTTAATTATTTTTAAATTAAAATAATACAAACCGCATAATCCGCATATACTTCCGCATATACTTCCGCATATCCGCTTACTCGCTTTAGACCGCCTGACCGAACGAATACCGCATACCGACTTTCTGAACCTTGAGAACAAGGACAGAGTTCTTGTGCAAAACTCCAATGCATTGTCAGAACGCACAATTTTCACAGAAGAAGAGAAAACATTTTTAACTTCATTGATAAACATTTGAATCACATCTCCTGCTTCAGATTTATTCTTCAATAAAAACACCCAAGACAAGCAAGAAAAATCATCTATTGCAACCAGATAGAATATGTGTCCCCGGTGGTCAGGAACATGACTCGGACCCCAAATATCAATATGGACTAACTCGAACAAGGAGCCACTGCTCCGACTCTGACGACTCGAGAAAGTAGACCGATGATGCTTTCCCAACTGATACACTTCACATTAAAAGGACGACTTCGGAGAAATCTGGGGCAAAATACGACTCATCTTCTGAAGAGGGAGGTGACCAAACCGGAGATGCCAGATATATGGAGAGTCGGATCCTGTAGAATGGAGAGATGCACCGACATAAGGGGTATGGATCAGACGATAGAGACCATTCTGCTCACGGCCATAGCCAATCATGTTGCCCGAGGGTATGTCCTGAAAAACAAGAGATGATGAGTCAAAAATAGCTCGACAGTTTAAATCCTTTGTAATCTGGCTAATGGACAGCAAATTCATAGAAAAATCAGGGGCATAAAACAGATTCTGCAATCTCAAGGAATGTGTTAAATTAATCTCCCCATGTCCTGTGATCGGGGAATGTGTCCCATTGGCTATCACCACAGTTCGACCTGAAGAAACAGGTCTATATGAAGTGAGTTGTTCCTTCTCCCCCACAGAGGTGATGTGTCGCTCCAAAGTCCATAATCCAGTTCGTAATCATAGATCCACCACAAGATGTGAGAACATAAAAGCTACCTGACGTACTGGCCGTGGCAGGTGAACTGGCAGAGGCAGAGACGGCTACATCTGACTGACCTTCAGGAGTTGTATCAGGAGGCATAATCTTCCTCAGTCTGGCAACCAGATCATCGAATCGTTGGTCCAATGAGGAAGGTGCAGAAGACTCAACTTGCTCAGCTACCCGAGCTGATGCAAGAAAGACATGCTTTGAGTAGCATGTGTCTTCGGAGTGACCAGGTCGACGACAATAACTGCATGGTTAACGAATCCGACTCCCACGACCCCGGGGACCACGGCCACGAAAGGTAGAGGAGCCACCTCTACCCCTGGAGGCTGCCATCGCTGAAGGTATCTGGCTGGCAGTTGAGCTAGGGACAATGATTCGGCTCAGTCAGCGAAAAGCTTCCTCCATTGGAGGAATAGTAACGTCAGCTAGAATCTGAGACCGGGCAGCATCGTACTCTGGATCAAGGGCAGTCAGGAATACACCTACCATGGTAACGTTCCTGTACGTCTTCTGTTGTTCTGGAGTGGTTGTCAATGGCATGAAGCTATGGAGCTTCTCATACATCCCTCATAGGGATGTGTACAATGAGTGAAGAGGGCGCCCCTTCTGCTTGATTGTAAAAATATCATGTTGCAGCTGAAGTATCTTGGTCTCGTTCCGCGCCTGTGAATATGTCGCCGCTAGAATATCCCACATGGCCTTGGTTGTGGGCTGATGTAGTACATCGTTGGCGATTTCTATCGTCAACGTCCCAGATAGACAAACTTTGGCATACGCATCATCTGCCTCCCACAAGGCATGCACCCCAGTCTTCTCCACTGGCTCCTCTTCGGTAAGAATATATTTCTTACCATTCAACTTCATCAGGCTCATGAACTGCATTGCCCAGAGCTCATAATTTGTCCCGTCCATTTTTACAATAGACGCTGGACCTCTGAATGCGCCAGTGGCGGGTACATCAACCTTGTTCTCAGACATATTGCCGAAAGAAGACTGCTACAGGTGCGAGAGATCAACGTTTGTGTGTCTACACAAACATATATGGGTTTGAGTGCACGTGTAGACTCATGCACGCCAACCCATCAACCCCTAGTCAGAGCCGAGATGGTACACGAGCGTGGGACAGCACCCTATGCACGCGGTGCGCGCAAGTCGAATGCGTTGCCCACGTAGAACGAGCGTGTTGTGCGTGCGGAAGGCAGTGCCCTTGCGCGAGTGCAGGCGCTGTGCGCGCGAGGACAGGCCCTTGTTGTGGAGATGCGGCATCGGAGAGAAGGCAGCGGCGGCGCGAGGAGAGGGTTGGAGGTGTGGTTAGGGTTTCTTGGGAATCGAGAGCTCCGGTCTAGGACCGTCGCTCTGATACCATGTTGGAAGAAAAAGAGTGCATGCTATTTCAGAGAACCGTAGGCTCTCTTCTATAGTAGAGAGGCCTATGGGTAAATTACATAAAGTGAAAAACAGAAAAAGATAATAAGAAAGAGATACATAGGGAATATGAAAATACAAATATCTTCACAATGTGGATGGTTGTATAAGTCTACACGTACAACCAATCCTCTGTATGATCGTGTAGACTCGTTCATATTGGTCTACTCCCCTGTTGAGTTCCGTTTTCAGTCGATTTACCATCATGTCAGAGAACAAGGGTGACATTTTTTGTCTGGAGCCCTCAAAGGCCTGCCTCTCATCGCTAAGATGGATGGGACCAACTATGAGTTGTGGTCCATGCAGTTTCTCACCCTCATGCAGCGCATCAAAAGGGAGTACATCCTGACAAATCCAGAGCCAACGGATAAGACTAGGTCAAATGCTTCTTGGAAGCAAGATGATGTGTATGCGCATGTTTAGCTATGTTGGGCCCTCACCACAGAGATAGCCAATGATATTCTGAACTAACCAACCACGAAGGCGATGTAGGACACTTTGGCTTCCACCTATGCTCAAGAGAAGAATGAGACCAAGCTTCTTCATCTACAATTTAATATCTACAAGGCCAAGCAGAATGGTCATCATTTGCATGTGTGCTACTCTTCACTCTGTGGCATTTTCGAGAAGCTTCTTAGTTATATGGATATTACGACTTCTCTAGAGCAGCAGAAGAAATATAAAAACTCCACAATGGTTGGAGTTTTCATGGTCGACTTTGATACAGAGTATGACGCAGCACATACTCAGCTTCTTACTAGAGTTACCATACCTCCCATAGAGGAGGCCTATAGCCATCTCAACCAGATTATCATACCTTCTACGGCCACTCCTCTGCCATCTTCAGACATGATCGCTTCTCGAGGCTGAGGAGGGACGACCCAGTCTAGAGGGTGCACCCCTCGTGGCAGAGGCGGTGGACGTTTGCATGGTTCATGCACCTTTTGTCATCGGTCGGGACATGCAGATGATACATGCTACCACAAGTATGGATATCCTACTTCTGATAGAGTAGCGGAACATATTGTGTCCTCAAAGACTCCAACTTCCCATGTCGGTCCTCTCCTGGATGATATTGTCTCTCGTATTCGAGAGATCAAGAACCCTACTGATGGCATCACCACTACAGATACCGCAGCCTCATCCAGAGCGTCTTCGAGCTCCTCAGGTATCGCATGTGCTTTTACTGGTAGTACCGGTGCAGACATGACAGAGTGGATTATGGATTTCGGTGCTTCTCACCACTTGTGTGGAGACAGAGCCCAGCTGAGGTCCTATAAGATCATACCACAAGGCAGATAGATTGTCATTGCTAATGGCGACCACTTACTCGTTACAAGACAAGGGGAGGTGCATTTGACACCATCCATGCGGCTTCAAAATGTTTTATATGCTCCTAACTTTCAGATGAATTTACTTTCCTTAGTCATGTTACTAAAGATCTGCATTATCATATCATTTTTTATCCTTTGTCTCTTGTATTTCAGGACATACTTACGGGCAGGGTGATTGGATGTGGCCGTAAGCAACGGGGACTCTACAGACTGGTCCAACATCCTCATGCTAGTGTTTCTACTATATCTATTGGACCAGTCTCTCCATATTTATGGCACCTTCATTTTGATCAACTTCCTGTGCAGAAGTTATGTCATGTTCTCCCTCAGATTTCTATGAGATCCTCCTTTCAGTGTGAGGCATGCCAGCTTGGGAAACAACACCGTTCCTCCTTTCCATCAGTTCAAAGTCAGAGCAGTTCTCAGTTATTTGAGCTCCTTCATTTAGACATTCGAGGTCCGAGTCATGTTACTGATCATCACGGGCATCGTTTTTATCTATTTGCGATCGATGATTTTTCTAGACTTCCGTAGGTCTTTTTATTGAAGAATAAGTCTGAGGCTGGATCTGTGATCAAATATTTTATTACTGAGATAAAGAATATCTTTTATGTAAATGTCAAATACTTTCACTCTGATAATGCCTTAGAATTCTGCACCTTACAGCTCTCTGAATTTCTCAGATCTCTTGTCATTGTTCGTCAGACCTCTTGTGCTTATACTTCCCAGCAGAACGGTGTCGCCGAGCGCAAACACCATCACTTACTTGATGTAAACAGAACCTTATTGATATAGAGTCATGCTCCTCACGCTTACTAGGGCAATGTTGTCCTTATTTCTGCTATCCAGTGAACTGCATGCCCTCGTCTGTGTTGGGAGAGAAGATTCCTTTCTCGATTGTGTTTCCCAAGAAGGATCTTTTCTCCCTTACACCTCGTGTGTTCAGATATGTTGTTTTTGTTCATGATATCTCTCCAGGATGTGACAAGCTCTCTCCCAGAGCTGTTAAGTGTGTTTTTCAGCTACTCTCATACCCAAAAGGGGTATCATTGCTTTGATCCATGTAGAGATAATATTTACATTTATGTATTGTTTTCCATGTGGGATCAAATTTCGTCAAAATTCTGTCGAAATTCGGCTAAAAAGGCCTATATTGGCCGAAATTTGAGGGCCCTAGTTTAAAAACAAACCAAAATGACTGAAACTTCAGTCGAATTTCAACCAAAATTTCGTTTCGTTCAGTCACCGAAATGAAACCGAAATCTGACATTTAAGGTCTTGGATTTCCCAACTTCTCTTTTCTTTCGTATTCCTTGTGTAATTTACCTGTAGACCTTTCCTCTATATAAGAGAGCCTACAACTCTTTGGAATAACAAGTTGCTCATTTACCTCAACATAGTATCAGAGTGGCAGTCCTAGACCGAAGCTCTCATACACCAAACCCTAACCCTACCTTGCTTCCCTCTCCATCTTCCGTCGCTGCCCTCTAAGGGGTGCCCTACCGCCCCAGCAGCTGTGTAGCCCCTCTTCAGCGGTTGTCGTGCCGCCCCAGCAGCTGTTGAGTTGCTCCAGCGGTTGCACCGCCTCCTCCGGCAGGTGTTGTTGCACCTCGGGTATCATGCCGTCTCTCTAACAAGTGTTTTTGCACCCTCCTCCTTCATCAGTTGCAGTCGCACCACCCTTATAGGTATCACTGTACCCCCTGTGGGTAGGGCTGCTAATCGAACTGAACATGTTCGTATTCGATTAGAGTTCGTTCGATAATAGTTCGAAAAATGTTCGCTCGTTTCTAAACGAACTGAATATGAACTTCAACTTTTAGTTCGATAGCTTAACGAACCGAACATGAACATAACATATGTTCGTTCGATAAAAGTTCGAGTTCGATATATGCATATGTGTGTGTATTTGTCTGTGTAATTTAGTATTTATACACTCGATAAATTTTGAGGTTAAAGAAATTATGGTATTTATTGAACTTTGTACCACTTTAATTTGAGTAATTTCTTATTTTTACTGCTATCGAACCTTGTTATCGAACTCCAGTTTCGAACTTGTTCATATAAACAATTTTAGTTAAGTTAATTTGTTAACGAACTGTTATCGAACCGAACTCGAACGTTCGTTTTCTAAACGAACTCGAACTCGAACATATCCTATCGAACATTTATCGAACCGAACTCGAACTTTCGAACTTCCTTATCGAACCGAACTCGAACATATGTTCGTTCGTTACAGTTCGGTTCGATTAACAGCCCTACCTGTGGGTATCATCGCACCTTCCTCTAAAGGCCCATTCCCTTCTAGGTGATCTGTGTGCCTCGATGCACCGTCATCAACCCTCATTTGATGGGTTGATTGCTTGAGTCTACACATGCAACCGAATCCCTCTATATCTATGTAGACAAAAGTTCTTTTTTGGTCTATAACCCAAGTCTTCTTAACCCGGCAACATGTCAAAAAATAAAGTTGATATCCCATCACAAGCGCCTTTCATGTTCCAGCACCAATAGTTAAGATGGATGGGTCGAATTACAAGTTATGGGTCATGTAGTTTATGAGCCTAATGAAGTCTATGGGTAAGAAGTACATTCTTACCGAAGAACCAATGGAGAAGGTAGGGACACATGCCTCCTGGGAGGCATATGATGCCTCGCACAAGTCTGGCTATCCGGTACACTAACACCAGAGATAGCCAATTATGTTCTATACCAACCCACTGCAAAGGCTATGTGAGACATTCTTGTCGTAACCTACTCACAGGCAATGAATGAGACGAAGATTCTGCAACTCCAACATGACATTTTTACTATAAAATAGAACGGACGACCTCTTCATGCTCATTACACAGCCCAAAGAGGGATGTTTGAGAGACTCCACAGTTTTATGCCTCTCATTGCAACTCATGAACTGCAGAAGACCTATCGGAATGCCACAATGGTGGGAGTGTTTCTAGCATCACTGGATTCACAGTACGAGGCAGTTTCTTCTCAGATCTTAGAAGATGTTACTATTCCTCCCATGGAGGAAGCATTCCGCAAAGCAGAATTAGTGTTCCATCTACTTCCCAAATGCCAAATTTGTCTGCTATGGCAGCCTCCCGAGGAAGGGGAAGTACATCTCAGTTGTGTGGTCGTGGACTACATGGTAGAGGAGGTCGTGCCCATCAACCCTGCACTTATTGTCACCGCTCTATGCATACAGAGAAAACATTCTATTCTAAGAATGGCTTTCTAGCATTCGCACGTATTGCGGAATAGGAGTAAACTCCAGCATCTTCGTCTTCTTCCGAGAAGAGATATGATGATCTTGTTTCTCGTTTGAGGGATATCATGCCTCCTACCAACTCCGGTGACACAACTAATTCGATGTAGTGGCCTCTGCTGGCGCTTGTACCTCAAGTAGCATTATTGCATCTACTTCTTGTTGTGGTCATGATATTGCATAATGGATTATGGATTTCAGAGCGACATATGACTTATGTGGCAATAGAGATATTCTTGCAGCATATAGACCAATTCCTCCAGGACGAACCGTCGTCATAGCTGATGGGACTCACTCCCCAATCATAGGATAGGAGGAGAGTAGTTTAACACCATCCATATGCCTATAAAATGTGTTACATGCCCTAGATTTTTCTATGAACTTATTGTCTATATATCATATTACTAAAGATTTGAAATGTTGCCATATTTGATCCATCGTTTCTTGTTTTTCAGGACATTCTAACAAGCAGAGTGATTGGTTGTGGCAACGAGTAGGGAGGCCTTTACAGACTGGTTCAATCTCCGTATGCTGGACTATGTTCTCAATCCACTGGTTCTGCTTCTCTGTTCACATGGCATCTACATTTTGGTCATCTCCCTCTCCAGAAGTCGCGTCATGTTTTTTCCTCATATCTCGCCTCGGAAGTCCTTTAATTGTGAGGCATGTCAGTTGGGCAAGCATTATCGATCTGCCTATCCTAGTCAGAGTCGGAGCAGTCGCTCCCCTTTTGAGTTGTTCCATGTTGATGTTTGGGGTCCTAGTCAGGTTCCAGATCATCAGGGATACCGTTTTTATTTAGTTGTTGTGGATGATTTCTCTCGCTTGTCATGGGTATTTCTGATGAAAAATAAGTCTGAGGCTGGGAACTTTATTCAACTTTCTTCAATGAAGTTCGTAATGATTTTGCTTCTAATGTCAAGATTGTGAGGACTGATAATGCTTTAGAATTTTGTACTCATGTTTTGACTCAGTACTCCTCGCATGGTATCATTCATAAAAAGAACTTGTGCTTACACATCTCAAAAAAATGGTGTTGTGGAAAGAAAATATCGTCACATTATTGATATTGCTCGTACTCTTCTTATCCAGAGCATACTCCTCACTCGTTTTGGGGGATGTTGTCCTTACGGCATATTACCTTATTAACCGCATGTTGTCATCTGTCTTGGAAGAGAAAGTTCCCTTCTCAATTGTTTTTCAAAAAAAGGAGTTGTTTGCTATGAGTCCTCTTGTGTTTGGGTCCGTTGTCTTTGTCCACAATTTTTCTCTTGGAGTCGACAAGCTCTCTCCTCGAGCTGTCAAATGTGTGTTTGTGGGACATTCTAGGACTCAGAAGGGATATAAATGTTATGATCATGTGCAGAGGAAGTATTATGTAAGTGCTAATGTTACATTTGTTGAGTCAATGCATTTTTCTCCATCAGGTGATCGTTTGACTCCCTCAACCTCATATATACCACCACCACCTTTATCATTACCATCGTCTCAGTCTCCTATGTCATCACCTCCATTATCCCCTGCTCCACCACCCATTATTCTGGTTCCCCCTTTATCGCTTCATTATAGTCGATGAGCGCCTCCTTCTCATGTTCAAAGCATGTCATCCAACACGCCTGAGGTATGTCTAAGGTTGCAAAACTGGTGGTCGGTACTCGATCGATGAGGTCACTGACTAAGAATTAATCGACAGTCGGTCAGTAGTCGTTTTTTATTTTTTTAAAATATACAAATCATTTTTTATACATATATTCTTATATATTTGCAATATAAATCATTTTTATACATATATTTTTATATATTATCATTAATTTGTACATTTTCTATATTATCATAATGAAACAAAAGGAGTAATTGTCTTTAAATACAACATTAAGCATATTGGAATAAGTTTGATTTAAAAAAAAACATATAAAAAACCTCTATGTAAAAGTTGGTTGAGTAGTCGGCCGACTAGTCAACCCGATTAGTCAGGTTGACTGACTAGTGGCCAACTAAGCCTAGTCGAGTCTGCTACCCCCCCACCCCCCCACCCCCCGACTCGACAAGTCGGACCGAGTAGTCGGGCTAGTTGGCCGAATTTTACAATAATGGGTATGTCCTGAATACAATAATTCTTGGAGATTTGTCTTAGCAGGATTTACAGCAACAGGGAGAAGCGCAGGAGCTTCCTGAGGATACAATCGACGATCTTGATATACCTATTGTTATTCAGAAGCAAAGGAGAAGTTGTGCATCTTATCCTATTGCTTCTCATGTCGTTTGATCATCTTATAGGCGAATTCAGACAATTTGTTGTTGCTCTGTCCATTGTGCATATGCTACGAAAGTATCAAGAGGCCATGCAAGATTGTTAGTGACGTAAGGCAAGGAGGAGATGGCTTCTTTATAGTCCAGGGGCACTCGAACCTTGGTACATGCCCCTAGTAGGTCATATGTGGTGAGTTGCAAATGGGTATTTACTATGAAGTATAATACTGATGGAAGCCTTGATAGGTACAAGGATAGACTGGTTGCACGAGATTTTACTCAAACCTATGGGTGGATTATCTTGACACTTTCTTTTATGTGGCTCGACATTCTACCTTACGGGTTCTCCTTGCGTTGCAGTGAAACGTTGATGGTCGTTGCTCCAGTTGGATTGAGGTCTGCATACAACATCCTCCTGGGTTTGCTGCAGAGGAGTATCAGCAGGTGTGTAGACTCCATAAAGCAATATATGGCCTTAAATAGAGCCCAAGAGCTTGATTTCAGAAGCTCTCAGATTTATTTGAAAAGCAAGGGTTTAAAAAGTCGAATACAGAACATTCTCTCTTTGTACAGAAAACATCCAGAGGTTCTGTAGTGATTATGGTATATGTTGATGATATATTGGTTACATGTGATGACAGTCAAGGCATAAAAAGGGTGAAAGAATTTTAGGGAAATCAATTTTTCACCAAAGATCTGGCACCTTAAGGTATTTTCTGGGGTTAGAGTTTGTCAGGACTCAATAGGGTCTTGTGATGACCCAAAGAAAGTACATTACTGACATGCTAAGTGAGACAGGCATGCTTGGATGTCGACCGGCTACTACACCTATGGATCCAAACATGAAACCATATGATGATAATACAAATGAGGTAGATAAGACAACGCATAGAGAGCTAGTGGGAAAGCTTCTCTATGTAACTATCATTAGACCCGACATCTCATTTGCATCAGTAGGGTTAGTCAATTCATGAAGCAACCACGTCAGGAACATATGGATGCTATACATATGATATTAAGGTATCTGAAATCCTCACCAGGTGCAGGTAGGGATGAGCATTGGGCTGGGCAGGGCAAGCCCAGCCCAAAAAGCCTGGCCCGACCCAAGCCTAAACGAACATTGGGTCAGGCTTGGGCCTAATTTTTAGGCCCGAATTTTTTTGGGTCGGGCTCGGGCTTGGCTAGGCCCAGCCCGACCCGGCCCACGGGCCCGACCCGAAGAGGACCCGAACCCTTCCCATATCCTACACGTATGGAAACTCTCACCTGTCATGCACACTAAGTTTATATATCCTCTCTTCATACAATGTTTATAAATCAAGAAAGTCATGTGTGGCACATATGAGTTGATGATCATTGTATTTTATTTCAGAATTAATTTTTCTTATATAGTCTATGTCTTAGATTCAAGTAGTTATTCTTGAGTTTTTAGTGTATATTTTTTCTATTATAATATTTTTTATTATTGAACCTTTACCCAATACGAGCATTATGCCCATTCTTTTAACATGTAGTGCATGGTGCACCTGTTGTTGTTAACTGTGTAAACTTGGTTCACTCTTTCAATTTCAGTAATGAGAGACGTTTATGGTATATAACATTGAGCGGACTTGTATAAAATGAGAAATCATCTCTGGTAGAATTTAGTTTTAGTTGTTTCACAAGTATTATGGCATATGTTTTAAACAATTTTAGCTCGTCTAACTTGAATTGAGATTGACTTTAAACACAAACTCGAAGTTAATAATATATAATATGTTAAGATGGGTCGGCCCGGCCCAAGCCCGGCCCATAGGAATTGGGCTGGGCCTGGGCTTGGGCTGAACCAAAAAAAATTTGCGGGCCTAGGCCCGGCCCAAGGCCCGAAGTTTTTGAGTGGGCTTGGGCCTGGGCCCTTTAGGGCCCGGCCCAGCCCGGCCCATGCTCATCCCTAGGTGCAGGGCTGCTATTCAGAAAATGAGAAGATATTACTATTTTAACATGTGCAGATGCAGACTACGCAGGTTGCCCTAAGGATAGGAAGTCCACGTCAGGTTTTATTATATTTATTGATGGTTCAACTATTTCTTAGAAAAGTAAGAAACAAACTGAAGTGGTCAGATCTAGTGTTGAATCCAAGTACAGGGCTATGGCTCAAGCTAGTATAGAAGTGATGTGGGTTTGAGCAGTACTAGCGGATCTACACATAAAGGTGCCTCTTCCTATAACGTTGAAATGTGATAATCAGGTTGCCTTGTTCATTGCTAATAATCATGCATTTAACGAGAGGACAAAACATATTGAAGTTGACTGCCACTATAAATGAGACATGGAACAAAAGGGCTTCATCTCCACATCTCATGTCAGCTCAGGGGACTAAACTACAGACATCTTTACCAAAGTACTGCTCAGAGGATCATTCCAGAAGTGTTCATCCAAGTTGAGTATGATTGATATCTACGCTCCATCTTGAGGGGGACTGTAGAGATAAAATTTGCATTTATGTATTATTTTCTAGTTACTCTTTTCTTTTGTATCCCCTATGTAATTTACACATAGGCCTCTCCTCTATATAAGAGAGCCTAGGGTTCTTTGGAATAACAAGTTGCTCATTTTCCCCAACAATCCCCTAAGACGGAAATACCTTGTCAGTACCGACTTTACTTTCTTCGAGTCTGTTATGTATTTTTCTTCTATAGGTAACAAACTAGCTCCATCTGACTCTGACGATGAGATCTACATGCCTCCACCTCCTACTAATGTTCCACCACCTCCCTCTACTTTGGCTTTACCACCACCGCCTCCACCACCTACTCCTACATATACACCGGCTCTTGTGATTTCACCTCCTACTGTGACTCAGTTTTTACTCGCATGCCTCGCTTTGTTCCCCCTACTCACATGTCTTACCCATCATCCAGAACGCCTCAAGTATGTAATGAGCACATTGTTTCTATTGACGGCACTATTAAGTTGCATGTGCAGTAGGATTCCATACAGGATGAGCAGGTGCCCTCTCCAGAGGGAACTTACAAACTCAGGACTTGGCAGATGATCTTGATGTGTTGATTGCTCTGTGAAGGCAGAAACGAACGTATGCTACTTATCCTCTTGCAACCAAGGTTTCTCTGAGCAGACTATCAGTTCAGAAGGTTTACCTAGGCACTATCAACTGTAAAGATACCACAGACATATCAGGATGCTCTTCTAGACAACCAATGGTGGTTGGCCATGGAGGAGGAGATGGTCGCGCTACAGTCACGTGGTACATGGAGTCGTGTTTCTGCTCCAATTGACGCATCCGTCGTGGGATGCAAAAGAGTGTTCATTGCGAAACACCATGCAGATGGTAATGTGGATCACTATAAGGCGAGACTTTTGGCATGTGGGTTCACCAAGACATATGGGGTGGACTATCAGGATACTTTCTCTCCAATTGCTAGATATTCTACTCGGTGTATTCTACTTTCTGTTATTGTGACATGAGATTAGCCCATTACCAGGTTGATTTGAAGAATGCCTTCCTGTATGATGATCTACCGGAGGAGACCTATATGCAGCAACAGCCTAGGTTTGTTGCTGAGGGGAAGTGTCAGAAGGTTTATATGCTTTATAAGTCTATATATGGCCTTAATAAGAGTTCAAGAGCATGGTTCCAGAAGCTCTCGGACTTGATAGAGCAGCAGGGGTTTAAGAGATCGACTATCGATAACTCTTTATCTATGTACAGGACCCAAAGAGGTACAATTGTCAATCTAGTTTATGTTGATGGCATTATTGTTACAGGGGATGACGAGCAGGGCATTCAGGGTGCCAAGGACTTCCTAGGTCAGCAGTTTGTGACCAAGGACCTTGGTAATTTACGTTACTTCCTTGGACTGGAGTTTGCCAGGAACCGACGAGGTCTGGTGACGACCCATAGGAAGTATGTTTCAAATCTTCTTTCAGAGACAGGCATGGCAGATTGCAAACCAACGACTACTCCTATTGACCCGAGCATGAAGCGCAATGATGATGACAAAGAGGTTGACAAGAGGAGGTACAGGGAGCTCGTTGGCAAGCTATTGTATGTGACTATTACCAGGCCTGACATATCGTTTGTCGTGAGCAAAGTGAGTCAGTTTATAGAGCAACCAATACATGCACATATGGATGCAGTATATATGATTTTGAGGTATCTGAAGACAATCAGGCATAGGACTTCTTTTCAGTAGAGGCACATCACTCTCAGTTACAGCATGTGCAAATTCATATTATGTTGGGTGTTCAAAAGGATAGGAAGTCTACTTCGAGCTTCATTGTGTTCAAAGGGAATTCCCTTATTTCATAGAAGAGCAAGAAGCAGACCGTGGTTGTCAGATTGAGTGTCAAGTCAAAATACAGGGCCATGGCTCAGGCTAGCGCAGAGAAGATGTGGGTCAGATATGTTCTTACTGACCTGACTATAGAGGTGCCTCTCCCCATCCTATGCACATCCAATGTGATAATCAGGCTGCTCTTTTCATTGTTAACAACACATCTATTCATTAGAGGGCCAAGCACATAGAAGTGGACTATCACGTCACTCGTGACATGATACAGAAGGGTCTATTGCCACTACGCATGTCAGCTCTGGAGACCAGACAACAGATGTTCTTACTAAGGCGCTAGCCAGAGGGCCTTATCAGAGATGATGTTCCAAGCTGAGTCTAATAGAGATCTACGCTCTAGCTTGAGGGGAGTGTTGAGATAATTGTTATCTTTCTTACCATTTTCTTGTTATCTATATACTTTTTCTTCTTTACGTAATTTACCCAATTGGTTCTTCTCTTATATAAGAGAACCCAAGAGCCTCTCATAAATGCAATCCATTCTTTTCCACCAATAAAAAGGGACGAGCATTTACGTGGCTAGAGATGGTCATGATAATGGTCATACTCTATGGGAAAAGGAACCCAGTAGAATCGGAACTTTATAATAAAGTTTTCAAGGATTATAAAAGGTGGTGGGGTCCTTCATATAGTCTCACCAACTCATACAAGTCCCAATGGTACTTAAAGGGAAACTAAACAAGAAAGTAGTATAAGTGTATCTTTGGAGTGATATCCAAATACCCATCTAAATATATAATTTTAAAACTTCTCCTGAAAATGAATGTAGCAGAAATGAAAATGGTAAGGTGGATGTGTGGACACACATGTAAAGATCGGATTCGGAATGATGCAATCAGAAAGAAAGTTGGTGTAGCTCCGATCAAGGATAAGATGCGAGAAAACCGCTTAAGATGGTTTGGACATTTGCAAAGAAGATTAGCTAATGCACCAGTTAGGAGATGCGAGTGTTGGGATGTTGAGCCGGCAAAGAGAGGACGAGGACGGCCCAAGAAGTATTGGAAAGAGACCATACGAAGGGATCTTAGTTTTGTGGATATAAGCCCGGGATTGGCCCAAGATAGATCTGAATGGAGGCGAAGAATCCATGTAGCCGACCCTACTTAATTGTGGGAAAAGGCTTTGTTGTTGTTGTTGTAGAACTTCTCCTGAAGCTCTGAAGCTGGATTTAAAAATTGCATCTTGTTACCAAGGAAACTATCAACATATCTTCTGAAGAATTAGGAGACTCAATCAAAGGACACTGTTGGACGAGACCTGTGTAGCAGAAACAGTTTTTGTTTTGAAGCCAAAAAATGGCAGAACATGCATACATGTCCGCCCGATTAAAGAGTCAACAATGGGAGGAGACATGTGCTTGGAGGAGATACTCAAAGAAAAGCCTGCTTGGATGACGGATGGAGTCATGACCTTCATGCACTCAAGTATATGGGAGCTGAAATATGAGACAGTTGCTGGTAACATCCATCCTAAGTAGCAATGGTTCTCTTTCAGATGAAACTCAAAGAATGAACCTTTCATACGAAAGATTCATGAGTCTTTTTTCTTATATGCGGGCCTCAAAATAATTTCTCTCATAAAAGAACCTAAGAGGAGATGCATCTCGTGGGTGATATCAAACAAAAAAATATGCTCTACTTTCTCACTCATCTTTTCTCTTATACTTCTCAAATCTATTAAGGTATCAGACCAAGTTAGGATGAGATAAATACGGACAAAAGACTTCTTCCTTTAACATTTTTTCACTATTTCCTTGTTCAATAGTCTTTCTTTTTCTATGAATAAGGCTAGTCAGTCTGATCAGACGACTACTATGGCTAACCTGACTAGTTTATCTAGTAAGTTGACTAGCTTGTTGATTTTTTTACAGTTATTAATGTTTCTTTCTTCTGATTTTCTAAAAATAAACTAAATCTAAGTGACTCATTTAAATGGTCTGGTGGTAGTGCAGTATGCCAACCACCAAAAAGATCATGGTCCAAATCCCCTTTGTGGGAGTTGTGTTAGGTAGTCGACGGCCAACGTAAAAAATAGTCGAATCTTTCAATATGGATTTGAGCAAGAATCTGTGTATCCGATCCTACTTATAGTGGGAGAAGGCTTTGCCATTTGTGATTTTAAACTAAATCTAAGATGCTTTATGTTAGATCTGATGTCAATTGCTTCCTTTATTTCATTATAATAATATAGAAATTATCCAATTATATGTAAATATATAAGAATATAAATACAAAATTAACTTATATATTTAAAATAATTTAAAAAATACAAAACTGATTAAATTTGACAAAATTTGATTAGCCCACCGATCGTCGCTTAACTCTTGGGAAGTGACTCATTCAACTAAATGTCAACCACCAACTTTTGCAAGCATGTTCACCGCTAATTTTGCTCTTGCTAA
Source organism: Ottelia alismoides (assembly GCA_037367405.1). Taxonomy (NCBI): domain Eukaryota; kingdom Viridiplantae; phylum Streptophyta; class Magnoliopsida; order Alismatales; family Hydrocharitaceae; genus Ottelia; species Ottelia alismoides. Next base: position 172,490 of record JAZKJV010009180.1, read on the forward strand.
TGGTCCCTTCTTTTTTATACAATCCTATTTTTCTGACTTTCCGTTGTTTCTTTTTTTTCAATCTTCTTAATTTCCTTTCTTTTTGTCACGAACTTTTTTGTCATGGACCAAAAGGATATATTCAGATGGGCCAAAGCAAAAAAAAAAGAAAGACCAAAGGCATTTCTCAAGTGAGATGTATTAAGGATTAGAAAGCACACGTGTTGGCTACTCATAAGGATATAAAGAATAGATAGAAGCAGTATTTCCATAAGCTTTTCATTGGGAAGGAAATAGAGAGATCACTTTAGGAGATCTAGCTAGTAGTGAAAATTATTTGAATCATGCAAGCTATAGACGAATACAAAGGAAACAAGTATAAGAGGTTTTGAAGGTTATGAAACCTGGAAAAGGTGTAGGACATGATGGCATTCCTATAGAAGAAAGGAGAGTTCTAGGTGAACATGGTTTGACTTGCCTTACAAATTTAGTCAATGTTATTTGGCTCAGCAAGAAAATGCCTGGAGAAGTGTCGTGGTACCTCTTTATAAGAACAAAGGATATATTTGATTCAAATTGTGTGAATTACAAAGGTATTGAGATGATGAGTCAAACATGAAAATTTGAGAACAAATGATCAAAAGAAAGTTGAGATAATTTTTCAAAGTAAAAGAAAATCAATTCGGATTCATGCCAGGTCACTCAACTATTGAAGCCATCCACTAATTGAGGAGATCGATGGATATTTACAGAGCTAAAAGCAAGAATTCCATATTGGAGAAGGATTATGAGTCTGTCCCAAGGGAGATATTGTGGAGAGTTTTGGAGAAGAGACAATATATCTCCTATACATTAACATCATAAAGGATATGTGTGATATGGCTTCACCTTGTATAAGGATCCAGACTGAGAAGACTGACTATTTTGACATCAGTATTGATTTGCATCAAGGTTCATCTTTGAGTCCATTCCTTTTTACTTTGATTATGGATGAGTCGACTAGTCACATTCAGGATGAGATACCTTGGTATATACTATACGTTGATGATATTCTGTTTATTGATGAGATTAGATATGGAGTAAATGAGAAGCTTGAGGTCCGTAGACATAAATGAGAGAATAAATGATTTCGTATAAGTAGGGCTAAAACTAAATATATGTACACTTTTGATGGAAGCAATGGTAAATGACAACAACAACAAAGCCTTTTCCCACAATCAAGTAGGGTCGGCTACATGGATTCTTTGCCTCCATTCAGATCTATCTTGGGTCAATCCCGAGCTTATATCCATAAAACTAAGATCCCTTCGTATAGTTTCTTTCCAACACTTCTTGGGCCGTCCTCGCCCTCTCTTTACCGGTTCAACATCCCAACACTCGCATCTCCTAACTGATGCATCGGCTGATCTTCTTTGCAAATGACCAAACCATCTTAAGCGGGTTTCTCGCATCTTATCCTCGATCAGAGCTACACCAACTTTCTTTCTGATTGCATCATTCCGAATCTGATCTTTACGTGTGTGTGTGTGTCCACACATCTACTTTAGCATTTTCATTTTTGCTACAGCCATTCTCTGCACATGTCTATCGTTCACAGGACAACATTCAGAGCCATGGAGCATAGCAGATCTCACAGCTGCTTTGTAAAACTTTCCTTTAATTTTTAAAGGAATTTTCTTATCACAGAGAACAACAGAGGCTCCTCTCCACTTTAGCCACCCTGTATTTATTATATTAGTAATATCTCCATCAATTCCTCCATCATGTTGCAAAATAGATCCCAGATATCTAAAAGAATCTCTCTTTTGAATGTTATCATCACCAATCTTCACCTAGATTCCTTCACCATTGCTTCCATCAAAGGAGCACTACATATATTCTGTCTTAGCCCTACTTATACGAAATCCTTTACTCTCCAACTCATGTCTCCAAACCTCAAGCTTCTCATTTACTGCATCTCTAGTCTCGTCAATCAACACAATATCATCAGCAAATAACATGAGTTGATATAAAAATTGGTGACCATAGCATTCACAAGAAAGATTCTTTTAGATACTTGGGATCTATTTTGCAGCATTCAGAAGAAAGATTAAATGCAGGCGGTTGAAGTGGAGAGGAGTCTCTACTGAACCAAATTCTTAAGTAGTACCTTGGATTTACTTAAATCTCCAGGTACTACGAAAAGTTTTTTTTTACACGGAAGCTACAATGGTGTCGCATGTTGAACATGTGACACTTGCAATATTTTTTTTACCTGGGAACTACAGCAGTAACGCATCTTGAGGATGCGATATATGGGGATCTTTCTGGAATAGTTCCGGGATTGTTCCAGGAAGTTTCTCATATAACGCATGTTAAACATGCGCTATATAAGGATCTTCCTGGAGCAATTCCAGGAAGTTTCTCATATAACACATGTTAAACATGCGCTTTATGAGGATCTTCCTGAAACAATTCCAGTAAGTTTCTCATATAACCCTGCTTAAACACGATTTATCGATCTATCTTTAAGCAAATATTTTCTTGAAGTTCTTTCCTACTTGCATTTTGACTTGCATAAAGATGTTCTTCCTAAGGAATTCTGATCTCGACATTTACATAACTGGGTTATCGATGCACAGACATTCGTAGTCACAAAGGTTATATATCGATGCACAAACACATTCACACAAATTACATATGCTAAATTGTCCATAGTGATATACATTCTCATATTTGTCTCACATTAAGAACTACACAAATTACAACTCAACACCTTCTACGTTGATATGTTCTCGTTGTATCACGCAGCTGAAAGGGTAACAAACGGCTCGTCTCTTCTATCATTTTGATTTGCGAGGGTCCTGCACCGTCTTCGTCAAAGGTAGGCATTGGTGGCATGTGAGCGTGCAATAAGTGGGTTGTGTTTCTCTAGAGTCCATGTCTTACCTCATCGGAGCCTGTAGCGTTGGCATGTCGTCACGTGGTCGCTCGACAGCTGATGTGACGAACTCGCTCTCCAATTCCGTTGATGTAAGATCGTCATCTGCCCCAGCGGCTGCCTCATTGTCCACGGATTCTGCTACCGGTTCACGTGCTCTTCCCCGATCTCTTCCTCTTGTCCTTCCTCGTCTAGCCTCCGCCTGAGCCACATCAGCATGGTCCTCATATATTGTTACTGCATTTGCAAATTGAAATGCCAATCATTGATATAGTATCCACTACATCTTGTAAACGGGGTACAATCTGCTGTGTGCTTTGTTCATCGACTCGGATCTCCTCGTTTACCACATTATCTTCAACATCTTCTTCACTATCTTCTTCCAGGTCATCATCGGTTCCCCAAGGGATGAAATCATCCAAAGCATGATTAACCTCTTACAGCTGAGAGTCACTCATGCGCTATTCCTGATCCGTACATGGCTGCGTTATAGGCACATCAGTGTCAAAGGAGGGTTGTATGCTAGGGACAACTGTTAGTTGTGTGCTAGGGACAATTGTTGGTTGTGTGCTACGGACAACTGTTGGTTGTGTGCTAGGGACAACAGAGGGTCCCGTGTTAGTCATAACATTGGGGACATCGCTCACAGATACATTTTCAACAATAATGTTAGCAGGCATCGATTTCCTAATGGTCCGAGCAAAAACAAAAACTCCCTGCACATCATCATCATCATCGATGATAGACGAAAATGATGGCTCTTCCCCTGGGCCCCGAGGGATGTGATGTAGTAATCGGATTTTTTTATTATTGACATCCAGGTTGAACTTACAGTAAACTAAGTTCAACATATCATCGAACGTCATATTAGGCATTAATCCAAACCCACGTACATTGGTCGTCGAAGAGCCAATAAACGTACCCTTCAAATGTAACATACAATACAACGGCTCCATTCCGGCCTAATACGTGACACAACGTACAAGCAAAAATAATACATTGATGAAATGAAGATAAATATGCATATTATATAACCAATATCTAATCTCCAGAATAATTTTTTACCAAATCTCAATGGATGCAACAATGGGTACGCCCTAGTGAGAGGCAGTGGCGGCTAGGGCGATAACGAACAAGGAAGGTACGGAAATGGAGTTCTGTGTGAGGCTTGGGATGTTCAAAATGGAGGTTTGTCGGAGAGGGGGAGGTCGTAGTTGCGGGCTGCAGCAGTGGGGAGTCGGGCGGCAGTGGGGAATCGGGCGAATGAGTAGGCGTGGGGAGGGTTTCCGAATACACGTGGTTTATTGAGGTCGAAAATCGCATATTCGATATGCGCTACATATATCGCATACTCAAGATGCGACAAGTGTCGCATGTTCAACATGTGACACCACTGTAGCTCCTGTGTAAAAAATTTTTTTTGTAGTACCTAGGGATTTAAGTAAATCCAAGGTACTACTTAGGAATTTGGTTCGTCTCTACTGCTCTATGTAATAAGAAAATTCCTTTGAACATCAAAGGAAAGTTTTACAAAGTAATCATGAGATGATATATTCTAGGGATCTGAATGTGGGCCAGTGAACCATAGACTTGTGCAGAGAATGGTAGTAGAAGAAATGAAAATACTAAGACGGATGTGTGATAATGCAGGTAAAGATTGGATTCAGAATGATGCAATCAAAAGGAAAGTTGGTGTAGCTCCGATAGAAGATAAGATACAAAAAAACCACTTAAGGTGGTTTGGCAATTTGTAAAGGAGGTCGGTTGATGCATCAGTCTGAGATGCAAGTTTCGGGATGTTGGGCCAGCTAAGAGACGGTGAGGAAGGTCCAAGAAGTGTTGGAATGAGACTATCCAAAGGGTCTTAGTTTTTTGGATCTAAGCCCGAGAATGACCAAGATAGATTTGAATGGAGGCAAAGAATCCATATAGCTGACCCTACTTAATATGGGAAAAGGCTTTGTTGTTGTCCTTTATTTCCTCTTTACAGTTCCTGCTTTTCTAGTCATTTTTTTCTCTTCTTTTCGTGCTTGGTACCTCAATAGTGGTCATATTCGACATAACAGAGATAAGATTTTAGGAATGAAACCCATCTTCAACATAGCAAAGACATTTTCTCCTCGATAAAGAGTACCATCATCAATACAGTCTCTCCATTATTAATGGCCTCAAATTTCAACGAAATTCGGTCGAATTTCTGTCGAATATCGATATCCAGTCGAATGCAAAATTCGACCGAAATGACCAAAATATGGGGGTCCTAGTACAAAAAATGACCGAAATGACCGAAATTCCGGTCGAAATCCCACCGAAATTCTGTTTTGGTCGATATCGAAATGGTCACCGAAACCGACATTTAGGTATACCAACTTGTTGTTGACAATGGTCCTTGTTGAGAGAATTCTATATCTTTGTCTTTATTTATATTTCTCTAATTTTTCCGTCTTCTTTATTTAATTTCTCCCTAGAGCCTTTTTCCTATATAAAAGGGTTCTAGGACTACATGGAATATAACTTTTCTTTTCACACCTTCGACATGGTATCAGAGCGACGGTCCTATACTGGAGCTTGTGACCTAACCCTAGCCCCTCCCCACCAAAAACCACCTCTCCTATCGGGTAGCCGCCGCCCCCGCTCACGGGTGGCCGCATGCGCCACCACCCCTAGCGGTTCGCCGCCACTCGGGCTCCCCTCGCGAGCCCCTCGTGGGTTGCCGTCGTCGCTCGGGCTCCCCACATGCACCCCTTGCGGGTTGTCGCCGCCCCACTCGGGCTACTGTAGCCTCTCGCAGCCCGCACCCCTCTCGGGCTATCACCGTCGCTCCAAGTTGTTGCCGCCTTGCGCGGGCCTCTTAAGGATTGCCTCTCCTTGTAGGCCGCCGCCACTTATGGGTTTCTCTTACTCTTGCTGTTGCCGCTCATCTCGGATTAAGTTCGTTCTTGGGCCTCTAGGGTGTCGCGTGATCATCTAAAAACACCCTCGTCACCCAAAGGCATCTTCAAAAAATGGAAGAGGTTGTGGTATGAGCCTACACCCACAATTATCTTCTCATATGTCAGTGTAGACACAAGTCTTATTTGTTACAGTCCCAGTCTTGGTGATAGTTGTCATAATAGTTGACAACAACGCTGATGTAACATCCCTAGGGATCTTCAAAGGTCCAGTCCCCATCGTCAAAATGGATGGAACAAACTATGAACTGTGGGTCATGCAGTTCATGAGTCTAATGCAGTGTAATGGCAAGAAGCACATCCTCACGGTGGAGGAGCCAAGCGACAAGACTGGGATAAATGCCTCATGGGAGGCAGATGATGCCTATGCACGTGTATGGCTATCTGGGATTGTGTCTACATTGATAGCAAATGATATACTGAGCCAGCCTACTGCAAAGGCTATGTGGGACACTCTCGCTACAACATACTCTCCAGGAAAGAATGAGTCAAAGATACTGCAGCTCCAGCATGATATCTTTACGTCGAAGCAGAATGGTCGACCCCTCCATATCCTCTACACTTCTTTGAAGGGCATGTTTGAGAAGCTACGCGGCTACATTCCCTTGACTACTACACCAAAGCAGCTAAAGGCTTACACAAACTCTATGATGACTGGAATCTTTCTTGCAGCCCTTGATCCTGAATATGACTCCGTTCGACAATACCTCCAATGGAGGAGGTATATCGCAAACTGAGTACGCTATCTATATCCTCTAGTGGTAATGTGCAGTCTCAGACATCATCAGCCATGATTGCATCTCATGGTAGGGGGAACCCTACTCCGTATCGTGGTAGGGGAGGATCTTACCGTGGCAGAGGAAGGGATCGCCGACCCTGCCAGCCGTGTACCTTCTGCCACAGGACTGGCCACTCTGAGGAAACCTGCTATTCTAAGCATGGTTTCCTGCTTCTGCTAGAGCTGATGAACAGACTCAACAGGTTGGGAGTCCTCCTGTTGTTGATCAGAGATTTGACGAACTTGTGGCCAAACTCAGAGAGATCATGCCTACTCATAGACCATCTAGCTCTCCCTTAAGATCCTCAGAGGTAGATGTCGTTGCTGTTGTATCTTCATCAGGTATAGCATATGCCTTTACTAGTTGTTACAAGGCAGATTTGTCAGAATAGATTATGGACTAAGGTGCATCTGATCACCTCTGTGGTGATAAAGGTCAATTTAGTGCTTTCAGTCCAACCTAGTCCGAACGATCTATTGTGCAGATGGAACACATTTTCCTATTACTTATCAAGGGAAGTGCAGCTAACTCCTGCAATGAGACTTCAAAATGTTCTTTATGCTCCTGAGTTTTCAATGAATTTATTATCTATTAGCCAAATCACCAAGGACTAGCATTGTCATGCCATTTTTGATCTGTCTGCTCTTGTATTTCAGGACACTCGAACGGGCAGGGTGGTTGGTTCTAGTCATGAGCAAGGTCTCTACAGACTAATGCAATCTACTTATGCAGGTGCGTCCATTCGCACTGGGTATGCGTCTCCATACATGTGGCATCTTCTCTTTGGGCTCTTCCTCTACAAAAGTTTTGTCACATTCTTCCTCAGATTTTCCCTCGCTCTACTTTTCAATGCGAGACCTACCAGCTTGGGAAGCATCATCGGTCTACGTTCCAGAGTCATCAGGGTCGAAGTAGTCATGATCTGTTTGAGTTAGTTCATTCTGATATTTGGGGTCCTAATCGTGTCCCTAATCATTAGGAGCGTAGATTTTATCTCGTTGTTGTTGATGAGTTTTCAAGGTTGCCATCGGTTTTTCCTCTTAAAAAATAAGTCTGATGCGGGTCTTGTTATTCAGTACTTCATTAATGAAACAAAGAACATTTTTCAGCAAAAATCAAGTATATGCGTTCTGACAATGCCTTGAAGTTTTGTACCAATCAGCCTACTACATTTCTTGCGTCTCATGGAAGTGTCCATCAAACATCTTGTGCATATACTTCCCAACTGAATGGGGAGGCTGAAAGCAAGCATCGCCATCTTCTGAACGTTACAAGGACTCTTTTGATTCAGTCATACTCCTCATTCATACTGGGGGATGTGGTTCTAACTGCTTGTTACCTTGTTAATCGTATGCCCACTTCAGTTTTGGGAGAAAAGATAACGTTCTTGATTGCATTTCCCGAGACGGATCTTTTCTCTCACATCTCGATCGAGTATTTGGCTCAGTGGCTTTCGTTCATCAGATGTCCCCTGGTCTTGACAAGCTCTCTCCTAAAGATGTCAAATGTGTGCTTCACGTTGTACATGCAAATCACCATTTAATTATAACTCAAATGTTTAGAATATACCTCGGGTGTGCTGGATGATTGGTGAGGCACATGTGCATGAGGTCGTCGCTGATAAACGTGGGGAAAGAATGGAGATGGAGGAGGTGGTGGTAGTGGTGGAGGGGACGTAGGAGGTGGTCGAGGAGGAGGTGCTAAGGATGACCAAGATGCTCCATCTCCTGTGAGTATTGAAGATCTTAATGTACTTATTGCTCTACGGAAGCAGAAACGTGCATGCGCTATGCATCCTCTTGCTTCTCATATGTCATTGGATCGCAATCCGAGGATTTTTAGAAGTTCATTCAGGGTTGTCAGCAGTGAAGATACCGCGTTCTTATCAGGAGGCGCTGCAGAGTAGTCAGTGGCGTCTAGCTATGGAAGAGGAGATATTCACTTTACAATCTCGTGGTACGTGGAGCGTTGTGCAAGCTCCTCCAGGTGTGTCTATTGTTGGCAGCATGGCCTCAAATTTCAGCGAAATTCGGTCGAATTTCTGTCGAATATCGATATCCAGTCGAAATCGAAATTCGACCGAAATGACCGAAATGACCGAAATATGGGGGTCCTAGCACAAAAAATGACCGAAATGACCGAAATTTCGATCGAAATTCCACCGAAATTCCATCGAAATTCTGTTTTGGACGGTACCGAAATGGTGACCGAAACCGACATTTAGGGCCTTGGTTGGCAGCAAGTAGGTGTTTACTGTGAAACACCTTGATGATGGTACAGTTGATAGATACAAGGCCAGGTTGGTTGCTCGTGGGTTCACCCAAATGTATGGGGCGGACTATCAGGATACTTTTTCATCAGTTGCACGTTATTCCACGCTACAGATTCTTATTGCAGTTGTTGTGGTATGTGACTGGCCGCTTTTCCAGTTGGATGTGAAAAATGCTTTCTTGCATGGTGATCTGGAGGAAGAGGTTTACATGTAGTAGCCACCAGGGTTTGCTGCTGAGGGGAGTCTAGTATGGTGTGTCTCCTTCACAAAGCCATATATGGCCTTAAGCAGAGTCGGAAAGCTTAGTTTCAGAAGCACCCAGAGTTGATTGAACAAAATGATTTTGTCAGATCTACTTCAGATCATTCTCCTTTTGTTAAGAAAACTCAGGGAGGTGTGGTTGTTGTATTGGTTTATATTGATGACATTGTTGTTACAAGTAGCGATGAACAAGATATTCAAGTAGCTAAGGATTTCTTTGGACGCCAGTTTGTGACCAAGGATCTTGGCAAGTTACGTTATTTTCTTGGCTTGAAATTTGCACGCAGTCAGCAGGATATGATTATGATGAAAGGAAGTTTGTTACTGATCTTTTGGCCGAGACAGGCATGACAGGATGCAAACTTGCTACTACACCAATGAATCCCAATGCTAGACTCTACGATGATGACTTTGAGGAGATAGATAAGAGACTGTATAGGGAACTTGTAGGAAAGTTGCTATATGTTACTATTAACAGGCCTGACATATCATTTGTTGTGAGCAGAGTAAGCCAGTTCATGGAGCAACCTAGACAAGTATGGATGCAATTTGTATGATCTTAAGATATCTAAAATCTTCTTCAGGTGTAGGTCTACTTTTCAGAAGAGCCACATCACTCTCAGTTACTGGATGTGCATACACAGAATATGTTGGGTGTCCCAAGGACAAGAAGTCCACTTCGGACTTCACTGTGTTCGTTGGTAGCTCATTAGTCTCATGGAAGAATAAGAAACAGACTGTTGTGGATCGACCCAGCGTTGAATCTATATATAGGTCTATGGCCCAAGGAAATAATGTGGGTCAAGTCCGTTCTGAATGATCTTGCAATTGAGGTGCCTCTTCCAATGCACCTCAAATGTGATAATCAAGTAACTCTTTTCATGGCTAATAATCCAGCCTTCCATGAGAGAACAAAGCACATCGAAGTTGATTGTCATTATATCCATGACTTAATCCAAAAAGGGTTTATTTCCACCACCCATGTTGCTTCAGGAGAACAGACCAAGGTTCTCGTAAGGGGTCCTTTCCACCATTGTTGTTCCAAGATGAGCATGATAGACATATATGCTCCAACTTGATGGGGAGTGTTGAGAGAATTCTATATCTTTGTCTTTATTTATATTTCTCTATTTTTCGTCTTCTTTATAATTCTCCATGGAACATTTCTCCTATATAAGCGGATTCTAGGGCTACGTGGAATATAACTTTTCTTTTCACACCTTCGACAGTCCTCCCATCAAGGGTTCCTCCTAGACGATTGCAATGGAGGATTTGGATATTCAGCTCGGAGTGTTCTAGGTTGAATGATAGGTTTTGCTTGCAATGGAGATATAAATATGTTGGAAGACGATAATACTCATCCTGAAAAATGTGTAGGACATGATGACATTCCTATAGAAGTGTGGAGGCTTCTATATCAAAGAGATCTGACTTGGTTAACAAATTTATTCAATGTTATTTGGTGAAGTAAGAAAATGTCTAAAGAATGGAGGAGAAGCATCGTGGTGCTTCTTTATAAGAATAAAGGATAGATTCAAAGTTGTTCGAATTACAGAGGCACCAAACTAATGAATCGCATACTATGGAAAATTTGGAAATGTGTGATCGAAAGAAGGTTGAGACAAGTTTCTAAACTAACAGAAAAACAATTTGAATTCATGTCAGGACACTTAACTATTGAAGGTATCCACTTGTTGAGGAGAACAATGGAGATTTATAGAGTTAAGAAGAATAATCTCCATATAATTTTTATTGATTAGAAGAAGACTTATGATTCAGTCCCACAGGAGATATTGTACAGAGCTTTGGAGAAGAGACAAGTACATGTCCTATACATTAACCTTATAAAGGATTTAAACTCGAGAATGACACAAAATAGCTCTGAATGGAGGCAAAAAAACCCGTGTAGCTAATCCTACTTAATTGTGGGAAAAGACTTTTTTTATTATAGGTCATGAAGGGTAGAAATGGTATTAGAGTGGTTGTTCATAAGGATTTGAAGGATAGTGTGATTGAGGTACAAAAATTTGGAGATCGGATTATTTTGTTAAAATTGGTGTTGGAAGAAGATTATGCAACGAATTCCACGAAGAGAGATGAATTGCCTAGTTCGAGATCTTAATGGATATGTGGGAAATGATACTTCAGGGTATTCTAGTATTCATGGAAGCCATGACTTCAGGGAAAGAAATGAAGAGGGAAAAGTCATCTTGGATTTAGTAACGGCTTATGAGCTTTTCATAGCAAATGCTCTTTTCAAGAAGATGAGGAAGCATCTTATTACTTATAAGAGATGCCCGACTAAAATGCAGGTAGATTACTTCGCGATCATGAGAAGAGATCAGTTGTGTTGAGATCAGTTGCGTTGCAGAGACTGCAAAGTAATCCGAAGAGAGAGCTTGACATATCAACATCACTTGTTAGTCATAGATGTACAAATAAAAGGGTTGGCAAAGAAGATGATCGTTCCCATAATAATTAAAACTAAATAGTGAAATCTTCAGTTGAAGCAATTAAGCTTCAAGTAGAAGGTTTTAGAAAACTTATCTTGGGATTGTAATAGAAGTGTAAATGAGATGTGGGAGGTGGTAGTATCGTGTATCCGAATGATAGTCAAAGAGATGCTAGAAGAGTCTAAGGGAGGAGTTCCATACGAAAGGGAGGCTAGGTGGTGGAGTGAATGGGATGTAAGAGAAGCTTCAAATTAAAAGAGATTACTTCAAAGCTATGTATAAGGATAAAATAGAGGAAATTGTCACAATAGCAAAGAAGGAATCAAAGAAGGATGTAAGTGAAGCCAAGTTAAAAACTTATGAAGTTGTGTATAAAAGGATTGACTCAGAGGAGGCCAGAAGGATATATTCATATTGGTCAAAGTAAGAGAAAGAAAGACCACAGATCTTTCTCAAGTGTGATGCTTCAAGGATGGGAAAGAACAAGTGCCTGTTATGGAAGCAATATTTCCATAAGCTCTTCATAAGAGGAAGAAATAAAGAGATTACGTTGGGAGATCTTGATGGTACTGAATATTACCTGAATCGTGCAAGTTATAGACAGATAAAAGGAAGAAAGTAGAGGAGGCTTTAAAAGTAATGAAACTTGGGAAAGGGGTAGGACCTGATGACATTCCTATAGAAGTTTAGAGAGTTCTAAGTGAACAGGGATTGACCTTGCTCACAAATTTATTCAATGTTACTTAATGAAGCAAGAAAATGCCTTAAAATAAAGGAGAAGCATTGTGGTGCATACTTATAAGAATAAAGGAGATGTCAGAGACGATGTTATTATTTTTATTTAGTTGTAACCCTCCCGAGTCCATTTATGTAATTTTCCGTTTATGAGTGTTATAGGGTTTCGGTCTATAAGAACTTCTAGACCTCTTGAATAAATTTATCTCATGGTGTTTTCTTGTAATTATCCACATAGTATCATAGCAGCAGTCCTAGATCGATGTTCTGACCTACACATCGCAGCTACCTCCAGCCCTTTGTCTCTCTCCCTCGAAAAAGCCCTTGTGTGGGCTCCTTTCAGCATCTACCCACACGAGCGGATTCACGTCGCCACAAACTCCATACATGCCTCCTGAGGTCTCGCCTGCATGCCCGTGCGTGGGACCTCTCGGTAGCAACTTGGCAGCCTCGACCTCCGTCTGAGGCTCTACACCAAGGATCTCTCTCCTGCGCCTTTGCAGTTCCTACTACGCCTCTTGCAGCAATGTACAATTCCATAGCAAGTAGCCAGAAGAGCATCATAGCAAGCCCCTGGAGCCCCTCTCTAGCCTCTTGTGCATTAGCAATGCCTCTTGTGCCTCCTTGCGGCTTCGCAGCAAGAAGCAGGAGCATGTGCAGCAAGCTCCAGAAGCCCCTCTATCCTCTGCAGCAAGCCAACAAATCCCCCTAGCGCCTCCTTACACCGCCTAGCAAGCCCCTAGAGCATCCCTTTGTTTAATTGGTCTCAAAAATGTGACCTAAGTCACCGCTATGTTTAAAAACAGCAAAAATCTCTTCTAGTTCACTTATTCTTGACCACGATGGCATCTCTTCTCCTTGAGAACAAGCCCCTATACATGATGCAACTATCAAACTCAAAAGCACAAAAAACTATATGCTCTGGTCAAGTTCATTAAAGGTGTTCATCAGTGATCAGTGCAAGATTCATATCCTGACTAAAGAACTGCTCGAGGAGACAGACAAGGAGTATGACACATGGACGTGGTATATAGATAAATGCCAGGTCATCACTTGGATGACCAATAGTGTCGATCCAAATATTGCGGCTAATCTTTCCTCTACAAAGACTCTGCAAAGAGATGTGCAAGAATCGAAAATGAACTTACTCCCAAAAGACGACCAAGTCTCATCTCTCATACATTTATACGAAGATCTGGTCTGCAACTCAAGGGCATTCTACTCTTATAGAGTACTACAAGCTTTTAATTGATCTATTTGAGGAGCTTCAAATTTTCCAGCAAGTATGTTGTGATAAACAGGTGCGAGAATGATACGAATGGCAGGTTTACCACTTCCTTTTTTGGACTACAACCACAATACAAAGCAACAAAGGACCAATTTCTAACAGTTGATATAAATTGAGACCATCTTTGGTCGTCTACAGGAGTCCGAGACATCTACTGGGTGTACTTCTCCTCAGTATCCAGTGTGCGTCCATTGTGGACGCTACAACAACCTGTCAAAGTGTTGTTGGATGAAGTTTGGCATACAATCCAATGCCAACAATGCCTATGAGAAAACCTATGATAAGACATCTAATGATACTACAGAGGACACGTTTGATCAATATTCTGGTGAATGCCAACACCTTTTAGTGCTTCAGAAGACTCATACATGAGGCAGCTTCTATAGAACTACAACACCTCCACCTGTAACAGCACTAAGATTGCTCCTACTGCTAATTTGGCTACACCATTAGGTATAATAGCCAACTCTATTTCTGCTCCCGGTCCTACATGGATTATTGACTTAGGGGCATCCACGAATTTAACGGGAGAAGGTAGCCCCTACTTACCTTATCTCAACACTCTACTTGTGTGAAGACAGTTCGGGTTGTTAATAGAGTCCATTCCCCTGTCACAGTTGTTGGAACTGTAGAGCTCCAAGCTCTGATTGATTAGGGTCCATTATGCGTATGCATTTCCTCTTAGTTTATTATTTGTTCAGAAGCTATGTGTTGAACGTAATTGTTGGGTTATTTTTAATGAGTTTTTGTTATTTTTAGAACATCTGGACGAAGCAAATTATTGGTGGACATGAGAAAAATGGCCTCTAATATCTTAACATTCCTTCTGATAACAACTTTGTCGGTGTTGCGTCTATCACTGACAATCCTTTGCTTTGGCATCTTCGCCTTGGACATCCTTCCGCCAAATCTATCTCCATGATGTTCCCTGAACTTTCTACACTAAATTTCTTTGAGTGTGAGGCATGTCTGTTCGGTAAACATCATTGAGCATCATTTCCTACGCGTATTGAGCCTTGGGGTGAAGCTTATTGTTCTCTTGTCTATTGTGATATATGGGGACCTTGTAAGGTTCATACTTTGAGCGGACATAAATATTTTGTTCTTTTTTTTTATGATTATAGTCAATGTTCAGAAAAACGGCTGAGTGAGCCGCATACTCGTACTCGGAAGCCTTGCCTCTCCGAGTATGATAAAACGGCCATGTATGCGGGTTGACCCGCATATTCGGCCGAGTATACCCTCATGTGGCCGCATACTCGGCCGCTTTTCTGATAAAACTTTTTTTATTTATTTTAAAACCAAATAATCCCACCCGCATAAGAAGGTAAAACCACATACTCCCCGCATAAAACTACATACTCCCTGCATAAAACCGCATACTCTTCCGCATAAAACCGCATACTCCCCGCATACTCTCCCGACTGAGGATATTAACATAATATTAAATATTAATTTATATTTTAAATAATTAAAAATACCAAACCGCATAAAACCGCATACTCCCCATATACTTTCCTGCATACAGCATACTCTCTATGTAGTGACCCCTCCGACTGAATACCGCATAACGCCTTTCTGAACATTGATTATAGTTGATGCTCTTAGGTCTATATGTTAAAGGAACGTTCGGAGGTTAATAAAATTGTTAAGAATTTCTTTCAGTATATTAAAGCAATATTCTCTGCTTCTTTTCAAAATTTCACTACTAGTAATACCTTAGAATTCGCAACATGACTTGATGACTTTCTTTGCTTCCTAGGGAACTGTCCACCAAACGTCCTATCTATACCTTAGCAAAATGGGGTAGCAGAAAGGAAACTTAGACATCTCTTAACATTGCTCAGTCCCTTCTCACTCAGATGAACATTCTGAAAACCTATTAGGATAATGAAGTTCTTACCATTGTCCATCTTATCAGCAGGGTCTCATCTTCGATTCTAAAAGGGTCTACTCCTTCCATGTTACTCTATCCCAATAAGTCATCCTTCCCACTACCTTTGAGAATTTTTGGGTGTATAGAGTTCGTCCACAATTTCCATGTCGATGATATATTGCCACCTAGGGCAAGAAAGTATGTTTTTCTTGGTTATTCTCGTACCCAAAAGGGTTACATGTGCTATGATCATGTTGGGCATTGATACTATATTTTTGTGTATGTTACTTTCTTTGAGCAAACCAGTTTCTTTATACAATCAATCATGGATATTCCCTCAGATCTTCCTCCACCTCTGATTGTTTATAAGCACAACCATACGTCAGCACATGCTCGTATACCCTAACATGTTCCTTTTTTACAAGATGATATGACATCTTCAAGTGCTCCCACCATTGCTGCTTCAGATGCTCCTCAGTAGCTTCCTATAGCTCTCCTTAGAAAATAAAAAAGCAATATACTTTCCACCCTATTCCTCACTTCATTTCTACGATTGTTTTATCATACTTTGACAAGAGATATGCAAATGCTCTCGTGGTTATTTATGTTCCCAAAGATCATCAAACAGGATCAAAGCTGGTGGCATGCAATGAATGAAGAAATGGATGCTCTTACATCTAGGGGAACCTGGGACCTTGTACCGTGTCCTCTGGGAATTCGACATGTGGCTTGCAAATGGGTCTTCACGACCAAACAATCACTAAATGGGTCAATTGACATATTGAAAGCACGGATGGTTATCAAAAGATTTACACAAACCTATGGGTTTGACTACTTCAAATCTTTCTCCCCAATGGCAAGGATAGGCTCTATTCGCATTATCCTTTCAGTGGCTACCAATAAGGGATGGCATATATTTAAGAGTGATATAAAGAATGCTTTCATCTATGGAGATCTTGAGGAGGAGGTTTACATGATGCAGCCTCCAAGTTATGAAGTCGAGGGGGAGTGTGTGTGGTGACTTCGTAAGGCCATCCATGGCCTAAAACAGAGTCGTCGAGCATGGTTTGATAGACTCATTACTGAGATAAGTACTCTTGTCTTCCAAAGAACAACATATGATTACTCTGTCTTTGTCAGATCGTGGTCCACTGATATTGTCATACGTGTAGTTTACATTGATAATATGGTTGTCACAAGTTATGATGATGAAGACATATTAGAGACCAAGACTTTCCTTCATAACGTCTCCGTTACGAAGGACTGTGGTCAACTACACTACTTCATTAGCATAGGATTGATACGTACTACAGAGGCACTTCACCTCTCACAAAGGAAATATTGCTTAGACATCCTTATTGAGGTTGGACTACTAGGATGCAAGCCTTCTGGCATCCCTGTAGACCTGATGAAGCACTCTACTTCAGTTGACCCTACATTTGAAGACAGTACACGATACAGAAGCCTAATTCACAAACTGCTTTGCCTTACTGCCACAAGGTCGGATATATCTTATGCTGTGAGCAGAGCCAACCAACACATGGAGAAATCACCAGGAATGCAAAAAAAAGTCTAACGGTCATTTAAATGTAGGTAGTGCTCAACTGCATCTTTAATCAAAAGCGGCTCAATAAACGAATGAGCCACATAAACGGCCTTAAACAGTCATTTAAACGACCTTAAATGGTCTTAAACAACCTTTTAAGAGGCCTTAAACAGCCTTTTAAGAACGCGGATCTACTTTCTTCAAAGGATCACCATTATCCATGACTTGTTGAATTCATACTATGAATTGTAATTGTTTATGTTGTCTATTTTGACATTTGAAAATAAATTTCATTTGTTTATGTTATCTATTTTGATATTAGAATGAAACATTTCTTGAATTTGACGATATTTGATCTATATCGTAAATATGTTGTTGTATTTTTCTTATTTATTTATACTTTTTAATCGTATAACCCCTTAATTTTTCATTTAAACTCATGCATATCGTTCAATCAGTAATCAGTGACTCTACTGATTGAATACCGCATACCGCTTTTTGCAACCTTGGAAATCACTTTATAGTCACTAACAAGATATTCTTCTGAGCATACGCTACTTGAAGAAATCACCAGGGTGAGTCCCCTTCTATGAGGTCAATGGCCCGACTAATGTATTTGCTTATGTTGATGCAGATTATACCAATTCACCCGAGGATTGTTGCTCCACTACATGATTTGCTATAATGGTTGATGAAAACCTTGTCACTTGATGGAGCAAAAAGCAGATCGTAGTCTCCATATCAAGTGCGAAGGCAGAATACATGGTGATGGTTCAGGCCACCTGTGAGATTACTTAGTTACTCTCTCTCTCTTCTACAAGAACTTGGTATTGTTGTCATTAAACTTGTTTCTCTGTATTACGACAACAATTCTGCTATATACATTGTTACTAATCATGTCTTCTATGAGCAGACCAAGCACATTCAGAGTACTACTATACATATCTCCACCGATTTTTAGCTTGCAGATGTATTCACGAAGGCGCTACCAAAGAAATACCTATCATACATAATCTCTAAGTTGGGCATGATCGACAGATATGCTCCAAGTTGAGGGGGAGTACTAGAGACGACATTATTTTTTTAGTTGTAATCCTCTCGAATCCTTTAATGTAATTTCCTAGCTGTAAGAGCTCTAAGGTTTCGGTATATATAGGAACCCCTAAACTTCTAGAATAAAATTATCTCATTGTGTACTCTCATAATTCTTCACAGGAGACATTCAAAATTATACTCTCATAACTACATATGTATCAAACTAATGAGTTATACTATGAAAATTTGGGAACGAGTGATCGAAAGAACATTGAAGCAAGTTTCCAAAATAACTGAAAACCAATTCGGATTCATGCGAGGACATTCAACAATTGATGATATCCACTTGTTGAGGAGAACGAAGATCTATAGAGATAAAGAGAGGAACCTCCATATGATTTTTATTGATTTGGAGAAGGCTTATGATTTAATCCCAAAGAACAGGTACATGCCATATACATAAAATTTATACAGGATATGTATGATGAGGCATTATCTTGTGTATAGATCCAATCTGGAAGACTGACTATTTTAACATCAGCATCGGTCTGCATCAAGGTTCATCTTTGAGTCCATTCCTTTTTACTTTGATTACGTACGAGTTGACTAGTGTATGTCTGCTATACACATTCATGATGAGATACCTTAGTGTATGTTGCTTGGCAATGAATTTGTATTTATTGATGAGATAAGAGATGGAGTAAATGAGAAGCTAGAGGTTTGGAGACATTCCTTAGAGAATAAACGATTTCATATAAGTAGGGCTACGATTGAATATATGAGTGCACATTTAATTTAAGAGCATTCACAAACATTCATTTCAGATGGACAAGAGAACACAATAACTTTTATTGTAATAATGGATCGCAAAGGGCTTACAAGTCCAACACTATATATAGATTCCCCACCAACTCACACGAATCCCAAAGTTAAGCAATGTGGGAGAAAGTAATAGAGTAATGCAATTGGATCTTGGAGAAATCCAACTCATCTAAATATAGAACTCCTAAGTTCTAAAGCACGCATTGATTAGAGAGGGGCACCACATAACATGTATAACTAAGCCATAAAAACATAAAACCAAACACCCATAATCGAAAACTACCAAAAAAACAAATGGGATATCATCCACGAAATGTAGTTGTAGAATACCAAATATATCATTGAAGAAAATAATGTTGAGAAAGTGGAAGCAAACCTGGAATCACGCCAAACACTATTCAGATGAAAATATGGTATTACAAGAGTAGCATTCAACAATGCAGCGACAGCAACAGCATCACATATCTGATTTCAAGAAATATGGGTGTCAGATTAACGATAAAGCTAACCATAATGTTAGCATTCCTTTCTAATTAATTTTGGTAAGAAGATGAAGCAAAAAAGAAATTGCCCGACCACTTAGGATTCACATGGATGATTGATGGGCACGAGGACCAATTAAGAACTTAAGATACAAACAAAACACTGATAACATCCTACATAATAGAAACAACTCTTGTGTTCAGAAGTAACATTTATATCCTTCATGTTAGTTATTTAATTTCCTTTTAAAGAACTTCATCCTTGACAGAGTAACTTGTATATTTCTTCTTTTCTTCAAACTCTTTTTCTCATTACCAAATTTCTACAACAAACGGAAGATGCAGCAAAAAGAACTGTTAAAAGACATTTCAGTTTTTTTTAAATAAACCTTGCTGGCACACCACCAAATTCAATATATTGAAATAAAGAGATATTCGCATTTGAAATTGTGGGAGTGGAAACAAACAGAATGAAATCACAAGACGTGCATTTGAAATTGGAGAGGGAACATACAGAAAGGCGCTGCTGATTAAGGCCACCATTTGCTTCCACTATTAGAAATCCATTCGACACTGGCATCTCTGGGAACAAAACCAGCTTATAAGTCATCGCTATAAGTCATATTAATATTATAAAAAAGATATCGGATTGGAATATAATGAACCAAAATCAACCTATACCAATTTTAAGATATGAATATATAGCAAATTTTCAAGGGATAGCGGGTAGTAGACAGTGTTTTGTTCATGTACCAAATTAAAGCAAAAATTAACCTCACATTTGCAATTAGATGAATATCTAGCAAAGTTCATATCTACACAAGTGCCCCAAAATATGCCTCATTATATAATGGTTTCTCTTAGAATTGATAAAAAATGGCAAAGAGTAACTTGATTTTTCTCACGGAATAGGGTTCCCTTATATAGAAGGGAGTCAAGCTTTATTGAAACAATTACAAATACACCCTCAGATTAGAAATTAATGTTTGTACACCCAAATATACTTCAATACTCCCCTTGGAGCATAAATATCCATCATGCTTAGCTTGAAATATACTTCATGAACAAGGACCGAGTGAGTGGCTTGGTGAAAACATAAGTTGTCTGCTATTTTGATGTAACGGACTCTATCTTCATGTTTCCTTATTGAATCATATCTCTCGTATAATGGCAATCTACCTCCGCATGCTTGGTACGTTCATGATGAAGGCAAGGTTTTAGGCCTCGCGCATAACGGAAGCGCGAAAATTGCATCATATGCAAACAAGGTCAACTAATCATACTAGTTGGCATTGCAGCAGAAAAATAAAACTTTTAAGATGAACCCACATGGCATGGAAATCTTTCCCACGTCGTTTCATCAAGATCACGCGAGTTTAGGCTTACCTTTTGATGTAATCCTCAAAGCTTCTAAACGAAGAAGCCTCCTGACTCAAGTCTGATCCGATGAGAGTGCACTTGCAGATGTGATGATGAGTCTCGTACTTTCGCAATCACGAGCGAAATCCAAGCAAGCAACCTCTTGATTTCATCTCACGAAATCACGTGTGTTCTTCACGAGCACGATGCACGGAAGAGAACGGAGTTCCTCGAGCAACCAGGCCAGCAGCATGATGACAGCACAATAACTATCGCAATCTCCACCAACCTTGGGTGGGAGGACGACCTAGGGTCAAGGATAGAGAGAGATAGAAATTGGCGTGTAGAGAGAGAAAGAGAATTTCATTTATGCAACAATTGTATATAACTTATGTAGAGAGGGCTAGATTTAGGCTCTCCTTTGTAGCATTTTGGTAGTCCATGGATCCCAATCCATGTAATTTCAATAATCAGTAGTTTAGATTGATTTGTATATCTTTTTAGTTCACAAAAAACACAAAAGAAACACACAAAGAGATAATTTGAAAATATTTTCCAAATTATATGAATTATTCAATAATCAAATCAATTAATCAATAAGTGGATTTGAATTAAAAAGGCTACATCGATTTATTAAATTTAGGATGGATGTCCACCATGGTTCAAAACCCATGGATGTCCACACTAAATCAAAGTGGATTGAGTCAAATTAATTTATCAACTTTATTAAGTAATTAAATAATCACCAAATAATTCCAAATTATTTGTGATAATTACAATTAATTAAGAATTAAATTCTTCTATCCAATATTTAATGTAAATAATATTTATATTAAATTATATAATGCTAATCCAATTAATATTAATAAATAAATTGTGAATCTCATACACAATTAACTCTCTGCAAGATATTGTGGATCATATCCACACAGTATCCATAGTTATTGTGGATAGTGTTATCTACAATGATCATATCCATGATAATCAAATCCAATTTATCCTAGATGTCTCTATCCACATTAATTGATATAATTAAATCCTATTTAATTATCAAATGCTTAGATAAAATTGTTCATGGAAAAATTCTTGAACTCTTTCAAGAATTGTTTGCATTCTCCTCGGATACTTGGAGATAAGGTCAGGGTTACTATATAGGACAAGTATAGTGATTTGGATAATGAAATCCAATCTCATATCCAGATATAGAAAACTGCTCAGAGGTATCTGATCATGTCAGACAAAATACCACATCTTCCCATTGCATCTAAATCATATTCGGATCAATGTCCAACAATTATACCAAGATCGGATATATACTACATTGAGAGGCATCACTAAAATCCAAACATGTTTCATCACTTCCTCGAAATGGAAGCATCGTGATATACAAGCATTTAAGATCACATCACCCTCGAGTATTCGTAACACCTGTACATCATGCATACTGGAAGACCTAAAACAAAACTGAAGTTTTGACCACTTTTGAATTGTCTCCTTCATGGTTTTATCGTTAAGTTTCTCATTCAATCATTGTGAGTTAATATCGATCATATGCTTTCCAAAAGCATATAGCATATCTACAAATCATGTCATGCTTCCAAAGCAAGATGACCATCAATGGAATTTGGTTTATCCCAATATTTCATGAGTGAGCTCATGTTTCCGGTTTAGTAGTGAACATGCATGATCCCTTTGAGAGATTGTATTACTCATACGTCCTTGTATGCACAGCAGCTCGTCGATGTATACATCTTGATTAGGTCATCAACCTAATAGTCTGCCAAATGTACATACTCAAACATATAGTAATACATATGTCTCCAATTAGAGGATGTGTGCCTATATTGTGACAGCATATGACATAGGTCTTAACTATCTCGATCTTGTTAAGTCAATCTTTTTGACCAAACTTATCCGACACCTCTGAATCTCTATTGTTATTTAGAGAACATGCATCAAGAGGTCAGTTAGTATCAACCTTTGGTGTAAAGATTGTCATCTCCTTCTCAGGCTGGAGATGATTTCTTGACAATCATTTAACGGTGCTATATGAGTCCTTAATCTAACTCTTTAGATATCATTTCAGCACCAACCTCTATAGTCCAACTATTAGATCAATAGTTGTATGACTATCAAGATGGTCATGGTACAAAATCATAATTATACGAAGGGACATTATAAGTGCATGCATTTATTAATCTCAGACATGGGGTGAAAAGCAATACTTTTATTGATATGTAAAATGATTAAAATAACATTTATTGTAGAAATGATTCGCTTAGGGCTCACATGTTCAACAACCTCCAACTAGTCCTTAGAATCATTCAGGTACAATCCTTAAACACATACTCATTACATGTTGGTTGAAAACCTTCTGGGATGGAGCTTTGGTAAGAGTATCAGCAACGTTGTCGATAAAGGCCATCTTGGTTATAACAATGTCACCACGCTTCTGAATCTCCCGAATGATGTGGTATTCCCTCTCCACATGCTTGCTCTTTTGATGTCATCTGGGTTCCTTCGCTTGATCTATGTCGCTTGTGTTGTCGTGGAGCAATGGGATGAGAGTATTTGAGGAAACTACGCCCAACTTTAAGATGAACTTGCACAACCACACCGTTTGCATCATCTGATGCGGCAATGTACTCCGCTTCTATTTTCGAATCAGTTGCGGTGTGGTTTCTTGCTTCTTCAGCTCAAAGCACCACCGTCCAACAAGAATGCAAACCATGAAGTTGACGTGTGGTCATCTATGTAAAATTAGAAGTATGAATCTGTATATCCTAAGACCATCTCCATAGACCGAGTTATGATCATGTGTCCATCTTAGATGCTTGAAGATGTTCTTCACTGCATTCTAGTGTTATTCTCCATCGCAGGAATTGTAACCACTTATCACACCCACTGTAAGGCAGATATCTAGTCGTGTGTACATCATGACATCCAGATAGGTGTATACCGCACCTTAAGGGAAGGAAACCTTTCTTCAAATTTTCCAAATAGAATTTTTCCAAGATCTTAATGTAACATGTTGCGACAAAACCCAAAATCCTCTTTTCTTTGTTTCTGAATAGCTTTAGATCGAAGATGTAAGAGGCAACTCTGAGAGCATTCATCTCAAAGGTATGGGACAGCCAGACCTTAACACTAGTCACCATCCATGTATCATTCCCAATGATAAGGAAGTCATATACGTAAAGCACGATGAACATAATGGCGCTCCCACTAAGCTTCTTGTATACACATGGATGTTGAAAAGGGATGAGTCTAGTGTTCCTAACAATGCTAGAACATCAATCATTGTATTGAGAAATCTCTAATTCAGACAATAATCAACTCACGATTAAATAAAGCGATAAAATGAGTGAGTCAAAATTTATTATAAGCCAGGATAAAATGTATATAGGGGTAAGTAGTATGAGTGTCAAACACTGGAAGCAAACGGGGTAGTAATTATTAATATTTGTTGTAAATTACTAACTATTATTTTTTATTTTTTCTTGTTTCAATGTGTATTTTTAATTATATTTGATTTCATATATTTTATATTTGTTTTATATTATTTTTTGATGTTTAAAATTGAGTCAAATTCCTAAGTAGTACCTGGGAAATACATAATTACCTAGGTTCTACGTAATGTTTTTTTTTTACTCAAAAACTACAAAGGTGTCGCATGTTCAACATGCGACACCCCTTAAGTTTTTTTTTTACCCAGGAACTGCGTTAGTGTCGCATGTTCAATATGCGCTATAGATACCCAGGAATGGGCCTGCGGTTACCGGGGAGACAACACCTGGAGCGACATGGGCAGATACATGCGAGGAATTGTTGGGTGTTAGACCACTGCCCGCAGACATAGTTGGCAGCAGGGTGTCAGCAAGCTGGTTGTCCACCAATTTTTCAGAGTTGGCTGAGGATGCAGATGAGTTAGTCGTACAGAGACACGCTCGAGCATACATTTTGCAGTTGCTTGGTGGAGTACTTTTCACGGACAAGTCTGGATCCTTGGTTTCACTTATAGCTCTACCACATCTACAGGATTTTGAGTTCTCTGGGACATTGAGCTGGGGATCGGCCGTACTTGCATATCTTTACAGACATCTATGTCTGGCAGCGGACATGGCGACCGAGGAGATTGGAGGATCGGTCATCCTACTTCAGCTCTGGGCTTGGGAGCATTTCCCCCACATTGCTCCAGTTGTTAGGGACGGCAGAGAATGGTACGGGCGCCCGTTGGGAGTCCGCTGGGCAACGGCGTTTGCCCATCGTAGACAGCCCACACACGTGGTGAGACCCTACAGGGATGCTTTTGACATGCAATCACCCGACCAGGTAATTTTACATTTGAAAATTTTCCCAATAACAACAAAACAAATACTAATCGTAATACAATTTTTGCTTTCAGGTATTTTGGACTCCCTATACGGATGAGATCCGCGCCCATCTCCCAGCCAACTCTCTTGAGGGCGAACAAATTTGGAGAGCTGAAGTGCCTTTGATATACTTCCACATTGTGGAGTATTACTACCCAGATCGGTTTAAGAGACAATTTGGGGGTCTTCAAGACATCCCAAAGCGTTGCTCCACATTTCCAGAACTCCACGCTATCGATTTGAGGGGGAAAGTACATGTGGATTGGAGGGCGAAACACAGCTTGTATATTGCACGCTGGGAAGAGCGGGAAGTTAGAACTATTCGCATCGATCAGTCCAGAGGGGTATTCGCGACGCCCGCATACGAGCAATGGTATGGGACCATTACTCGAAGATTTATCGGACGTTTGGGGGCAACCCTGGCAAGCAACGTAAGTACTCGAACTATAACTTTTTGGTAAATTAATTAACAAAATTGTTTCAAATTTACATCTACGTATTTTCCTTGGATGCAGCTCGCTCTGTGGAGCCGTGTCTACGACATTGGACACAAGGAATGCCGCGAGATTGCGGCACAAGCGAAGGCGGAAATGACGGAGTGGCTGTCATTACATTTTGCGGATGCAGTCACTTTACATGACGAGCGTGCAGATGTGGCCAGGGAGGAGGCATGGCGGGGAAGGGCAAGAGGACGGGGACGAGGAAGAGGTCGTGGTAGGGCACGTGAACAAGTCGCGGAACCCATGGACTTTGAAGAGGCCGCTGCGGAGGATGATAACATTGAGCAAGGAGACTACTTCACACCTGCCACCGAGCGACCAAGAGACGACTTGCCAACGCCTCAAGCACCGTTGAGGCAAGGATTGGACCCCAGCCAGACACGACCAACTTACTGCACACTAACACCGCCGTCTATGCCTACATTCGAGGAAGATGCCGCAGGACCCTCTCAGATCCACATGATAGACGAAGCGAACCGTCTATTACCGTTCCATCCTCCAGATTCTACGATTACATACCATAGGAGGAAAAAAACGTTGAATTGTAATCAATGTAATTTTTAATATGATGCAAAAAATGTAAAGTGTATTCATGAACAAGTCTATATTGAAATGTCCTCTTTGATGTTTGGAATGTCTACAGTGTTTGCATTGTCTGGAATGTTTACAAAAATGTCTATTTACATTAAAAACATGGGAATGTCTACAAAAATGTCTTTCCAAGGGTTTTTAAAAACTTGACATTCCAAAGCCCACACTTGGACAGCCATTTTCGCCGAAAACTTTACTGTAAAGATGACGCATTTTGAAAATGCGTCATATGTTCAATTTTCAAAGCACACACCTGCCCCAGGCATTCCGATGAAAATTTCCTGGAAGGATAACGCATATTGAACATGCGATACCTATACAGTGAATTTCGAGACCTGCGATACCTGTACAGTCCATTTCGATAGGAATTCCCTGGACATATATCGCATGTTGAATATGCGCTATCTATAGCGCATATTGAACAAGCGACACTAACGCAGTTCCTGGGTAAAAAAAAAACTTAAGGGGTGTCGCATGTTGAACATGCGACACCTTTGTAGTTTTTGAGTAAAAAAAAAACATTACGTAGAACCTAGGTAATTATGTATTTCCCAGGTACTACTTAGGAATTTGACTCGTTTAAAATTTGTATTTTGTTTCTAATTTTGCAAATTTTTAGTTTCTTTTAATTTTGAAAATAAGCTATATAATAGTATATAATAATATAGATATTATAGCTTATGTAAGTACTATGTAATATATATATAAGTATTATATCTTATTATGTTTTTAAATAAACCAAAATGAAGTCTAATTACACAAAATAAAATGTTTTGTGTGCTTGATAATTTTCCCTATTTTTTTGGTTTTTATAGATTTTTAAAGTTGAAAATATATACAAACAGTGAATGCAATAATTATCGAAGATTGTTTAGGATTTAATAAATATAAATAAGTTAAAATAAATCCAAAACTATGTTTAGTATATACTATATACAATAGAGAAAATTCAGAAACAGAAAAGAAATATTATGGATTTATATATCATTTTACTGGTTTTTATAAAATTTTTAGGGTTTTGTGATTTTTAAGTTTTATATTTTGTATTTTTCAGTGTTTTTTGGATATGTGATAGACTATAGTATAATATAGGTATTTTTCGGGATTTTTGGAAAAGGTTTGTAATTTTATGGATTTTTATGTCTAAAAATGGAATATAGGCTTATTTTTAGATTTTTAGAAAATAGGTAAACTAATTAAAATGCCTAAATAAATTTATGCGTGGACAAGCAAGGTATCAGACATTTATACTAATTTTCCTACAATTTTTGGAACGAAATAAATATTTAATATAAACAATATAAAAAATAAAAACATTGGACCTATTCACAATTTAAATAAACAAAGCATGCATTTCAGAACAGGTCCAAGGAGTTTAAAGATGTGCATGAAATTTTTACAAAGCCTCAAGTGGCACTACGTGTGAGGTGGAAGGATTGAATAGCAAATAAAGTAAAGTATGGGATCTTTGCAAATAAACTTAAATTATTACACGTAATATGATATTTACAAGACTAAAAGGAAATACAAAATTATGTGAGGGATTTGACATAAAATACCCAAGGGGATGCACTATATGTTGTCACTTATGGATGAACGGCAGATAGCGATCAAGGCTTCATTTTTAATGAACAGCCCAGATTGGATCTGCGTCGATGCATCGATCTTACGGCGTTGAAGGGGTCACGAAGAACAAGGAAAACACTTCCCTATCTTCATTTCAATCTATGATTCCTCCCGATTCCGACGATGTTTCCCGATATTGATCAGTTATATGGCTTCATGAGCCTCTCCGCTATTACAAGACTTCACCAGAAGCTTTGAGCCTCGTCGGAAAAGGCATGGAAGGCACTTCTTGCTCCGACGACCTGGGGATCAACTAGGACTTCGATTCATGCTCCAAGTGGCTCGAGAGCTATGCTCTCCACCCATTTTGAAACTGGAAAGCACACAGGGATGGTCAACAGTGATGATCTCCGACAAGGATGATGGGAGATATGGAACCATGATATGAGCGAGATCGGGTTGATCTAAATGGATGATTCGATGAAGAAATGAAGGTAAAAGGTGATGGTGGCATTGCGGGTCGAAACAGTGGTCGGATTACAGTGAACACAGTGACTGGAGCACTAGCTCCGACGAACTACAATTTGGCGATTTATCACTAAAAGAAACGAAATCACGTTGAACTAAGATTAACACTACACTAAGAAACGAAAACACGAACTAAATACACTAACCTAGTAGCTCAACTTGGCCGGAATCAAGGAGCAGAGAGCCCTTACCGGAGACGATGCTCGGTGATGGTTGGATCGGGCGCTAGACTACTTTATCCTCGCCGCAGAACCTGGAGCTTCTTGTTGTCACCAAGAGCTCAAGCTTGGAGTGGTTCGTTAGGGTTACAGTGGCCAAAGAAAGGATCAAAAAGGGAAAGGTAGGAGGAGAGGTTTATTTATACACATGTTGGAGTGGTGAGCTCATGACTGAGATGGCATGAAGAGGAGAGAGAGTTTGTGAGAGCTAGAAGTATGGTGAGGTAGAGGTTTGTAGGGAGGTCAAAATGGTGAAAGGCTCGAGGGATGGATGTGTGGAGGATGCGTAAAAATTAGGAGAAGAGGAGGGGGGTTGGTGAGCTCTGACAGGGTTAGAGCCTAGTATAAGTACAGTAAACCCGACGTCGACAAAAGGAGTGCCCAGATTGGTCCACGTAGAACCAGCAAGGACAAAACAGAAAAGAAATTGTGTATAAATTAAATATAAAATAGTAAACTAATTTATTAAATAAAACTTAAAACATGAAACTATTTATTATTTTATAAACTACTTTATGATAATTTTTTATTTTTTTTACAATATTATTTGTGAGGTGTTAATATTTACATGTATATATAAGTATATATAAATTGGGTAAAATGGGGTTGCCCCCTGAGAGTAGCCAACTTGGCTACTCCCACCCCTATTTTTCCCTCATTTTTTTGTTTCTTTGGAAAATAAAAATTTGTATATTCATCACTATATTCCTCAAACATTCCATTAAAATTTCGTCAGAAACAGAGACTCCAAAGCCCTCCATCCAGACGTCATTTTTTTTTAACGGTCGCAGGATCTTTTAAATCGACCCTGTTTGGATGGAGGCCGTAGGAGTCTCTATTTCTGACGAAATTTTAATAGAATGTTAGAGGAATATAGTGATGAATTTACAAATTTTTATTTTCCAAAGAAATAAAAAAATGAGGGAAAATAAGGGTGGGAGTAGCCAAGTTGGCTACTCCCAGGGGGCAGCCCCATTTAACCCATATAAATTTATTTTACATATTTTATTTTTATTTTGTATTTAATAAACATAATATTGTATTTCTGTATTTCATATATTTATAAAATTATTAAATATATATTTACATAATTTTGTTGTATTTTTATGATTTTATTTACATGTATAATTAACTAAATGTATATACATTATAAGTAAAATGTATGTATATATTATCATTTATTATTTATTTTAAAATATTTTTACATGTTTTATTTGAATTTATGTTTTTATTATATTTTATATAATATATACAATTATTTAAAAAGAGGTTGGGAGCATGCACCATGGTGTATGTAACTTTACATGCACTGGTACCATAAACGCTCATTTTTTTAAAAATAAAACATTAGGGGATTTACTTAGACCTATTAGTGGAATATGTGTTTCAAATTTCGTATAAAATAGACATTCCTAACTTGTAGATCTGGAATAGAAAATTTTCAGCAATTCTGATACCGTTAAAATGTCGCAGTCTTGATGGATGGGTTAGAGGTCTTGAATTAAGTTGATTTTTAAATGATGTCATGGTGATATATAGTGATCTAGATCCCACATGGTTTCATTTCAAAAAAATATCAAAAGTTGGCCATTTATGGCACCGGTGCATGTAAAGGTACATGCACCATGGTGCAAGCTCCCCAACCTCAATTAAAAATATAAATAGAGTAAGTGTAAAAAATAAAATAATCGACCATTTGTACGAATGCCTCGACACAATAATACCCCAAAAAGATGGCTTTTGTATCTTAGCTCCATTTTAATGAAACCACTTATTAGATAGATAATTTAATTTGGAATTCAATGGAGGTGAGTTTGGTTCAATTTGAGTTTGTATGGAATAACATTTATCGATGAAGTTTTGTTGTGGCTTTTCATCTGTGTGTACAAAGTGTACTACTACGCATGATTTATTTAGACAAATATTTTTATTTTTTTATACATTAATATATACAACTTTCTTATAGAAAAGTTTATTATTTGAGGTGTGTATAATGAATAAGAAAATAGTGTAGAAATGAGTTCTTTATAGAGTATAGATTAGGGTTTTGTATAGTATTTGAGCCTCATCTCCTCCTACTTTATTCCTATTTGAGCTAGTCAATATTGACTTGGTCTCGGAGCTTAGGGTCATTCAGTAACTTTAATATTGCATCAATTTTTCTTTTCTTTTCTTTATTCTTTAATTTTGGATTTGAATCATAGGTAATTACATGCTATTTATAGACAAATTACATGTCATGTTAGATGTTAATTTGTATAAATTAGTTATATTTACAGGTGTTCAGATGAGGATTTAAAGACAAAAAAGAAGAATACAGGTACATGAATGGTTATTCAATGGCTAATAAAGATTCTGGACGAAATCATAACTCTTTATAGTCTCATCAAATTTGATGTTCCAGCTACGAGAAGCGTGTTTGAGCCCACAGATAAATCTCTTTAGCTTGCATACTTTGTCTTCCTCAGCTTCGAAGCCTTAGGGTTGCTCCATATAAATATCCTCTTCGAGGTATCCATTGAGGAACGCAGTCTTGATATCCATCTGCCAGATGTCATAATCAAGATGTGCAGCTATAGCTAGCAATGCCCTAATGAACTTAAGCATGACCACATGAGAGATGTCTCATTGTAGTTAATGCCTTCTCTGTGTGTAGCCCTTATCTACAAGTCGTGCCTTGAAGGTCTCTATCTTCCCATCAGATCCCCTTTTTCTCTTGAAGATCCATTTGCTCCCAATGGATTTTATCCCCTTAGGTAGATCCTCTAAGGTCCATACATTATTCTTGTGCAAGGAGCCTATTTCAAATTGCATGGCTAACATCCATTTATCCATGTCATGATTCGTGAATGCTTCATCATATGAAGTCGAATCATTACAGCATCGCCTGACACATGGAATCCACACCTTTCAGGTGGCATCACCAACCTCAAACTCCTTCGAAGAGGTATAAGTGTTTGATCTTCTTTTATCTCTTCTGTTTCTGATTCAGGAACCTCAATATCCTCTGATGATTCAGTGAATTCCTTTACTTCATTCTTGTCTTGACTTTTAAGTACTAAGAATTTCACATTTCCTAGAGACGAATACCTTTAGAGTTACGTGGTCTTAAAGTTAATATCCAATAACGTCCTTTACATACCCAAGGAAGTAGCACTCTCTGATGCGAGATTCTAACTTACTTGCATCCATGTTCTTGGCATGGACAAAGCAACCCCAAATCCTCAATTATCTAACATTGAGATTGGTTTCAAACCAAAGTACATGAAGGATTTTAGATGCGAACATGATAAAAATCTTACTAAGGATAGGTATTGCAGTCTCTACTACATATCTCCAGAAACTAAGAGGTAAATGTGTTTTACTCATCATTAAACGAACCACACCCATGATGGTCATATTGCGTCTTTCACCAACACCATTTAGTTGGAGGGTTCCAGGAGGAGTGATATTGGATACAATTCCTCTATCTGTAAGGTATTCTCTGAATTCATCTGAGAAGTACTCACCACCTCGGTCATATCGAACCTTTTAATCTTCCTGTCCCTGTTTGGTTCCCAACCAAAACCATAAACTCTTTAAAATTTTCAAAAGTTTCAGACTTGTGACGTAATAGGAAGATAAACCCATATCGTAGATGAACATCAATAAAAGTCGTGTAATATCGATACCAATTTCGAGCCGCAGTACTGAAGGGACCGTATACATCGGTATGTATTGGGTCAAGTATACCTTCGCATCTAGTACCCTTATTTATAAGGGTGCTCCGATCATTTTACCTCGAATACAATGTTCACATGTAGGTAAAGTTTAAACTTTAAGAAAATTTAAAGGTCCAACTTTTACTAATCTATTGATCCTATCAATAGATAAATAACCAAACCTTTGATGGCAAATCATGGTTAAATGATTATTATCCTCCCTGGATTGTTTGAGGTTATTAATACTATTATAGTAGTGGATATAACACTCATGATACATTTATCAATGCACATTCAAAGAGTCCACCAGACGTTAGAAAATCATCTGTAATATGTTTACCATAACGACTTATGACAACTTTATTGCAAAATTAGAACTCAACTAATTTAGATACATATAACAAGTTCCTTCTAACTTTAGGTATATAGAGACACTCTCTAAGTAATAAGACCCTCCCATTAGATCAAGATAGTTTGCAAGTCCTGACAACGATTGTTGCAACAGTTACATCAGATCACATCTGAATGACTATATCCCCATCCTTAAGCTTTCTAGTTTCCTGAAACAGATGCAACACATTGTATACATGAACAGATGCACCAGAATCAATAACCCAACTACCTTCTCCTCCTACGAGAAAATTAGTTTCGATGATGAACGATACATTTACCCTTTTCCAAAGTTTTCAGGTAGTCTGAACAGTTTCTCTTCCTGTGCCCCGACTTCTTACAGTGTTGACAAACATCCGCTTTTTTGGATGTCAAGAGTGTGGAAGCTTGAGAGGATGAGTCAACACTTTGACTCATATTCTTCACCTGTTGGGACGAACTCTTCCGAAATCCATGCTTCCAATTACGCTCTATGCAGTTCACATCACTGAACATCTCATTTAGATTTATCATTATATCATGGGCATTCCAATGTTCATATGTTGCTTCTGAAGAACATTAGACAAAGACCCCAAAATATAGTACTGAACCAGCAAGTGGTCCTTATAAAAAGTTTCATTAAATTTTAACTCTTCCAATGGCATAAGGTTCTCAAGTTTTTTCTTACTGAGCACCTAGTCGATGCACTCCTTGGAGAAAATAAGTTCCATATTTTTTATCCAGTCTGAATAGTTTGGCCCGGTCAGCTGGTTAACCTCCAGAAGCTTGCTGAAAGGGTTCATAAATTTCATCTTAGATAAAAGATGCACTAATTAAAAGATATACAATAAAATTATTTATGTATATAAGCTTCTTTGATAAAGGAATTTTAAATCAAAGTTATATTGATTTTTAATACTTTGAAAGTCAATTCCCTTATCAAACTTTCGAAATAAGAGACATACTTACAGTTATATCTCTAACAAGATGTAGGCTATCCCTTCCACCTTTGTCATACCCCAATAATATGAAAAAATGCAACTTAGTTAAGGAAACGGGAACTTTTCTGCATTACAAGTCTAACTTGCATTTCTCAATTTGGTCTTTAACACCCGAGCCCATCACCACTAAGGAATAATAAGCCATATCACGATATATCCGCTATATATCGATATCAACATGTAACATATATATCGCGGATATGGTCGATATTAGTCTTTACAAGGCTATTTTATTCACAAAATCGGTCAAATATCGGCAAGATAGCATCAATAGATTCTATCGACACGATATTGATACAGATACCGATACAGATATTACCTACATTGCCCTAAGGTGATGTTGACTCATTGTTAATTGAACCAACCATCAACAGGAGAAGCCCACGTCATGCGCAATACAATAATGCCTGAACTATATGAGGAATAATATTAGGTCACTACACATAAGGCATGCCTCTTACGAGAAGCAAAGAGCCCTGATCCGTGTGCACTTATACACCGAAGCTATGACTTCGCATAGACATCTCCAATATACAATCCATGACGATGGAACCCTTTGCCTTGACAAGAGATCATAGATGTCATCTCATGATCCTTCATATCCTGTTTCAATTTTAATTAATCATTATGAATCAAATTCTCATGAATAATTCTTCGAAGGGAATTATAACCCTATTAATAATAAAATATTTATTTTAATTGGATTAAATTCATTTAATCACTTAAAATTAATTAACAATACAATGCAACCAACAAACAATTAAGTTTGCTTGATATTACTATACAGTATTAGCTTTCACAGGTACATATTACTCTGATTTTAGTAATTAGAGTATGCTTTACTTACTCATATTACCCTTCCTCGAAAATGGATCCAGTCACTAGCCAGACACTCGAGTTATGTTGGGAGTGAGCATTTATTTGACAAGCAATGTGCTAATTAAGAAACCAAGCTAGCATACCCGATTTAGACACCTTCACCATCTCGATCAAAATAATATGGTTGGATCATTATACCTGTGGCTTTATCGATCATTCCTTTAATGGCTGACATGATACTATATAGCATACACTCGGAAATTTAGGCATCTTAAAATATTTTTAATGACCTTAAATTTCTAGTCATATCAAGCAAAGTTTTGCATGTAAAAGTTGTCCTACAACAATTGTAAGATAAATTAGGGTTTTCATGTCATGAAACAATCATTCAAAGTTGTTGTTTATCATATATTTCTTTAAACAAATGATAAAACAATTAATCAGGGAAAATTCCAAATTTCCATGATTATATTAATTGATAAACACATTAAAAAAGTTTATGAGATGATCTAATCATCTTTCGACCCATCTCCACTAAATATGGAATATCTAGGGCAAATAATGTTGGAATCGCGTGAAACAAATTTGAGTATGTTGTTGGTTTAATTCTCTACTTAATTATTGTGTTTTAAACTTACTTAACGATAGAAAAACAATAAACAACAATTATTTTGTTATGTTCAAGTTTACAAGCAAAAACAATAATACTACGGGGATTTTTCGAATCTAAATAATGCACGTTCTTTACCAACTTTTGAGGAAATGTCCAGACCATCCAGAGATGCTTTAAATATCCAAAAAAATCGTGCAAATAGGACACTACAAGTAGCTTTTCATATGCAGGAAAAACGATTCGAAAAAATGTATCTTATGCAAAATAAACAAGTCCTCATGTATCCGATATACAAAGCTTTGTCCCCTAGATTTTGGATCATATCCAAGACCTTAAACAATGTCTTTCATACTACTTGAAGGTAAGATGTTAGGCCTCGCGCATCACGAAAGCGTGAAAATTGCAACATATGTGATCAAGGTCAATTAGTCATACTAGTTCGCATGACAATGGAAAAACAAAAATTTTAAGATGAAATCACATGGCACGGGAACCTTTCATATCTCGTTTCATCGAGGCAATACGAGTTTAGGCTACCTCTTGAAGCGTGGTTGTAATTCTCAAAGCTTCTGAACAAAGAAGCCTCCTAACTCAAGTCTAATCCGACGAGAGTGCACTTACGGGTGCGAAGATGAGTCACGTACTTCCCGCAATCACGAGCGACAGTCTAAGCAAGCACCATCCTAATTCCATCTCATGAAATCACTTGTCTTCTTCACGAGCACGACGCACGAAAGAGAACGGCGTTCCTTGAACTACATGTCTGGTAATATGACGGCAACATAATAACGATCATGATCCCCACCAACCTTAGACAAGGGGACGGGCTAGGGTTATGAAGAGAGAGAGAGAGAGATTGGATGGGTGGAGAGAGAGAGAGAATTTAACTTATGCAACAATTGCAAACAACTTATGTAAAGAGGGTAGGGTTGGACGAGTGGAGAGAGAGAGAGAGAGAATTTAACTTATGCAATAATTGCAAATAACTTATGTGAAGAGGGTAGGGGTACCCACTCTTTTATAGCATTTTGGAAGTACATGGATCATAATCCATGTGATTTTAATAATCAATGGTTTAGATTGATTTGTATTTCTTTTAATTCACAAAAGATACAAAAGAAAACATAGACATAATTTGACAATTCCAAATCAATTAATCAACAATTAAATCAATTAATCAATAAATGGAGAGAGAGAGAATTTAACTTACGTAATAATTGCAAATAACTTATGTGAAGAGGGTAGGGATACCCACTCTTTTATAGCATTTTGGAAGTACATGGATCCCAATCCATGTGATTTTAATAATCAATGATTTAGATTGATTTGTATTTCTTTTAGTTCACAAAAGATACAAAAGAAAACACAGACATAATTTGAAAATTCCTATAGTTAGGGTGGACGTCCAACAATTAAATCAATTAACCAATAAATGGATTTGAACTAAAGACTCCACCCATTTCCTATAGTTAGGGCGGACGTCCACCATGGTTCAAAACCCATGGACATCCATTCTAAATCAAAGTGGAATAAGTGAAATTAATTTATCCACTGCATTAATTAATTGAATAATCACCAAATAATTCCAAATTATTTGTGATAATTGC
The DNA here is from genome assembly GCA_037367405.1 of Ottelia alismoides. Taxonomy (NCBI): domain Eukaryota; kingdom Viridiplantae; phylum Streptophyta; class Magnoliopsida; order Alismatales; family Hydrocharitaceae; genus Ottelia; species Ottelia alismoides. The sequence goes on from JAZKJV010009180.1 coordinate 209,134, forward strand.
AATTATACCATTGACTATTAAGAACTAGATTCTTACAAACATATTCAGATCAACGTCCAACAATTGGATCAAAATCGGATATATAGTCCACTGAAAGGATCATTAAAATCCAAACCTATTCATCACTCCCTCTGAATGGAAGCACATGGTATACAATCGTTTAAGATCACAACACCTCGAGTATTCCAAACACCCGTACATCCTGCATACTGGAAGATCTAGAATAAACATGAAGTTTTGATCCCTTTGGAACTACCTCCATCATAGTTTTATCGTTAAATTTCACATTCGATCATTGGGAGTTAGTATCGATCATATGCTTTACAAAAGCATATGTCATATCTACAAATCATGTCGTGCTTCCAAAGCAAGATGACCATCGATGGAATTTGGTTTGTCCCAATATCTAATGAGTGGACTCATGCATGGAAGGTTGTATCGTGATATATCGGCAATATATGCTCGATATATTGATATGGGCAGGTCTAGGATCAAGGTTCAGAAATTCGGCCTAGGCGGTCACATATGCGGAGGCGGACCATATAGCGCACCGTATATGCTATGTGTGCTTGTTATGCGCTAATACCGCATATTCGGCCCGGGTAATCCGCATATGCGGACACATATGCGGCCGCATATGCGGCCGCATATGTGATAGAAGTTTTCGCATCTGATTGACACGATAAGAACCCGATAACCCTTCATCCCCATTCGATATTTTTGCATCCGACTCCTCGATTCCTCACAGAAACCCTCGCCAACCTCGAAGCAATCCTAAACCCTCCGCCTCCACCTCCGCCTCCGCCTCCGCCTCTGGCTTGCTACGCCCCTCCGCCTCCGCCTCCGGTGTTCTCCAACCACACGCAGTAGCTTCTCCTCCGCCTCCGCTTTCACCTCCGATGTTCTCCAACAGCAGCAGGTTCTCCTCCGCCTCCGGTGTTCTCCGCCAGCAGCCGCTCCTCCGCCTCCGATTTTCTTCGTCTACTGGTCCTCCGCCTCCTGCGTGCTCCTCCGCCTCTGGCCTTGGGTGTGCATACCCACTAATCAGCAGGTTAGAACTTCAAGCTATGGAAATGCTTTCTCTTATTGTATGTTTTCTTTTTGTTATTATGGAAATGCTTTCTCTTATGGTTTATTATTATGCTCCATTGTTACTAATTGTTGTTGATCTCTCTCTCTCTATATATATATATATATTCTTTTTGTAAACAAATTTATTTCAATTGTAAAGTTTAATTCAAACATTTACATATGTAGTTCCTAGAGTTGGTCATAAATCGTCTTTGAAATTGAAACTCTTCCACTAACTAAAGACAGAATTTTACCCATTGTCTTCAATACTGTTAACTGTCATTGCATTGATTATGTGTTTCTTGTATATTTTTGACCTTGGATTCATCCTCCTTAGCAAATCTCCATGTGGCTGAAGAAATTTCCCTGGCCACAAATTTTACTTAGTAAATGCAAGTTCAACCTCCTCAACCAATGCCATCCCCATCCCCTGGTTCCATGATTGTAGTCACAGCTCGAAGTCCTCAACCAACACCACCTTAGCTAGTTTTCAAATTAGGGCTAGTTTCAGAAATTCCACCAGCATATGCGGCCGCATCAAGCGAGGTTTAAGGGCTAGTTTTCAAATTAATGATAATGCTTTAATTCTTTAATACATATTTTATTATTACTACACTTGTTATAATAATTTGATAATGCTTTTAGCTTTAATTCTTTGACAAAGCTTTTATTATAGTTTTTTAAGTTACTGACTACAATATATTTCACGAATAATGAGTCTCTTTTATTTGGTATAGGTTTTTTAATATTTTTTCATGTATTTAGGTTATCATGGATTCGGAACTAACACATGTTGAGGAACATGTGCTTTTTACTCCATCTGGGTCTACCAATCTGGGATGGAAATATGCTTATCTCATGGAGAAGACCGATCTGAATTCGGTGACATGTCGCTTGTGTGGCAAGGACTTGAAAGGAGGAATTAATCGAATGAAACAACACCTTGGACACATCAAAGGGAATTGCAAATCATGTCCAAAGGCTAACGACGAAGTGAAGAAGGAGATACGTGATTACATTGAGGGAATCGTGAAGAAGAAAAACGAGAAAGCTGTCAGTTTGAAAGAAATGAGAGAGGAGGTGGCGATTAGAGCTACAGGCTCTTCCTCAACACCTTGTGACAGAACATGTCTTGGAAAAAGATCACGATCATCTGATGATGATAGTGCGTCATTTGGCGCAATGCCAATGTGCCAAACTATTATAAAGGAAACACTAGCAAAGGAAGAATGCGCACGTGTCAACAAATATGTAGCCAAATTCTTCTATGGCTGTGATATTCCTTTCAACGTGGCGACAAAGAGCTCCTTCATACGCATGTGTGAAGCAATTGGCCAATACGGAAGTGGGTACAAGTCTCCATCTTATTATGAAATTGCAGAACCTTTGTTAAAAGATGAAGTGGAAGAAACAAAGGAGTTTTTGAAAAGTCACAAGGATGCATGGAAAAAAAGTGGATGTTCCATCATGACAGATGCATGGACCGACATGAGGGGAAGAAGCATAATGAATTTGTGCGTTAACTGTAGCTTGGGCACATGTTTCTGAAGTCCGTGGACGCATCAGCTGATGCACATACCGCTGAATATATATCTACTTTGGTGGAGGATTGCATCAAGGAAGTCGGATTAGATAATGTTTTGCAAGTCGTGACTGATAATGCATCTGCTAACATGGCAGCTAGGAGGCTCCTCAAGACCAAATATCCAAAGATATTTCGGTCATCTTGCGTTGCTCACTGCATAGATCTCATACTTGAAGAATTTGGCAAAGAGCCGAAGGTTAAAAATTGCATAGCAAAGGCCAGAACACTCACTATTTTCATTTACAGCCATGCAAAGACGCTCAGCTTGATGCGGCATTTTACCCAAAAGGGAGAGATAGTCAGACCAAGGCAAACAAGATTTGCCACGTGTTTTCTCATGCTACAAAGTGTCTTCGAAAAGAAAGAAAAACTGAGATTGATGTTTTCTTCTGATCAATGGAGACAATGCAAGTGGTCCAAGACAAGGAAAGGTGAAATGGTTGGATCAATTGTTCTTATTACATCTTTTTGGAGCCAAGTTTCCTTGACCTAGAAGGTATTTTCCCCACTCGTCCGTCTCTTGCGTATTGTTGATGGGGATCGGAGACCATCATTGAGCTTTGTTTATGGAGGGCTTGAAGATGCGAAGAAGGAGATATAGTCTTTTTAAAGACAATGAGCATTCATATAAGCCCTACATTGATGCCATTGATTCTAAGTCTAAAGGGAGGTTAGATAGTTCTCTTCACCTTGCAGCTTACTATCTCAACCCCTATTATTTTTATAGGAATGATAAAGCCATCTCAGAAGATAGCTTTGTCATAGATGGTTTTTTGTACTGCTTGGAGATATTTTACCCTGATTTGGATGTTCAAGATGTTATCACAACAAAAGAAATGGTTCTATATAAAAATGGAGATGGTCCATTCGGAAAACTATTAGCAATCAAGCAGAGATCCGTCGAGGATGCGTTCGATCCAGGTAGTTACATTATATTCACATTTTAATAATGTAAGGACTAAGGAGTTGACTTCCTAAGTTTTCTTGTAGCTAATTGGTGGTCGTTATATGGTGGTGAGATACCATACATGAAGGCAATGGCGATGAAGATATTAAAGCTAACATCCTCTTCTTCTGGATGTGAGAGGAATTGGAGTTCTTTCGCAACGGTACACCCACATTTGTGATTTATGATTATTAATTAGACTAAAATTGAATGACTAACATTTTGAGTAAATACTTTCGTTGCAGATCCACATTAAAAAGAGGAATAAAGTTGAAATCAAGAGACTGAATGACTTGGTTTTTGTGAAATTCAACTCAAAGTTGAAAGAGCGACAGTCGCAACAAGGAAGAGACCCATTTATTTCCAACGATAGGACACATGTGGGCGAGTGGATCGGACCAGAGGAAGGTGAAGAAGAGGTGTTCCAAGGCTCAGGACTAACTTGGAGCTTGGTGGTCGAGGCAAGTGGAGCAGATGAATTGTTGGAGTATAGGAGAAGCCGAGGAATGTGGGTGCCTTACCAAGTGTGGGGGAAGAAGAATTTATCATGGATTCAAACAGTGACAGTGATGAAGAAGAAGAAGTTCCTCATGTTATTTTTGACGACTTGGAATAGGAGTTTAGTTATTTGTATGTGAACATTTGTCTGAGCCGACATCTTTACATATTTTGTATGAATATTATCATCTTCGCTTTTAAATGGATGACTTTGGATATGCTTTGGTTGAAATTACATTGTACAAAAAAGTCTTCACTTCATATTTCTTTCATGTTATAAGTTTTTGAAACATAAATATCTAATGGTTGAATTCATTATTATATTTTAAACTATTTTTATATTAAAATAATAGAAACCGCATAATCCGCATATACTTCCGTATATACTTCCGCATGCCCGCTTACTCGCTTCAGACCGCCTGACCGAACGAATACCGCATACCGACTTTCTGAACCTTGTCTAGGATATCAATATTACTATGAATATCTAAACACCGGGTGTCGGCGATATATCGTTTGTCGGCGATATATCGCCGACATTTGGCATATTCGTTTCTTCACTTGCACGAAATGGAGGGCCCATATCGCTTCATTCGGTTATAAAAATGCCATACCGCCTCCATTTCGCCCACATCGAAATTTGAAGCTCCCAAGCTCCCTTCTTCCATCTCCATTGCATTTGAGGTATGGTACTATGATCTTCTCTTAATTAGTGAATAAAATTTTAAAATTTGTTAGGGCTTTTGTTCTTGATGGTAATTTGATCCATAATCCTCTTTTTTGTAAAATTTGGAATGGGTATAGTTGGATTACATGTTTTAGCCTTAGGAAACAATATTCCATGTTGATTTTTGTTAAGTCTTGTTGTGTAATTAATTAAATCTGAAAATAGTACAAATAATACGTCAAATTATTGAGTAATTTGGTGTTGAATTTTGGGGCTTTTGATTTTTTTGAGTTTATTACGTGATGTTTTGTTAGGATGGACTTGGATTTCATGATTTAGCCTTAGTTAAAAAATTTTCATGGTGATTTATGTTAGGTAAATAGGGGTAATTTATTAAATCCAAAAAATAGAAGAAATAATTCGTCGAATTATTGAGTAATTTGGTGCTGAATTTTTGGGCTTTTAGTTTTTTTGGGCTTATTAGGTGATGTTATGTTAGGATGGACTTGGATCTCATGATTTAGACTTAGTTAAAAAAAATTCATGGTAATTTATGTTAGGTAAATTGGGGTAATTTATTAAATCCGAAAATAGTAGAAATAATTCTTCAAATTATTGAGTAATTTGGTGTTGATTTTTGGGACTTTTGATTTTTTTAGGTTTATTAGGTAATGCTATGGTAGGATGGAGTTGGATCTCATGATTTATACTTAGTTAAAAAAATTTCATTGTTATTTATGTTAGGTAAATTGGGGTAATTTATTAAATCCGAAAATAAAAGAAATAATACTTCAAATTATTGAGTAATTTGGTGTAGAATTTTGGGGCTTTTGATTTTTTTTGTTTTTTCAGATCAAGTATTCAAGATCATGGCACATTTCGGTTCAGAATCTGATGGTTCCTGTGGACAGATGGATTTCGAGAGTGGAGAGATTGGTTGGCAAAGCAAGCTTTCATATTAAGGATGAGGAGGTTGGCATTGCCACATGCGACGATGTAGAAGGCTAGTGGGTCGTCATCGATCGCCAGTAGAAGTAGTAGCGTCGTTGGAAGCGATAACGTCGCGGGCGTTTCAATCTCCGTGCTGAAAATTGGGGAGTCGAACCGTTACTTAGGAAACAAAGCTTCTAATGGACCTAAGGATATATTGTTCTAGCCTAGCAAGTTGCGGTTCACAAACCACCTCCCTCTCGTGTCAGATACCTTCCACTCTAGTGGTCAGGTGGCTTTGATTTTCTCGAATCTGGGAGTGGGAGCTCCATATTTGGGGTCTTAGATGGAACCGATTAGGCGCCTTTCTTTGGAACTGCTTAATTTCCAGCTCCTCTCTCGCGCTCCCTCTGCCCCAGATGTCTCTCTTAACGATGGCGACCACCCAATGAAAGCTTGCATGGCGAGCGAATCTGCAAAATAGGAAGTGACTGATGGTTAGACCGAAATGGTGGGGGGCCTAGGGGATCGTCCTCTACCTACGTTTGTAATGCCTTCTAAGACTATGCCGCCATCATGCTTTGGAAAGCTCTACTCCCACTAGACATCGAAGGAGTAGCGGTGGCGGCGGAGGTGGGCGGTTGTTGGGGAGAAAGTTGTTGGGGCCATAGAACATGTGTGGCTGGTGTTGGGGGTCATATTCAGACCCCCACGGATATGATTTATCCGGTTGACCCCCATAGGGTTGGCTCGGGAAACACTAGATCTCGCAATGATCGAGAGGCTCATGTTGCTGCTCCATTCGAATTTTCGGTGGGGAGGGTAACGACTCTTGAGGTGGACCAGAACCAGATAGATTCCCTCGAAGTGGTTCCACCGCGAGAAACAAAGATGATTGTTGAATGAAGATTCTCACGTGGAATGTTAGAGGCCTTAGGAGGCCTGAAAAGTGGATGGTGACTAAAGATCTGTGCTAAAATGCGAAAGCAAGTATCGTGCTATTGCAATAATCAAGATACATCAAGGTATGGAGGGAATCTGGAAACCTATTGGGGGCTTGACTATTTCGCACTTCTGCGCTCGTGATTCGGAAGGCACGTTCGGGGGCATCGTTATTAGCAGCAATGGTGATAGCTACACCCTAGTGGACGACGCAATTGGGGGCGACATCCCATCTCTGTCACTTTCTAGTGAAAGGTTGATTCTCTAAACATTTTTGTTACTAATGTATATGGTCCATGCAGTGGGATTGGTATCTTGGACATGCTTGACCACCTCCGCTTGGTGAGACTGAATGCACCCTCGCTTACTGGATTCTTAGGGAAGATTTTAACGTGACTTTGTAACTGAATGATCCGTCGTAGATGAGTGGCAGTGCCGATGGTGGCTCCCATGATATATCCTCCTTTATCAACGATCAGGGATTTCATATTGTTGGCGATGGGGCTGCCGGTATACGTGGAGAAATGCCAAATCAAGGTCAAGAATCGATCATTTCCTGTCATCCAAGGAGGCGACCCATTTCTTTCCTCTTGCACGGGGGTAGGCCTTACCACGAGCACATTCGAATCATACCCCCCTTTTGTGGTTCTCAGGCAAGGATTTGTAACCGAGAACTTTGGAGAAGGTGTGGCTCCTTGAAGATGGCTTTCGAGATTTGATGGCAACTTTATGGCGAGAATGCCACCCGAAAGGTTATGATGTGGCTAGCTTTTCAATGAATCCCACGCTTCTTCGGAGACATCTTATGGATTACAATAAAAATATATGCGAGCAGCATCGTATTAGAAGGAATGATGCGCAGATGGAGATTGCATGCCTGGACGAACTGGAGGATGAGCACCAGCTAATAGCTGAGGAGATTTCCTTGAGAACTGACCAGATGCTTCTAGTATGATCGTAGGATCGAAAGAAGGAAATAGGATGGAGTCAAAGATCTAGACAACGGTGGCTTAAAGAAGAGGAATACAACACATGATTGTTTTTACTCTGTGACAAGTAACAGAAGGTGCAAGAATTACATTCATTCTCTTGACATGGATGGAGTGGAGGTCAATGGCAACATGGAGGTCAGGAGGAAGCTAAAGAACCACTTTCATACATTTACTAGAAGGGCCTCTCGCACAAGATGGTGCAACGTGGTAGAGGGGTTAAAATGTTGTCGTCATCACAAGCTAATGTTGTGGTGTTGCCTTTCACTGAGGTCGAGGTTCATTCGGCGGTGTTTCAATTGAATGCCAATGGGGCCCCTGGTCTAAGATTGTTTCTCCATTGCTTTCTACAGGGAGTTCAAGGACATGGTCAAAGATGAGGTCTTTGTTGTGATTCAGGAGTTCTGGGAGGACAATCGAGGCTTTGAGTGGTTAAATAAAGCACTTCTTTTTCTTCTCCCCAAGCGCGAGGTCCCGAATAGAGTGGAGGATTCCAGGTACATCGCCTATTTCCAATAGGATTTATCTTTATCATTGCCATGGTGCTTGTCAACCGCCTACGAGGTGTTTTACATGATATTATTTCTCCTGAGAAGTTAGCATTCATTCCTGGAAGACTTGTAGCGGATGGATGGGGGCTTGCTCAGAGGTGGTCCTCAATTGGAAGAGGAACCAAGAGAGAGGTGTGTTGTGGAAGGCATATTTTTCCAAGGCATGTATTGATTGGCGCTTCCTGTGAGCTTCCTTGGAGAAGAGGGGTTTCATGGATTTGTGGATTGCATGGATGAAAAGATGCATCATGACAACCTCGAATGCAATACTTGTCAACGATAGATTGGAGGGTGTCTTTTTTTCAACCTCAGTGTGGGGTTCGTCAATGCTACCCCCTAGCGCCTCTTCTCTTTGTCATAGAGGTAGATGTATTGGTGCTATTAATGAGAATTGCCTCAGAAGGGGGTCTATGTGTGGGCTACCGCACAGACAATATATCCATACCTATCCTCCAGTATGCGGACGACATAATCATTTCCATAATGAGGATCCGAAACACAAGCAGCGGGCATCAACCATTATGGACATCTTTGGTAATATCTACAATTAGTGCCTCAACAGAGAAAAGTCTACTCGCATTCCCGTTGGTCTTACCCAGAAAGAGTATAGCGAGATTGCCATCATTTCGCGGTGCCCTTATAGAACCCTACATGTGACCTACCATGGTCTTCCGTTGGTGGATCGGCGCCTTCGCTCGAGCGATTGGAGACGGATTATTGACAGCTTGGAGAGTAGATTGGCAGGATAGAAGGAGAGATAACTTTCCAATGGCAGAAAACCGGTATTACTTAAACACACCCTCTCGACGATTCTCATTTTTTCTGCTCCACCAGATTTAGGCATGCACAAGCGAATTAAGACTTTAATGAGTCGCTTCATCTGGACGAATGGCAGAAGGAGAAATGAGGCTTCCATCTTATTGAGTGGGATGTAATGACTCACCCTAAGAAGCATGGACTTGGAGTTCTGGAGCTGGAGTGCATGAACAAGGCCCTACTAGAATAGTAGATAATGGGTGCTCAGGTTATGGGAAGAAAAAGATGATTAGGTCTGCAATTTGATGAGGGCATTGGTGGCTCTTTGGAAGGGCAAGTTATTTGATTTTCATCCTCACTTTGGTAAGCTAGCACCCATATTTTTCCGAACCTGGTAGAGGCGTTGACCCCTGTTATGGGCATAGAAGGACATATCGATATCGGTATCGATATCGGTACCATGTCGATACCGATATATCGCTGATATATCGGTGATATATCGATGCCATATCACCGACATCGGGATTCAGCTCGCCTTTTTTGTGTGTCGATACCCGATATCGGACATATCGACGATATATTGGTGACCCGTCGATACCGATATATCGTCGATATATCGCCGATATATCGGGATACGACCTTCCATGGTTATGGGAAATATCAAAGTAGATCCTGCAGAAAACCAAAGTTTTCTGCTAGATTCAGACATGGTCGGCTGATGACCAAGGTGCGACGTAATAGATTGTTGCACTCGAGTGACCTTTTTTCCGGCAGATGTAGAGTGGAGAATGAAGACATGAACCACCTTTTTTCATATGCAGAACATCATCTCCGATATGAGAAGGGGCCGATCTTTCGTGGCTTCAAATGACAAACAACGACTCTTTCTAATCCTCAACCCGATCTACTGGTGGGAACTCGCCGGAGGATGTCTCCCCTGTCTTTGTCCTATTGTGAGCCCCTTAGTATACTAGGAATGAGAATATTTTTTGAGGCTAACATTTTTATGCGGACAATGTACTAGGTTACTACACGGGCCTTACCTCGACATGAATTTATATATAACTATTAGCTTTTTATAAGTTAATGCCATTTATGTGGTGAGTCCCACCTCAAGACCTCACCGCTTTTCTCTCAAAAAAATCCTAGAATGGGAAGTTTTAGGTCGTGCTTTTACCTGCTTGGGTTTCCACATAAGCATCGGCATGTACATTGGTGGTTTGCATATCTCAATCTCTATCTTTCTTTCTTGATTATTTCAGCTTGCGATTGTCATTGGGAATATTGTTATTGCAGAATTCTCACACCCCCGCTCGATTTGAACACACATTCGGTATCAGAGCGGTTTCAAGTTTTGTAAGTGATTTTTTAATTTAAAAAAAAGGGGGAAGCACTTGTAATCGACGCTCAACCCATAATGTATTGAAAAAAATGTACCCTTACAGGAGCCAGGTCTTGAAAAGAAATCAAGTCAAACTGATTACATTTTCTTCATAGTACCACTCATTTCTAAATAAAACTCCATTACAAAAGAGTCAAATACCAAAATAAAAGAAATCGACCTCAAAACCTCTAAGGTAGATATGAATTGGTTTTCCACAAGTTTGTTCGAAAACGTCAAGTTAGAGGAAGGATCTAACCATGTAGTGCCAGTTGCATCCCAAAAATGTCGAACTCTTAAGTAGGAGAACGATAAATGGTCTAGGTCTCCAGGCCATGATCTGCAAATAAGACAAGCATCACCACTGCCCGAGTCGAATGAGGCACATCGTCTCCTAATCAGAGTACGCTCTCGATGATGAATCCGCATGAAGACCTTAATTTTCAAAGGGACCCACAATGTCCAATTAAATTTGTAGTCTCTCTCCTCATCTGTCGAAGAAGAATAAGGGGAAGTTGTAAGGGCCACATATGGCTTCTTAACTGAGAAGTAACCATCATGTCAAATTTGATAGTCTCTACCCTATGTTGAACCCACAAAACTAGAGAGATGGCTCAACAAATCTAGAAACTCCACGAATCTTTGTTCTGAAAGGCGTGTGGAAAGGACTGGTGCCTACCAATTGTTATCCCAAATGTCCCTAAGACGAACATCACGTTTCGTGCTCGAGGATCTGGGCACCCGTTTACGCAGCTTTCGTGGTATTACATTCGCTAAAGATCGCATTTGTATTGAAATTCAGTGGAAATTTTTCACGTTTACGCATTTGACATTTGCATCAATATAATAATGTAACAACCACAGAACAACAAGATGTGGCACCAAATTTCCATTTCATTAATTTCCATATATATCTACAACATGTAACAAACTAAGCTGACAGTGTGTGCATGTATCCCAAAAATGTACAAAAGGGAAAAAAAGCCTATACCTCATAAACTGAACAAAAACTACAACTGTATTGTTGGGTATATGTGCGGATGTACGGAATCATCAACCAGCAACTGAGCCGCAGGCTGCTTACCTGCCAAGCATGAAAGGAACAAGCGATGTCAACGGATGTTCTGTACTTCCCATCATATTAAATAACAAATAATTTAATATGTCCAAAAGAAGGCAAATAGAGAGGCATTTACGAACTTAAAATCTACAACTACCTGCGAAGAAAATGATTTTCAAATTATTTTACATGTATTCTCCATGATTATCCATTATCCCATAACATTCCGTATATATTATTATTTTCATGTAGTGGTTGATGGCCCATGTGTAAATGTTATTTTCATATCATTTAGAGATCATATATATAGATATTAATCATGAGAATGCTGAGGTGTTGATCCGATTTTTGATTTATTGATGATGAGAAAGATGAGGATTTGATCTGATTCTTATTCTAACTTTTCAAGTCTAATGGATAGTGTGTGGTCTTGGTCTGTGTGTGACCTCACACTATGACTCTAAGACGTGAAGAGTACCTTAAGGTTGGGGAGTCTTCGTAGGCATACATACGGTGGAGTATAATGCATCCTAAATAAGTTCACAACACGTCCACTAACTTATCATATTATTTAGAGTAGTAATTGTAAGATCCGATTGATTGATGATTGGTAGTTGATGGAAATCAATGATTCTGCATCCATCTTGATTATAGTCAACTTTAACCAACACAACTCTAATTGATCTCAACTCTAGTCATATTTCATTGTAACCCATTCAATCTCAATTGTAACCCATTCAATCTCAATTGTAACTCCTCAAATCCTCAACTGCAACCGTTTCATATTTAACCCTATATGAATTAGATGTAGCCTTAAGGATTCAGATGTAGCATTGCCATGTCTGGCGGAAAAGTAACCAAACTCAAGCGGTAAGGTAGCCTCCTAAGGAGACCCTTCCGTCTCGTCCTCTTATTGGAAGTGTGGTCCAATAAAGGGATAGATCTACTCCAAAACTACGTCAGAGACGGATGAGAGAGACTATCTGGAAAAGTCACTCTAGACGGGCCTGACCGATAGGGGCAGATAAGCTCGCACGAAAAACCAAAAACCGAAATCCTAATATAGAGGGTCAGCGAAGCTGGTCCAAATTCAGGATCCTAACGAGATGTAAAAACACTACGAGCTCGCATAAAAACTGTGAAAGGACTGGGATTTTAGACCCACACTCTTGACGACCGCTGCCCTAACTAGGCTTCCAATCTCCCGCCCAGTTGAGGGTCACTACACCCTCATACAATCAAGTAAAAAGGTCACCATGACCAACCGTCAATATTTATCAAACACTTACATTTTACTTTCTTGTTCACTCTTTTCTTTCATAATATATGAGAATGATATAACGATTTTTGATAAATAGAATCTTCTGTAGAGATAGTTTCTAGTATTAATAATTGTTTTCGTATCTTGTTGCTAATTCTCTCTTTTATTTAGACGTCCATGTAATTTACCCTTAAGGCCTCTCCCTATATAAGAGAGCCTAGGGTTACTCTATGAGATACAACAACGACTCCTTTCTTCTAACACGGTATCAGAGCCGCCCTAGACTAGATCGTTACACAAGATGAAACCCCATCTGACGCCCCATCATACATTTCCTTTGTAAGGTTAATGTCTAGGACATGTACTTGTCTTATCTCCAAAACACTCCACAGTAGCTCCCATGGGACTGAATCATAAGCATTCTAAAAATAATAAAAATGTTATGGAGGTCCTTCTTTTTAGACTCTAAATCTCTAGTGTTCTCAAGAAGTAGATAGCTTCAATAGTTGAGCGACCCGGCATGAATATGAATTGTTTTTTTGTTTCTTTGGAAACTTGCCTCAACCTTTTTTTAATCACATGTCCCTAAATTTTCATAGTTGACTCATCAGTTTGATACCTCTGTAACTCGAACAATTTTGAATGACTCATTTATTTTTATAAAGAGGCATCATGATGCTTCTCCTCCATTCTTCAAGTCTTTTTTTACTTTGTCAATATTGAATAAATTTATGAGCCAAGTCAATCCATGTTCAGCTGGAACCCTCCATACATCTATAGGAATGTCATCATGTCCTACATCTTTCTGATGTTTCATAACCTTCAAATCCTCCTCTACCTCCTTTTTATTCGTTAATACCTTGCACAATTCAGTTATTTTCCATATATGTTTTAAATTGAAAATTAATCATTTTAAATCATATCCTCATGATTAATCGTCGATAAGGAAAATCCAGATTGTGATTAGTAGATCATTGCTTATTCTTAATTTGACATCGTTAAATTGATATTGATACAAAAGTCATATTCAACGAAAAATGATTAAAGAGAGAGCTGTCTTTTTTAGGACTTGCAACATTTATCTTGTAGATACATATACACAATTTTTTATAAGAAAACATGACTTGATCATATTACTCTTTCTTAAAATAAATTTGGCTAGGTAGCACAAAAAGCTAAGAATAAGGTGCCCATAAATTTGGCTAGGTAACCTAAACCCTAAACTTCCTTACCAAATAAGGTGCCCATTAAAAAACCACTACAACAAAGAATGCCTAAATACCAAATTTATCTCAATTACACTAATACGATCGGATAAATTTGTATTTTTTTATCGATTCACAATCGAGCATACACATAATAAAAGACAGAAATATGAAACTTAAAAAGGCAATATGATAATCACATATTTCCAAATTATCAAGCAATAATTGATTTCAAACTCCAAATTAGCAAGCTACGATAATTGTTCTTCGAATTGGGAAGCCATCACATAATATGCATTCAAAATCAGTTTGGGCCAAAAAATATTTTGATTTTTTTTAATCCAAAATGGGGGAAATGTATTAAGGTGCTCGGCCCAGATTTTAAAATGAAAAGAGGGTTTACAAGAAGACTTACATATTCCAGGATTCTAAGAGAATCCTAACATGAAAGACAACATTTTCATAATAAAAACGCTGAGAAGAAAAGATAGACCCATTACGAGCCAGCCAAATTGCCCATAACAAAGCAACAGGCCTCGGGAGTTCCTCCCTGGGGGTGATATCTTGCTCTAAACAAGGAGTCACAGAAAAGCTCCAAGTTTTGCAAGTTTAAGCAGTTATCCCCAATCTCTGTCCAAACTACGGATGTTTTCGTGCATTGGAAAAAGATGCTCCACCATTTCTATGTGTGCTTCACAAAGGGGACTTCGATTGGATACAATAGATAAGATTCTTTCACAACGATCCCATGTCATAATTCGTCTTCTGCACATCAACCACATCAAAACACCAATTCTATTTGGTAGCTTTAGATCTCAAATAAACTTGCAATCACGAACCATGTCATCTGTCCTAGAAGGTGGAAGCCTAGAGATAGTAATGCAAGCCTTCTTCACCGAGAAAGTGTTATCCTTTCAAACCCAGTGATCGCGCCCGATTGACGGATACTCTAGTTGTTTGAGAGAATCAATGAGCAAGAGATATTCCTCAAGACGTTGATCAGAAAACTCTGTCAAGAAGGAAGGCATGCAATTTTAGTCCACCCAGCAGTCTAAGACTCTCGCATTACGGTCAGCAGCCAGAACAAAAGGGCAGGGGAAACTGAAGGAGATAGGATCGTTACCTGACCAGTTGTCAGTCCAAAAAGTAAAAGAGGTACCATCATCGAGCATCGATCTGAAAAAATCCTGAAAACAGGGCATCACTGAGCTGACTCCTTTGCAAAAGGCCAAGGGATAAGAAGGATGTTGAGAGATTTTACCCTGGCTCCCGGCATTATAAATACTCCGAATAAGGTTGCGGCATAAGTCTTCGTTACTGCCCCATATCCTACTCACCCATTGAGAAGAAGAGCCTCGTTCATAGAATCAAGACATGAGATCCCAAGGCCCCCAGCTACCTTGGGGAGAGTAATTGTCTCCCAATCAACGAGATGCAACCCCGAACCCTCCAGGCCATTCTTCTCCAAAGAAAACACCGCAAAATCCATTCCATATGACATCTAACGCCAGCTGGGAGAAGTCTAGATGACATAAAATACACGGGGATAGCCGATAGAATGGCATGTATCAAGACTAAACGACCACCACAGGAAAGAATAGCCGCCTTCCATCCTGCTAACCTTCTCTCCATCTTCTCAATGACCGGCAATCAGATAGCTTCAACCTTCCAACAGAAAAGGGTAGGCCCAAATAATGAATTGGAAAAAAGCCACTTGTCGTACCAAGTTCATCACACCACTCATAAGCCTCATGATTAGACATCCCAAAGGAAATAGCCTTAGACTTGTCATGGTTTTATTGAGATAATAGTTATCTTTCATATTATTTATGTGATATTTATTTTCTTCATTTTCTTTATTTAATTTGCCCAACATGCTACTCTCCTATATAAGAGAACCCTAGGGCCTCATCAATACCAATCAATTCTTTCATCTCTGCATGGTATCAAAGCAACGGTCCTATACCGGTGTTCTGACCTAATTCTCCCACTGCCACAACATGTCTTAGAATGAACCACAATGCCAAAAATGTTTTTTGAATTGAAGATAATAGGTTGGAATTTAAAGGGTCTTGGAGATCTAGAGAAGAGAAGGCCCATCAGTTCCTTGTTGAGTAGGCAGCATAGGGAGCTACATGATATAAAGATCCAGGGTCGATCAGAGCAATTGTAGAGGTCAGTTGATGTATCAGTGTTATCAAAGTTTAGAGCAGTAAATACGATTGGAAGTGTTACTTGAAATATTATCGCTTCGAAGAGCGAGGTTTATTCACTAGTTGTGGAGGTCACTAGTAGATTTGTGTTGGATGTCATTCTTCAAGTAGGTCAAACGGTTGATAATTTGGTCGTCCTATGTGTTTATGGACCAACAAAGCTGATTTTGAGAGCGAAGTTATGGGTTGAACTTCTTGCAAGGCAATAGCGTAGATTATCGGGGTGACTATAACGTGATTTATCTCTTTTAATCGCTCATGTCTCAGAGAAGAGCAAGATTTGATTGTCCTGATTTCGCAGAGCTAGTGGGGGATCTGCAATTGGATGTTCTTGATGGAGGATACCCACATTACATGGAAAAACTCGGGTTCTCACTTGATAGTGGATCGTTTCTAGGTTTCCGTTGAACCACTAGAGGTGCTCACCTTCATGTGTGTTTTGTCTAGCCTATGGTCCAAATCAAATCATGTGCCTTTGGTATAGGACTTTGAGGGGGGTTTGTAACCCGTTCTTTCTTTATATTCAAGAGATCATGGTTTTTAGAGAAGGTATTCAAAGAGCTAGGGGCAGAGAAAGGAGGTTTATGGAACACGCAGGCTCCCAACTGCTCGATTATTTCACAGATCGGTGACTTCACGTAAGCGGCTAAGAGTCTTCAAGCACAAGTTGCAGGAACTTTATAATTCATGCAGTCTGAAGTTTGTGGGATTAACAGAATTAAAGATCATCAGAAATTGTCCTCAGGAGCTGGAAGAAAGGGCAAGATTCCAAAAGACCATCTATGAGGACATGAAAAAGGTGGCAATGCGGAGGCAGAGATCCAGGTAGAATTGGATCAAAGAGGGAGACGTCAATACTTCCATGCATTGAACAATAGTAGGTGACGTCAGAATATGGTCCACTCCTTGGTGGTGGACGATGTAGGAGGGAGATCAGCAGATAAGCAGGACAATGGTGGATTTCTTCTGTAGGGTCTCTCGTAAAGAGGGGATCAAGGTTTGAAGATGGTTGGGCACATGGGTTTATGTTATCCTTGATCTTCAGAGTGTACACCAGACCTGATGGGGTTTGTGCAAGATGTGATAAAAATGGCAGTTATGGATTTGAATGCATGTGGAGCTTCGAGTTCATATAGTTTTCTAGTTTTTTTGCTACAGTAAATTCTGCGATGTTGTAAGGTATATGGTGTGGCTCTAATGGATGAGTTTGCATATATAAATGTTAGTTTTGACAAATTCAACAAAGTACTCTTGTTCTTCATGCCAAACAAGGAGGTGTCAGAGAGGGTCGATACCATTGCTTTACTGAACATTATTTCTTTTGTGGTGGCCATGATCTTGGTTAACATATTTAGGAACATCTTGTATACATTATTTCAGTAGTGCAGTCAGCTTTCATCCAACGAAGACAAATTGTGGATAGTCTGATGATAGCAGCCACAGAGATTGTTGTGGCAGATTGGAAAAGGTGGAAGATCAGTGGTTTATTTTGGAAAGTTGCTTTTTCCAAAGCTAGATTACATGGATTGGACTCAGAAAATGATTACATGGATTGGTATTTCTTGTAGTCTAGAATGATAAGACAGGGTTTCCATATGTCTGAATCTCGTGGATGAAGAGATGTGTCATTAGGTATTCAGACTCTAATACTGATGAATGGATGTCCCAAGGGAGGGATTTTCCAACCGTAGCGAGGTGTTTGCCAAAGTTGCCATTTGCAATGTATTTTTTTCTCAAAACTCGTTAGCAATGTTTCTTTTAGTTCTCGTTGCATATGGAATGTATAAAAGAGCATGTGGTTCACCAAGTGGTTTCGACGGGCTACACGATTGGGAAGATATCCATTCCCATTCTATAGTACGCAGATTACACTATCATCTTCATTGAAAGAAGTGAGGAGGTAGAAGGAATGGCTACAGTACTAGACATATATGGGGAGCTATCAAGCTTGCAACATGGACAAGTCAGTGGTGGCCTCCTTTTACGTTTTATGTAGAAGCTACAGGATGTGGCTTGGAGTTTGGCATCACTCGTGGTTCGCTACCGATCTGCTGCCTGGGACTACCACTAAATAGCAGTCACATCCGTCTTACGGACTAGCTACCATTTGAGAAGTTGGAGTGAAAACTAATCGGTTGGAAGGCATCATTTTTTGTCACAAAGAAGTTAACTAATGCTAGTGATGGTCATTCTTGCAGCTATCCATTGTTATCCATGTCTTTGAGGCAGTTGTCGAATAGGATTCACCATCATCTGAAGATGATCATAAGGAGATTTTTCTAGGGAGCATCCTATCAGAAGGCGTCGAGGTGCACTTGGTTGATTGGGATATTGTTACGCTGACAAATGAAGTGGGGGTCTTGAGGTACCCTGCATGTAGACTATGAGCAACGCTCCATTGCCAAAATGGGTGGCAATTGGCAAGAATCTAGAAAACAGTGGGGATTTGTAGTGAAGGTTGTTCCCTGGTATCTATGGTATTCATGCCCAATGCTTTAGTGGATCCTCGTCCACATTTCTTTACTTCTACCTTCTGGAAGGAGATTTACACCGTCCAACCTCAACTCCCAACAATCTTTCGATCAGTTTTGGAAGATGGATGCTCATTCGCATTCTAGATGATTGAGGGGACCAATAAGGGGCCATTGGCGAAACATTTTCCGTACTTTTTTCCATGGTTTCAAATCGTGGCATTCTTGTCTCAGAAGCTTGGGTGGACGGTACATGGTTGATATTCTGCTTGGACTTCTCTGCACAAAGTTTTCAAGAATTTCTATGGCTTTCAGAGGTCATTAGCACATTGGAAGTCTTGTAAGGGTCCATGTCATTAGGTGTAGAGGGATGGAGACTTTACGACGAGGCAGGCCTACGGAGCATTAAATAGAGCCCAGGAGCCCATACCTTAACAGTTGGTGGTTCAAAACAGTAGATTTATATGGGACATGCATATTACATTGTGGATTATGATCTTCTTTTGATTGCCAAGGCGTAGAAGAATTTTGATCAAGAAGAGGTGGTCCAGACTTTTCTCAGGCAACAAGGACAATTGGTCACTTTGTGAGAGTGAGGTAGAGACAATGGATCATCTCTTCTTCGTATGTGAGAAGATGAAGGATATCTGGGCCGAGTTGGGTATCATTTGGGTAGGCTCGCTAAATCTCGTCATCTTTTAGGAGTCCCTCTTCAGGGCACGGTTTTGCTACACCAGAATGTTGTTTGTTGCAGTGCTTTGGGTGTTCTAGCCTTCATAACGGGATCATTTTCTAAGCGGGGCCCTTTTACCTAGAGAATGTATTTCATCATGCCAAGACAATCCTCGACACCTGGCTCGTGCAATGTTTCTTTCTAATTAATATACATGGGGCAGACACCTTAGTGTGTTTTCCCTTCTTATGAATTCGAAAGAATGATAATATCCACTAAATCTAACGACAAGAAAGCCTTGCATTGGAAAACATCATAGATCAAGGAAGAAAACTAAATCAAATTGGAAACATTTACCCATGGCAATAGCCTTCCGCTGAGCACAGGGTTTCCATGATTCGCCTTCTTTGCGATGCCATGCTGTTGTCAACTGTCCATTACCAGAACAATTTCTTACAAAATATTTGAGACGGCCTTTCAATTAAAAAAGTGTTTGAGAGGCAATAATACATATTTAAATCAGCCTTTCAGAAAAAAGTGCTTGACAGTCAAAAATAAATCAGGATTAACAAAAGCAATCTGAGCCTAAAATGTGTATTAAGAATCGATTGGCAGAAAACCGACCTCAACCAAATCAGATCAACCAAGGGAGCTAGTATCAGCCAGCCCCCTGCAGTTTCATTATATGTTTGTTTAAATGAAAAAAGAACTGTTGTATGTTTTACTAAAGAAAAAAATCAAGGGCGGTGCATGAAGTTTGAAAGTCAGGATGAGAGAGTGGATAAGGGAGGATAGTCATCCAATGGATTGCAGTATGTTGTACGTGTAAGGGGGAGGATGTAAAAAAACAGAGTTCAGGGACCCAGTGCGTCTGGGGTGCTGGAAGATGGGGCACAAAAACACAGAATGACCCCAGCGGCTTTCAACAACAGCTTGCAGGGTTATGCCACGGGAGGGGGATACGGTACCATCGGCAGGCAACATGGGGAGTATTGGCTAGTGGATGTGTGACGCGTTCTTGGCATCATGCCTCCTGACCGAGGTAGTTTCTCGCCATCAGTGTATAAGATCGTGGCCATGCTGAGAGCATAATTAATTTTTTTATCATGTGTTTGATATCTCTTCGGTAATGCCTAACGTTTCCTTTTTGTGGAGACTGCAATCAGTGAATCATTCAGTGCTTTGCTGGTACATCATTAACCTTTTTCTATGACCATCACATGGTGTAGACGCAGCTTCATGAAGGTGATTGGCGGTTGGGGTTGGCAACGAAGGATGTTGTGGAGGTCAATGTCTAGCCATTGTGTTGTGTCTCTGTTATAAAGAAGCGCTCGAACCAGCTGTTGGAATGTACAAAGATGTTTGAGGCTGTCATTTCACAGGGACTTTTCAATGGAGACACGTCTGTTTTTTTATGTCAAAACGGGTGAGTCCCCACGACGGGGATCACCGCCTGTTAAAAATTCATTAAAAGAGTTTCAGGATACATTACCGAGAGAGCCAGAAATTATACAAGGTGTTACATTGGGACACTACATTCTCGATGTAGAATCTCTTGTTTTTGAAGATTAGCTCATTGCGTCCAAGCCAAATGGCCCAGAGAGCGGCAAAAGGTCTATAGAACAATCGTCACTAGAGTTGCCGTCGATCCTCCTGACGGAGCCCCAAAAGGCCTCCATCCCATCGCGCTCCACCCAAGGGATTGCAATCTCCGCCCAGACCCGCACGGATGACGAGCACTTGAAAAATAGGTAATCTGAGTCCTCAACGTCCTCACCACATCTGTCTGTTTGTCGTAAGATGAAGGAGGCGCCCCCTCCTCACTTTGTCACAAAGCCTTCCCCTTCTCAGGCATCAGAGAAAGACCTTCCCCCTTGCCGGAATTATTGCCGCCCAAACCACGCGTATATCCAGGCACATCTCATTGTCACGCTCCTCAACCCTCCTTCTCAACTCAAGGTAAGCCTTTCTGACCGTGAAAACACTGCCCCCCAGCAGAAATGGTCGTGGTCCTACGAGAAAGTGTCATGTTACGGCAGTGTAGCCAATAAAATAAGGTATTCATCTAAACGTTGGTCTGAGAGATCGACAAGGAATAGCGGTGCCCACGTGTCGTCCACCGCCACCTGCGAAAGCGTTGCATCCTTCATCGCCGCCAAGGAGAAGAGATGGGGGAATCTAACCTCCAAACTACCCTTGCCCATCCAGTTGTCACGCCAAAATCTGAATGTCTCACCGTCGCCCACGACTGGTCGGAGCCGCGATGCCATCCATGGCAAAACCGCCCGTATACCCGCCCATAACGGGGATTCATACCGCACTCTCCTTGGTTCCAGGTCGCCTCTGACCTCGTAAATCTGCCTCAGAAGTCTCACAACCAAAGAGGTGGGTGGGCCCCAGATTCGGATGGCCCACTTAGCTAGCAGGGCCTTATTCATGCATTCGACGTCCCTAACCCCTAGTCCTCCCTCCTTGCGCCTCTTGGTGATGTCCTCCCAACTAACCAGGTGCAGCCCTGGTTCATGCTTTCTTCCTTTGGACCAGAAGAACCTCTTCATCAGGGTCTTTATCTTTCTTTTAACGCCGACTGGCATCAATCTTGTGGAGAAGAAGAAGATGGGTATGGCGGACAAGACGTGCTTTAGGAGGATCAGCTTCCCCCACGAGAAATTGTCATCGCCTTCCAGCCCACAAGCCATTGTTCCATCCTCAGCACCAGACCATCCCAATCTGTCCTTCTAAGTTTTCCAGCGACTAACGGTAGGCCCAGGTATCGAATTGGCAGGTTCTCCACCGAACACTCTGTTAACTCTGCCAAGCGAGCGCAGTCCGCATCATTCATCCCGAACGCGATAACGGTCGACTTGGCCTTATTAATATCGAGGCCCGAGAGCTTGCCGAAGATGTGAACCAGCTGTAGCCTATACCACATTCTCGTTCTGCTCGTTGGTGCCACCCAGGAAAAGTATCGTATCGTCTGCATATTGCAACAGAGGGATGGAGATGTCCTCCCTTCTGTAGCCCTCACACCAATCCGCCACATTAGCCTATTTGAGAAAGACGCCTAGGGCATCCGCCATGATGACATACAGCATAGGGGCTAACGGACACTCTTGCCTCACCCCCCGTTGCGGCTGGAAGAAGCCCCCCCTCTGATTTACCATTCACCGGAATCGCGTAAGAGGAGGTGGTGACACATCTCTTCATCTAGACCACCCATTGCTCCGGAAAACCTCTCCTCCGAAGAGAAGTATATAAGAACCTCCAGTCCACCGAATCATAGGCCTTCGCGTAGTCAATTTTCCATAAGGCCCCTCTCGCTTTTGAACGCTGCCAGTCCAAACAAATCTCCGTGGCCATCACAAGGTTGTCCGCCATTTGCCTCCCGGAATGAAAGCCGATTGACCCTGAAGAAGCACCAAGTCCAGCACCCCCTTCAAGCTATTCGCCAGAATTTTCGCAATGATGAGGTAAATCCCGTTCGAGAGAGCAATAGGGTGGAAGTTCTGGCGATCTTCTCAAGGCCTTTGTTTCCTTCCCTGAATTCAATGAGCAAGTCCAGAACCTCCTCCTTCAAAAGATCCCAAAACTCCCTATAGAAAAAAACCAGGAAGCCATCCGGGCCGGGGGCACCGTCCGCATTCAAACCAAACACCGCCTTCTATTTCCTTACGTAGCACGCCCCAAATCGAGGCGCCTCCTCACCAACCACCCCAGGTGCCGAGGAGAGTGCCACCTCGCCCATGCCATTGGAAATCGGACATGGCGTCGCTTTCTCAAAAGCTCCCTCCCTCAATGGAACCTCCGCCATCTTGTTTGAGGTCCCGGCCTGCCCCGACCTTCTGCTGGGCACCTCCCCCTCGTCTGACGGACCAATCCCCTCGAGATACACGTCTGTCCATGTGGGAACCGCAAGAGCGCCCTCTCCTTCTTACTTTCTTGACCTTCAACCATCCTCAATGTCATCAAGATCGGAGAGCTACTGAAAAAGCATCCCTGTTGAGCCCCAATTGCATCCGCCTTATCGGTTAAGCCCGCTATACCCGAGATGACTGTCGGGTCCGGATCCATATATGGTTCTTCCACAGTGCCTGGGTTGATAACCGGGTTCGGGTCCGAAGCGACCGACCCGACAAGCTTACCAGCTTCAGCAGGCGGTACATGTGCCGCGTAGGCGCAGAGACCCCCCTTAAAGGCATGAATCAGCGAGGGAGCTGAGGAGCCGTGGGAGTCCGAGAAGGCGGGGATACGGATGGACCCCCCTTCTCGAAAGTAGCAGAAATGCCAAAGGTGGGAGTTGAAGAGACGCCCCAACAAATCGTGACACATTGATATCCGAGCACCGGTCCAGCTCCCCCGGCCGCGACCCGGCAAAGCCCCTCCCCACGTTGCCTCCTGGATTCCCCTCCGACCGCCCCCCACCTTGGACTGCTCGAGCCCGGTCACGAACGCTCTGTCCCACTACAGTGATCTCTATGGGAAAGCTCCTCCCACCTACACGAGCCCTCCTCCAGCCAAGAAGCTCCAAAGGCAGCCCTCTCACCTTCAGAATAGGATCGTGTGGCTCCCTCGACCGGGTGCCCGACGAGTCCAAGGCTTCAATCGCCACCTCACCTCCCAGCATTGTACGCAGGTTACGCATGTTGCGCAGGGTCAGGGGTACCCCGCTGATGCAAATTCGTTGCGCGGTCACAAGTTGTCGCGTTCCATCCGAGATCGCCAATCTGCGCCATCGCAGCCCCGTCCAACCCTCCTTGGACCACCTCAAGAGTTCTCTGGACTCCATATCTATGAGCCCTCTCGCCAGCACCTGCGTCGCGGAAAGCAGGACCAAGTCTCCCATGAATAGTGCCGCAGATATTAGGCCCATGTCCGATGCTCCAATGAAAGGGGCCTTGCCAGGCCCTCCTCCTTCTCCCAGCAGCAAGTACGTGCTCCCCCCTCCAGCGCCCTTGGCAACCCCGGAGATTGAAGGGCAGCAGTTGGCTCTGTACGAGAGACCTCTGCACCGAAAGCAACGAATGGCATTTCGACATTGCTAAGCCCAATGAGAAAGCGAGCCGCATCTTAAATAGCCTCTCCCGAAAGGATTAGTGAAGGCCCGCTTCGCACCAACAATCTGACGACGACGATGACGCTCCCTTCGGTTGGGCACAGTTAACCAGTCGTCTTCTCCTCCCTCCTCTCCACTCTCCATCATCGCCACACTAGAGAAATTGTTGAGACCCCTGGGGACATGTCTGTTATCAAGATAAAAATCTAGATGGAGGCAGATCGGCATTTTCTTGTAGTGTGGGTGAGTTTTGATGGGGATGATCAACCATTTAAGTGGCATTAAGGGAGGCAATGGTAACGCAACTTGAAATATTCATAAGAGAATAAGGGGTTGGAAAACTGACAGAGTAAGAGTATGAATGGCAAGATGCCTCAGCTGCACAAAGATGGAAATGCGTTAACATGTGAGGGATGAGGGACATAGCCAAGCCACATAAGGAGAAATTAGGGTAAGAATAGGAAATGGAGGGCAGATGAGAAGAAAGAAGATCAATAACAAGGGAGGAGGGAAAATCCAATGGTTGATCAATAACTAAATTGATTCTCGATTTTAAACATGAAGATTAAGACTATTTTTAAAGGTGTTATAAGGTAGTTACAAAACGGATAGATGCATCTCTATGAACCAAGACATACAGAGATATCACCAAAGCAAGGTGATGGTTCGAAACCCAAACGCGAAGCACTGAGAGACATCGCCGCAAGCATCTGCCATGTGTCCTATTTGCCCACAACAGAAACACATCATGTTCAACCTCCTGCAGGATCTTCGATGGGATACAAATTCCCAACATTCACCTTATCAACCATCCCTCGTGTCTCTAGCCCTCTTTTGTCTTTATAGATCCACTCGTACAAACCACAGTGGTGTCCCATGTCAAGGAAGGAGTGAGAGATGTTCTGCCCAAACCCTTGAGGACCCACTGTCGAGGGCCTCTGCCCCCTTCTAAAGGCATAGCGTTGCATCTCCATCAGTCCCAATCCCATCCCCCTTAAGAACCCCCAGCATAGTTTGCTCGCCATCGTTCCTGGCCCCTTCAGAAACTCCAGCATCACCTACTGGCCAATGCACCAAAACCCTAGTCAGTTTCCCCTCATGTAAAAACTAAACTTTCATCCAATGCAACTACAGTAATGTGAAAGGGAAAGAATAGGTTGTTTCTTTGTTCGTGCTATGTGCATTTTTATACAGTGATGCCTACTGTACAGAGTAAAGAGTTAAATATAGAAAAAGCAAAACACATAGAATTATATTATCTAACTCTCTCCCTCAAGCTAGACACAAATGGCGATCATGTCCAACTTGTCGCATGATGGGGTTACAGGAGCTTATAAAGAGATAAAACCAAATAACTCTAATAGACTCTAACCGAAAAAACGAAATAGCTTCAACACTCATGTTGGAGCATATCTATCGAGCATGCCTAACATGGAAATCAACCAGGATATACACTTCTTTGACAGGGCCTTCATGAGTATATATGCAAGCTGAAGGTCTGAGTAGATAAGCGAAGTAGTGATCTTCCCTCCTCATACTACATCTCGAACGAAAATGGTAACCAACCTCAGTGCGCTTAGTTCTCTCATGAAAGACAGGATCGGTGGCAATATATGAAGCATACTTGTTCTCCCATTACAATGGAACGAGGATAGAAGCAGGAAGTCCACGCTCCTTTAGAAATGAGACTAACTAGGTAATCTCCCAAGTGGCTTGAGCCATCGTCACGTATTTGCCTTTACACTCCATCTAGTTACAATGGCATGCTTCTTGTTCTGCCAAGTAACAGGGTTCCCTCCAACAAACATGGCATGACATGTAGTAAACCATCCATCCTCAAGAGAACTAGCATAATACGCATATGCATAGGCAGTAATGTCATTATGGTCGTTGGCCCCATAGAAGAGGCCTCTCCCTAGAGATTCCGTATGGTATTGAAGGATCAGGAGAACATCTTGCTAATGACTGTAGTGAGCTCTCTCCATGTGTTCGCTAGCTCTGCTCACAGCATATGACAAATCTAACCTAGTAATAGTAAGAGCAGTATGCCCACTAGGCTTATATATTGTGCAGTATCATCAAACTCAAGATCAGTAGATATAGCATGTTTTTGCAACTCTATTGGGATGTCAAATGGTTTACACCCAAGTAAGCCAGCCTCTATAAGATTGTCTAGGCAATATTTCCGTTTGGATAGGTGTAATCCCTCTACAGTGCATATGACCTCAATGCCAAGAAAGTATCTGAGTTGACCAAGGTCTTCGGTAATAAATACCTTTTGGAGAAAGACATTGGTCTCTAGAATGCTTGCATCATCATCATCAGTGACCACTATATCAACATAAACTGCATGTATCATAGTACTAGTAGACATCGTTTGACTAATACAGAGTAACAGATGTCAACCTATGGAAGCCAATGATGTTGATCTTGGAGGTAAGCATGTCAAACCATGCTTGTGGACTCTGCTTTAGGTCATAAATGGTCTAACGGAGTCAGCACACACGCTCCCCCTCGACGGAGTAACCCGATGGTTGAATCAAGTAGACATCTTCCTCGAGGTCACCGTATAGAAAGGTATTCTTCATATCGAGCTGAAAGATGGGTCAATTCTTATTAGCAGCAATTGGAGAATAGTGTAGTCCTAACAATTAGAGAAAAAGACTCAAAATAGTCCACTCAATAAGTCTAAGTGGAGCCTTTGCCTCAAGCCTAGTCTTCAGTCTGTCAATAGAACCATCAGAAGAGTGTTTGACCATAAAGACCCACCAGTAGGTAACAGGCTTGACACCTTGAGGATACATCACAAAATCCCACGTCCCCTTGGAGTTCAGTGCAGCCATCTCCTCATCCATGACCTTTTTCCAGTTGTAATCCGACAGTGCACTATGATGATCACGAGAAATAGTAATAGCCATATGAGCATATGTAAATCGCATGTTACAATCAGATACACTATCAGTGGAAGTAAAATGTGACACAGGATCTATAGTGCATTTCCTATTTTCCTACATTCTATCAGTGTTGCAGAAGACGGTATTCGGTATTGTCGAAGGGGTCACTGAATGGAGAATAATCGGTATTCGGCCGACTATTCGGAATATTTGGTTTTGTATTTTTTATTATAAAAATTATTTATAATACATATATTCTTATATTTTTATACATATATGGTCATTATTTAACATGAATCCAAGATAAAAGTACCAATCAACATAATAGATATAGAGAATTTGACATTTGTGGCGATACCGTGGTAAAATGTAACCCATAAATATTGGAAATTGAAAATAAAAAAAATAAAAATATGAAGAGTCAAACTCCAGTCGGCCTCATAGTCGGGCTAGTCAGCCGAATAGTCGGCTGACTATTCGGTCGGGCCGACTATTGCCCGACTGGAGGTTTGTTCAGTCGGGTACCCCACCGCACCGCATAGTCGGACCGACTATTCGGGATAGTCGGCCGACTATTGCAACACTGCATTCTATAGGGACTTCTGATGGCACATCCAGAGTTACAATAATAGGACACTCGAATAGGGAACATCATCTGCAAGCAAGGAAAAACTAACAATAAATGATAAGAATGAATAGTATGTTTCCTCTTGTAGATAAAGGTGATGGCAAAAGCTCCAAGGGTATGTCATTGACGACTGAGTTTAGTAGTTGGTCTGTTTAAAGAAAGTGACATCAACAAAAACATAGTAGCAATGACTGAAGGGTCACAACACATGTACCCCCTTTGAGTCAGAAAGTAGCCAAGAAATACATACTTGATTGGACGGGGAAACAATTTATCTATAGCCTGAAAGTTGTAAACAAATTCAGTGCAACCAAAGATTCTCAATGGAAGAGGACAAGGTTCCTCATCAGGATAGAAAAGGGAGAAAGGAGATACCTCATTTAGAACTGATGAGGGGACCATGCTCCTTAATTAAATAGACTTAAAAAGACTTATTGTAATCATCTACAAAGATAGCAAAGTATCAATGATCGGTATTAGTAAGGATAGGGTCTCCAAATATCACAATGAAGTGAAGAAAAGTGCAATGATCGCCATGGCTCAATCCTGGGTGGAAAAGAAACCCTAATGATGTTTATCGTCAAATGGTTTCAAAGAGGACAACTCGAGAAACACTTGGGAAAGAGATCTAACAGAGGGGTAACCGAACTGCAATACAGGTCAGCAGAGATGGAGACAGCATCTGCAAAAGTCAGATCAACCGGGATATCAAGATAGTAAAGATCGTTCTTCTCACGTCCACCACCAAAAATCTGCATCATCTGGAAGTCCAAAAAATAGTAGAACTCATCAAAAACACATGATAGTTCAATTTAACGCACAGCTTATGAATTGACAATAAGCTTAGAGGAAAATCGAGTGCACAATAAATGCTAGAGAACCATCTCAGGAATATTTCGTAGTCCTGACAGTGGTAGCAAGAGAATGGGTACCATTGGCTAGCCGAATCAACTTCACAGCAGAAGAGGGTTGAGAATGAAAGGAAGTCGAGGTACGCCATCCTTGTCTTCACTTACGAGATCGAGATTGATGATTAGGGACATGAGGTGGGAAGGGGGCTCCCGATATGCGAGTCAAATTTGGTTAAGTGATTCATTCCCCTCTCGAGGAGACATTTATAAGGCGTGAACATTCTCACATCATCCACCCTTTCCCCCACGACCATAGTTAGCGTCTTTCGAGAGACTCAGTCTCGTATAACCGCTGGCCTCCGAAATGGCCGGCAGTGGTTCTTGACCACTCGATCACTATGTCGAGGTCGTTCTACATATTCCAATTAATCAAAGTGGTTAAGAAAATTTCTAAACTCCCACTATACGTGTGGTGTACCCATGGAGATGTTACCAGTGCATATCATTATTCATGAAAGCATCTTCCTTGACTCATACATTCCTGAGTCCCATCAAACCAACATGTTTAATGTATTTACATGTTATTCCCATAGTTAGAGAATCAACTAGCATATCACTTGTAGATATATAGCTTCCTGTAATTTCTTGCTTTGCCATTGTATCTTTTATATAGTGATATTGGATTTCAATGTGTTTTCCTTGAAACTACAAGCCCCACTATTGATTAATCTCATTGTAATTTTATTATCACAATATGTTTCAATTAGACCTTTGACCGGTCCAAGGCTTAAGTTTTCCAAAAAACGTTTAATCCAAACTGCATGAGTGATGATCATGCTACATGCGCATCTTATGTATGTCTAGATACACATCCTTGTTTCTTACTACCCCAAGAAATAGTTGATCCACCAAACATGAAAAGGTAACCTTTGTAGATTTCATATCATCCACATCCCCTCTGAAATCTACATCGGAGTATCCTACTACCTCAAGTAATTCAGCTTGATATACATGCTTCAGATATACAATTCCTTTCAGATATCAAAAAATCCTCTTTAGGGCACAGGCTCCGATCTAGGACCATCGCTCCGATACCATGTGGAAAGATGTGAAATCAAAAGTTGTATTCAGCGTAGCCCTAGAGATCTCTAAAATAGGAGAAAAGCTTTGAGGGAAAGTTACACAAAGTAGACTGAAGAAATAGAAATATATACAATAAAGACAAAGAGATATAAGTATCTCAATGGAGATATTTTTGGAGTAATGTAGGTCAAGTTAACACATGAATTCACTTGATTGACTTCGGATCTCCCGCTTGGAAACCATGCATAAAGCCATCCTTCTGAAGTGGATTGCAAGGATTCGGGGAACCTGCGAAGACCTATGTTGCAAGCTTATCCGTAGAATTTAGGGCATCCATGCGCATGACCCGCCTGACACATCTCCCTTCTTCTTCACCTAGTGTTTTGGAAGGCCATCTGCTCCATGATGCCACAGCTCCCCAAACATTTCCGTCTGATTCCTGGAGATGGATGTTCTTTTGCTTTATGGACAGACAATTGGACTGATAATAGTCTGTTTACGTCTCGTTTACCATGCCTTATCGCATTGTTTGTTAACCATAAGGCTATGGTAGCATATTGCTAGGATAATGATTCGTAGATGCACTCTTTTCTTGTCAATTTCTTTAAATGGATGGAGGATATTTTGAAAATTAGTGATTCTATTAATCATTTAAATGGTCAAGTGGAGGGAAGAGACCACTGGATCTGGAGAGCCTAGGATTTTTTTCTTAACCAGGCATACAAAGCTGTGGACGGACCACCAACCCCGATGCATGAACTGCTTATCTGTGATTGCAAACTTATATCGGACTTTAAGGTACCAAATCATATCAAAGTTTTCTTGTGGTTGATACGTAGGGGGTGAATCATGACCAGAGACTAATGTTCGAGGCTCTTTATGGGAGGGTCTAATAGATGTCTGCTCTGTGATGGAATGACGGAGATTATAGATCACTTGTTCTTTTCGTGCAAGAAGACTAAAGCAGTTTGGCAGGAGCCAGAGTTTAGTTAGGTGAATGTTGACCATGGAAAGGATGTCTAGGACTCGGTTCACAATGCCAGACACTACATCCCCAATGAGTTGTTTCTCATGCCGGCGACAATATAGGCTATAGGGTCAGCAAGGAATGGTGCGGTTTTTGTGTTCGATCGATTTTATGTAGAAATTGTTATTTTGCACGCCAAGACTCCTCAAGTCGTGAATCCTATAAAGTAACCCGGTATTGTTTCAAATCTCCCTTTTAATCTAATATATATGGGGTAGACACCATAGCGTACCTTTTTTCCTAACAAAAAGGTCAAAATTAACCTAGAGTGATCGTTTATGATTACAAGGCAAAACCTACAATAACTTAAGCTTTATACCTCTAGTATATCCAAGAAGATCTAAATGGAGAAGTATTAGGTGTTTAGATGTGGAAACTGAGCTTATGCTCTTGAGATAATTTTACATAGTATTCCTAGTGAAAATGCATCACAAAATGTCTTAGTTTAACTCTTTAGTGGGCATTCATTTTACTACATTATTCTCAACTCGCCTATTTAAGGACTTATGGTGTAGGCATCCCTTTGCTTGCAACAAAACAACCAAAGACACCCTTTTTATCAAGCACAACATAGATGTCTTCAAATCATTTTGCAATTATAAAGGTAAAACAACTAAAGTTATACACAACATTATAGACTTTATAGCATAATTAACTAACAGTAGTATTTAATGCTTTGAAACATTAACTAAAAAACATTTTGAAAAGCAGCATTAGTCTTACTAACTTGTATATACCAGCAATATGTCCATTATGGTTATTCCTCTTGTCTTAAAATAGTTGATGTCGGTGACATAATTGATCCTATTAGCTTTATATACATTAGTCCATTTTAAGATATAACATAAAGTTCTTTAGTAAGGTCTACTTTTTCCATTTATAAAGCAAGTTCTAAGTTCTTTGGTACCCAGTTTTAAATTCGTGGCAGTAGACTTTTTCTCACCTACTTGACTAAGCAATTTGTTACAAAGGAGTGATAAACTCAAATCCATTCATATTAAGAGAGTTTCTTTCTTGATCTAAGTAATTTTGGGCGATTATGGGTTTTTCACTGCTGCATGTAGACTTCCTCCTGGAGATCGCCATATAGGAATGCATTCTTGACATCAAGCTGAAACAAAGGCTATAATTGGCAATATCGCGATATATCGCCGATTTATTGTATCGACAAGATATCAGTACCGATATTCATATAGATATCCTTTTCCAGGATATCAGTCAATATATCTGCGAGATATCGGCGATATACCACCATATCGAGCCATATCGCTCGAAATTGAATGGTTTCAGTACAAAATTTCCCGGATATCAACCGATATCGCCAATATTTTGTCGCTATATATATCAATGATATTACCCTTATAAGCTCGATTTCAGTACTTATTTTGCTACTCCTAGTATTAAAACACATCATGAACTATATATTTTGCATAATACAACTCAATCTTGCATATAAATGTAAAATTGTATGCTATTTATTGTTTTAATATCTAGGATGATCTTAATTCATGAAAAAAACACTTTTTACGCCATTTTCGACCAGGCCAATCGATACGATATCAATATTTCCCACCTTACACTCCACGGAACTCTTGGGTCTAAAAACCTCATTACTAGGTAATATCTTTTACAACATTGCATTAATTTACATTTTTCGCTTATTTTTGTGAATAGATAAATCTTTATACCAAAGAAACATTGTATCATTAATCATTATGTACATTTTTTAATCAAATGACCCATCTCGATGCCATTCACTGTCTTCCCTAAACAAAACAGGTGTTCTAGATGTGCTTAACTTAGCTACTTTAATTCCAATTCTAATATTTATTAATCGCCAATCAACATTAACAATGATATGTTCGATATGACTGCTATGTGAGGGTCATAGATTATCTATATGTGCCATCTAAGTGTATATTAGTAAGCTATTTAATGTTTAAGAACTTGGATTAAATCTATTTCCAACATCTATAAGTCAACAATCATCATTAACATCGATGTGTACGATATATGGGGTATATTGATATGTGCAATATATGGGGTATAAATGATCGATATGTCTGATATAAGTGCATATTTGTAGGTTATTTGTTGTTTTAACATTTTGGATGATCTTAATTTCTGAAAAAAACTGCAAAAATGGCTTTTTTGAGCTATTTCCGACATTTACACCGATATCGTCGATATATCAGTGATATATCACGATGTATCCTTTTTCCAGGCAGACCGATACAATATCGATATCAATATTTCCTACACTGACAAAGGCCAATCACGTACAACAACAACAGCAAGCAGAATCCAAAGAGTTGAGTGTCGAGCAACTGGAAAGAATGTGTCCAGATAGTCCACCCTGTACGTCTGGGTGAACCCACGTGCAACCAACCTGGCCTTGTAGTGATCAATACTGCCATATGATGTGTTTCGCAGTGAACGCCTACTTGCAACTAACAATGGAGGCTCCCAAAGGAGTTGAGACTAAACTCCATGTGCCACGTGACTGCAACACGACCATCTCTTCTTCCATGGCAAGATGGCACTGACCATCTCGTAAAACCTCATGATAGGTTTGTGGAATTTCCATGGTTGAAAGTGCAACAACAAACTTCCTAAAATCTGCAGTCATGTGATCAAACGAAACATGGGAAGCCGAAGGATACGATGTACGTGTACGTCTATGCTTCCTAACAGCAATAGGCACATCCAGATCATGGGGATCTCCTCCATCTGTATACCAGCTCCTGCAAAGGCACTTGCTCAAATGGTGCAGTAATATGCTACAAAGACAAATCTCGAGGGTCGTCAATAGAAACAATATGCTCAGAACATACATGGGGCGTGCTGGATGACTGAGGGTCATGAGCAGAGGAAGGTCAATGAATGTAGAATCGTGGCAAGAACTGACCAAGGGTACAGTGTGGTGGTGGTGGTGCAGAAGGAGGCTGCAGGGGTGGTGGTAGTGAGATAGCTGGTGGAGGTGAAGGGACAAGTGATGTAGATGGAGGTAGTGAGACAGAAGAAGATGGTGGCATATAGACCTCCTCTCCATAATCAGATGGAGTTAATCTATCACTTGTGGGAGAAAAATATATCACAGACTCAAAAAAGGTGACATCATCGCTGACGTAGTACTTCCTACGAAAAGGATCATAACATATGCATCCCTTCTTTGTCCTGGAATACCCCCACAAAAATATATTCGACAACCTAGGAGAGAACTTATCAAGACCAGGTGACAAATGATGCACAAAGGCGACTGAGCCAATACACGAGGAGTGAGTGAGAACAATTCATTCTCAGGAAAAGCAAAAGAGAATGGAATTTTTCTAACCCAACACAGACGAGGGCATGTGATTCACTAAGTAGCAAGCAGTAAGAACCGCATCACCCCAGAACCAATGAGGAACACGACTTTAAATGAGAAAAGACTGATTCACATCAAGCAAGTGACGATGATTAGAGGGAGGTGGGGCGTCCTTCGGGGGGGCATGACCACTAGTGTTGGCGGGAAGCTTCGTTCACGATCAAAAAGGCCTTAGGGGCTATCTACCAGCCACCGCCATCGCAATCGGGGATTCTAATCCGGGATTGTGCTTTTATTTGGGCTCTCAAGCTTCCTAAGAGAATTGGTTTCTTCCTTTGGCTGCTCAGGAGATTGAGGTTGATGACGAGGGACCGATGTGCCAGACTTTTAGGTTCCATCTCTGACAGGTGTCTGCTATGCAATGAGGCGATTGAATCCTTGGAACACCTCTTCTTCTTATGTCCCATGGTGATTCAACTTTGGCAGAGGGTTGGCTTGGAGTGGTGCTACACGGACGATCTCCAGAACTTCTGGAATGCGCTACTAGCAAATAAGGATAGGCCGACGAAGGAGATACTTTATCCCGTGGCCATGCTGTGGGCGATTTGGCGGGGTAGGAATGATTTGTTGTTCTCGGACCAAAGATTCTATAAGGAGAACGTGGGGATTTTTGCAAAACGCTTGGTGGAGGATTGGGCGTTGTAATGGTTCTGTAGTATCGGCATGTGGTTGTTTTCCCCCCTTCTTTTTATCTTTGTCTTTTGAATAAAACTTTGGGGAGTGCACCATCGAGTGTCTCCCCCTCGTTTAAGGATTTCAAAAAAAAAGTGACGAAGATTACAGTCAGCAACCCTATTTTGTTGGGATGTATAAGCACATAAAGTTTGATGAACAATGCCAAGAGATGAGAAGAACTGCGAAAGCTCATGAGTACAAAATTCCAAAGCATTATCAATTCTCACAAATTTAACTATAGAGGAAAAGATATTCTTTACTTCAATGATGAAAGATTTTATCACAAACCCAGCCTCAGACTTATTCTTTAACAAGAAAACCCACAACAACCTAGAAAAATCATCTACAACCATAAAATAAAACATGTGCTCCTGGTGATCAGGAACACAACTCGGACCCCAAATGTCTACATGAATCAACTCAAAAGTAGAGTTACTACTCTGATCTTGATGACTTGAGAAAGTAAACCGGTGATGCTTTCCTAGTTGACACGCCACGCACTGGAATGTGGAGCGAAGAGAGATCTAAGGAAGAATGTAACACATCTTCTGAAGAGGAACGTGGGCAAAGCGTAGATGCCACATAAACGGGTAAACTGATCATATAGGATTATATGAGACACCAGGATATGGAGGGGATTTTTTTAAATAATTATTAAAAAACCGTAATTAATTAAATAAACACGAAGTAAAAAAATTTAAAAATTTAGGCACCGATCGGCACCTGAGGTGCCGATTTGGGGCGCCCCCTCCAAATCGGCACCTGAGGTGCCGATTTGGTGTGCCCCCTCCAAATCGGCACCTGAGGTGCCGATTTGGGCAGAGGCGCCAAATCGGCACCTCAAGTGTCGATTTGGGATGGGCATTTTACACATCTCAACCCCTCACTGTAATTCAATTTCGGAATCATACAAATTATTATTATGTTCATTACATCTGAATAATTTAAAAATATTTTGAGGAATTAAGTAAATAATTTTACAAAATAATATTCTAGAATTCTATCTATGTTCATTTGAGGAACTATGTAAATAATTATAAAAAAGAAAATAAATTTAATTGGCTATCAATATTTTCCTTCATCACAATATTTTTGATCTGTCAGTAGAGCTTCGTGGTCTCATCTTCTTCCCGATAACGTTATTGTAAAATGTTAAGTAAATCTCTATTTTTTTATTATATTCTTCAATATTGATACATACTTAGAGTACTTATGATTGACATATCAACCAAATTATAGTAAATATGAAAAAATTGAGAGTTTGAATAACATCATTTACCATTGATATAGGTGAACTCAACAAGGTACAACTTGACATGAATTAATTTAAAAAAATTACAAGTATTTCATTACAATCATAAGAGAAGAAATACGAGTTTACAAATAATAAGAAAAAAATTACAAAAACTTAAAGTTTCCATATCTTCATAAACCCCTTCAGACCTCCTCCTCCACCTCCTGCTCCACCTCCCTTGTCGTTTCCTTTCCCTCCATCTCCCAATTTTTTGTGAGTCTCCTCATGTGTTGTCTTCTTCTTCTTCTGCTTGGACATTTGTTCTGAATGCGTTGGAACGTGCCTT
Organism: Ottelia alismoides; assembly: GCA_037367405.1. Classification (NCBI taxonomy): domain Eukaryota; kingdom Viridiplantae; phylum Streptophyta; class Magnoliopsida; order Alismatales; family Hydrocharitaceae; genus Ottelia; species Ottelia alismoides. The sequence continues at coordinate 245,491 of JAZKJV010009180.1, forward strand.
TGAGGATGTGGTCTAGCTGATGACTTCCGTGGTGGTTCGATTGTTTGTGATTCTGTGGCGGTTCGTACGCTTGTTGAATGGCGAGGAGGCTCTGATTGAGGAGGCTCAGTGATCCTGACTCCGGGAGAAGGTCTTCGAGGCAGCTCCGGACGTTGTTGTGGTATCGTGGATATACCAAACAAGTGTCTATCAAAATGAACATACGTGTGTGAATCCCTCTTCCGGTGGAAATAAACTACGTATAGTGTTCTGTAGACCAGGAAATCGATCACTTATAAAACAAATGTCCCGACGATCGATAATTTGTTTTAATAAATTCAAAAACCAGCCCCATGCCGAAATATTCTCGTTCTTTTCAGCAACTGCAAATGCCAACGGAAATAGGCCATTATTGGCGTCAATTGTTGTGGCTACGTACATGTGACCAGCGTATCTCCCGTATAGATGGGTTCCGTCAATAGACAAAACAGGCCGACAAAATCTAAACGCTCTACGGCACGCTGAAAACGCTACAAACACTCTCTGAAAGTGTATAGTGTTGTCGTTTTGCCCTTCTACTGTCTTGAACCACGTATATGTGCCAGGGTTATGTCGTTCCAAAGCACGAATGAATCTCCGGAGATCACGATATGAGTCAACCTCATTTCCGTAAACCACATCCAGTGCACGACGTCTAGCATTCCAAGCTGTCATGTAGTTGATTTCAGTTTTCAACTCCTCCTTAATCTTGTACATTATCGCTCCTGGGGTCATGCTAACTTTTGCTTTAAATGAAGATAAAATATACTGCGCTACAAAAACAGAAGTGCACTGGCGATGTTTTAATAAAAGGACTGGATTTCTGCATGTATGCTTTCCCCTGTATCCTGAAACATACCAATCTCCTCGAGATTTCCTCTCCGATGCATGCAAACGCCATCCGCAGTTTTCGTAGATACAAACAGCAGTGAAGATCTGCTTGTTTGATGCTTTGGGTTTATATTGCACATGATTTTCCATGCTCCATTTCTGCAAATCGTACTGTAGATCCCTTTTCGACTTATAACTCCTACCTAACCAATAACTTAGTCCGGATTCATCGGTGGATTCTGATTGACTCTCTACAAATGCTACATCTTCTGCCTCTGCAATTTCATGATCGAAAATGTGAGGCAACTCCTCCATCGGTTCTTCTTCAGCATCATCGTTATTAGCAGAATATGAGTTCCCCCTTTCCTCATTACCTACGGCTAGAACCAGCGAACCATATCCAAAATCATGACAAGGATTACCCCCAATATTTTCTTCTACTGTTTGAGTATCATTTTCTGTCTCATCATTTTCGGACTCCTCATTTTCTTCGGATATTTCTGTCTCTAAATCATCTTCTACATTTACTTGTGATGACCCTTCGATATCCTCAAAAATGGTCTCATTTGTTGGCCTAATTAATATAAATCTTTGTTAGTTTAAATATAATTGGTGAAATTATTCTATAATTAGAATGTAATTAATTTTACCTCGAAGATGACGGCCTATTTTCCGTACTCACTGGAGTAGCTTGTACAAAAAGATGGATAAATCTCACATCGACGATTGAACTCAACATTGCTAATGTTGATTCATCATCGTCAATCGGTACTGCAAAGAAAGTGGATCCCTCATACAACCACTTACAAGTTAATGTAAGTATATACTGGTCGAGCGGGAGATTAGTGACTTCAGAGACTCGAGACAGTAAGCCAATATATGTTAATTGGCATGGTAATGTAACCATCCGTTTCTTGCCCCCAATATATTCTACGTGGTCATCAGATACATCAATCAATCCTCCCCAATATATTAAGACATGAGCAGTGTTGGAGGCCATCTATACGAATAAAATAATGATTTAATTAGTTTAATTACAAAAAACAATTACTTACTAATCGGCTGTGACAATTAGATTAATTAACATTTCAGTCAGATGTTGTCTTTAATAATCGATAATTTAATTGATATACTAATCACTCAGAAATAGAATCCAAAAGTCCGATCTTGGGGGCTCATCGGTGCTCACCACAGTGAGTCCTGCCAGCGCTGTATAGAGACCCTCTCGGCGCTCGATTCCAAATCAAAATGACAGTAATTTCAACATTAATATGTGCACTTTTAAATATAAATGAATGAAATACTAATGTAATGTCTACTGTCCCCTATTTAATTAATTTCGATTTTTTTAATAATTATTACAAACAAAAATATCCTAATAAAATGTCAATTGTCCACTACTTAATTAATTTCAATTATCTAATAATTACAACAAAAATCTCCTAATAAAATGTCTCCTAATAATTACAACTAATCTGAGTGACATTAACAAAAATAATATTACATTTAAAATTACTATTTTTAAACTAAGAACCAATTTTGCATCTAATTACTTGTTAAATTTAAAAAAAATCATAAGTAAATTTACCTGGAAAATGCGTGTCTTCTACAAGAAATGTTATCCAAAAGATAATAATATACTCCGATATCCGATGTATATAGCGTCCTCACTGATAAAACCCTGCAAAAAATACACAACAAAATCTACAAAAAATATCTTATTCTTACTTGAATAAGATTAGGCGATCGAGAGAAGCAATCCCACTTCAGAAATCAGAATGACTGAAATAAGAGAGGATGAAGAAGAGGAGATGATGAAGAAGGAGAGGAGGCAATTGTGAGAAGATGAGAATGGGGGGGTTTATATAGCAAATGGGGGAGGAGGGGACCGTTGGAAATTTTCCAACGACCCTCTCCCAAATCGGCACCTCAGGTGCCGATTTGGGGCATAGCCGTTGGCGCCCTCCCAAATCGGCACCTGAGGTGCCGATTTGGAGTTGAGGCCAACGGGCATCGCCCAAATCGGCACCTCAGGTGCCGATTTGGAGGGGGCGCCCCAAATCGGCACCTCAGGTGCCGATCGGTGCCTAATTTTTTAAATTTTTTTACTTCGTGTTTATTTAATTAATTACGGTTTTTTTAATAATTATTTAAAAAAAATCCCGATATGGAGTGCGGACCAATCAATAGAGGTCACCCTACTCATGACCACATCCAATCACTCTGCCCGTAAGAATGTCCTAAAGCACAAGTGAAGATGGGTCAAAAATAGCACTACAATGCAGATCCTTAGTAATCTGACTAATAGACAATAAGTTCATTGAAAAATCAGGAGCATAACGCACATTCTATAAGCACATGGATGGAGTCAGATTTATCTCCCATGTCCTGCAACTGGAGAGTGCATCCCATCAGCTATGATAACGGATCTACCAGGGGGTAAATGTCTATATAGTGCAAACTGGCTCTTGTTTCCATACATATAATGGGACGTACTAGAGTCCATATTCCACTCTGTCATATCAGTCATACGACAACTGGTAAGAGCATAGCATAGTACTACCTTAGGTACTAGCAGACGCAAAAGATGTAACATCCGAATGGCTTCCTTAAGCGGTTGAGGATGCACGAGACCCAGTGGGAGACATAATCTCTCTCAGGCGAGTAACAAAAACATCAAATCTCTGGTCGGGCATGGAAGTTGCAGGAGGCTCAACCTTCTCTGTTGCACGAGCAGAAGTTGAAAAACCATGCTTGGAGTAGCATGTATCCTCTGAGTGACCCGGACGATGGCAATAAGTGCATGGTTGGCGAATGCGACCTCCCCTACCATGAGGGCCACGACCACGAAACTGAGAAGAGCCCCCTACTGCAAGATGCGGACATTGTAGAGGAGGTTTGAATAGAGGCATACAATGGAACAGTGATCCTGTTGATCCTGCGGTATGCCTCCTCCATGGAAGGGATGGTGGCATCCCTAAGTATCTGTTTGTGAGCAATATCGTACTCCGAGTCAATTGCTGCTAAAATACGCCAACCATGGTAGCCTCATGTACATCTTCTGCTGCTCAGGAGTGGTTGCAATAGGCATGAAGCTGTGAAGCTTCTCGAACGTGTCACAAAGAGATGTATACAGAGAATGTAGGGGACGACCATTCTGCTTGGCTGTGAATATGTCATGTTGCAACTGTAGGATCTTTATCGCATTCCTCACTTGGAATAAGTAACAGTGAGAATGTCCCACATTGCCTTGAAGGTAGGCTGGTATAAAACATCATTGGCAATCTCTATTGTCAGTGTGCCAGACAACCATATGCGTGCATAAGCATCATCAGCCTCCCAAGAGGTGTTCACCCCAGTCTTGTCAATCGACTCCTCCTCTGTAAGAATATGTTTCTTACCTGTAGACTGCATCAGGCTCATGAACTACATGGTCCATAATTCATCCCATCCATCTTCACAATTGGCGTAGGACCTCGAAAAAACCATGTGGAGGGATATCCACTTTACTTTCTGACATATTGTCGGATCCACTGGGATTTGAAGACCAAAATGTTAGTCTACACAGACATGTAGAGAAGTGGTTGCACGTGTAGACTCAAAGTGAAACCGTTTCCTTCAATCTTTGATGTGCCTTGTACGGACATGTGATATATTGATCCAAAATCACTCAAGAATCACCAAAATCAGATCAACGTGATCACACGATCATGCTCTCGGAACCCTAGGCGAGAGGAAATATGTTGCAGGTGGCAACCAGAGGGTGGCAGTAGGCACCAGAGCCGCTAGAGAGAGAACACCCACTAGTGCAACAGTTGCTGGTGCAACAGCGGCAGCAGCCGCGTGTGGAGTCTCCCGACAATTACTACATGCATTTGTGTCTTTATGCGACAATTTTAGTGATGGTTACAACAAAGGTGGTCCATTCCCTTTTAATGGTGGGAAGTTAGGTGGGGCTACCTGGAGTTGACAAAACTCAGGCACAGCTTTAACTAGCATGATTTCTTCTTTAATAGCTTTGAGTACCGCTTGTGCATATATTATTGTATCAAGAACCTTCAAATATGATGCATAAATATCCCTAAATATGCCAATTGCAAAAGCCGTAAAACCATCACTCTTGCTTCCAATCTTCTTCGTCTTTACATATCTTGTAGGATCAGCAATACATAAGAACAATTTAAAAATCATGCTTTCAATCTTCTACGTCTTTACATATCTTATAGGATCAACAATACATAAGAATGATTTAGATGTCATGTTCTAATATTACTTAGTGCAACTTAACGTAGAAAAATAAGAGGTGAGGAGGAAAGGAATAGGAGGAGGGGAAGGAGAAGCATGCCAAAATTAAAGAGTAAAGACGGAAGGGGAAGGGTCAAAGCGGGTTTTAAAGAGAGTAAGAACCTAAAAGGGAGGAGGGATATCAAACGCAGAGGTTAACCAAGATCCATATCTTTCGTTCATGGTCTTTTAACAACTTATAAAACTCAGAGGTTAAACTTTGTTGCATTACCAAAATTATAAATCATTACTTGATCAAATTATTTATTATAATAAAATTAAGATAAATAATTAGAAATAATTGATGAAACCCTAATTTGATCAAATCTTTAACTTAGAATGTGTCAAAGTAACTTTTAGCCATGTAAAAAGGAAAAAATGTTGGATAAAAACGAATAAAATATGAATATGACAATGAAATCTAAGCACATTTGGCAGTTTTGGATTCAATTAGCAACCTGATTGTACAAGCGACTACAAAATGTTTCTACGAGTAACCCTCACCTTCTCAAGGATTATTAATAGAAAAGTGATCCCCTCGCAAGACGTCTTGGGAACCACAGTTTTAAGAGCAAAACCATCACTCTTGGGGTACTCTTGACAGTCTGTCTCTATTATTGTTATCTTTTTAGACCCATATTACTTCTTTGAAAAAAACTTTTTCAGAAAAAATTGTAGGATCCTTATGGTGTATGTAAAGCTTTGTAAAAGCAATTCATGCATAATTGGTTATTTTGATACCTTTATATAGCCTCCTGAGCTCCTAAGCAGAAACAATGTTCTTTGTTCTCAACAACTGAGACAGGGCACTCAAGAGTTACTTGTCAGACAATTAAAATGCATCAGACAAAGGCAAACAAAAAGACAATAAAGATCTGGTGACGGTGAGACCCGATCAAGAGTACCCCAGCAAGAGTCCAAGTAGCACCTGTTTTCCTTTTTGACATAGGATCCAATCCGATGCATATAAACAAACACAAAAATGCACAAATGATGCTCGAAGGTACAAAGTAATAAAGAAAAGTTCACAGCATTCATATAAGGTTGATGGTTAAACTAAAAATCCAAATACTATAATTTTACAGGTCATAAGCCCTAAAGATTAAGGAACCAATAGCCAAACTTCCCAATGCATACTACAGTCACTCCATTTTCAGATAGAAATCGAAGCAGGCATCTCTTACTTGCAATAGCAAGCTCTGATGGCAACGGCTCAGATGGCTTCCAAGGTAGATCTCCATGCTCGTGAAGTCACCAATTAGACTTGAAAAACTAAATCAGCAACGCATACCCCAAAAAGAAAATATCAAAAACAAAAAAAACATAACATAATCACCCTTGCAATAGAGTCGGCAAAAATAAGCGAGTTTATATCAAAAAACTATAAAACTAAACAATAGAAGCAAACACAATTTTTATAATGGCAAGTAAACAAAGGAATATAAACATACGAACATAAATGACTAGGCAGGATGAAGTTTGCCTACCGCGAGCGCGCTGTTACCCCCATCGGCCTGCATATGGGGCCAGAGCCTCTCATAGACTTTAGGACTCCTATACACGGAGCCCGGTGGCGTTCTCCGGAGGATGGACACCGCCACCCCCTCGGGCACCACCCCTAGCCCCATGGAACCCATGTACATCACCATCCCCACGATATACAGCAACGGCGCGAACAGCAGCAAGCCCTTCCTTCGGAACACTGCCCATATCACAAGGTACACCAACTTCTCGCTGTACCTCACTTTTACCCCCTTCCTCCGTCGCCGAGGGGACCCTGCCGGCGACCCCGGAGGTGACGGCACGCCCTTCACGTGTCTGCTGTGCCCGTGCATCGGAACCCTAACCGACGCCCGCGATTGCTATGGCCAAATCGGCGGCGGGGCGGATCTGAAGAAGCCGATACGAACGAATTCTCGCGAATTGGATACCGATACCATTAGCATTATACAGAGATGATGGAGCTCAATTAATGAATAGACAAACAGATCGAGACTTTAATCGCGGTGATCTATGAAGATTGTGGCGAGAAAATTTCTCTCGGTTTATTCATTTCTCCCTTCTCTCGTCTACCGAGAAAAATTCGTGTATGCCATGGGTGGAAGTCTTTTTTGCCTTGTATGGTGAGGAAATTTTTTTTGTTAAGTACCATATGAAAGCCGCATCCGCATCCTTAAAAGGTGGCTTTGGCTTAATATTAGACAGCAACGCGGCCCGTCGCCCCTCACGCATCCAGACCGCAACCAGACCTCTCCATAGCGCGTCGCCCGTCATCCCGTCACCCCAGAGCTCCGCCTCCGTCGCCGTCGACTCCTCTGCCCCCGTCGCCTCTTCCATCGAACGGATCCTCCTTCGTCCACTCGTGAGCTACGTAGCTCATCTTCACTCATCATCCGGTTTGTCAACATTGACCTAAGGTGAGTCATTCTTTCATATTAGTAACCCTATTTCAAGATTGTGTATAATGTGTTCGTCTCTCGCTATGTATAGGTAGTACCATGGATATTTTGTGCTTTTGTCACTTTGGAGGAACGATTATAACATCCGGGAATGGCACAACCTATGAAGGTGGTCGTATGAAAGCAATTAAGATAGCTCCGAACATGAAGTTTGATGTCTTGTTGGAGAAGATCGTGTCGTTGTTCCGTCTCGACCGTACACGTTGATCTCCTCCTTTACAGACACATGTGTGTGGCTTCGAGGGCAGACGCAGTAGAGATTGGTGGCTTGCTCATCCTCCTGCAGCTATGGGCATAGGAACGATTTCCTCACATCGCGCCGGTGGTACATAGACGTCCGTTGTGGCGCGGTACTCCACTAGGTTGTCGCTGGAGAGTAGAGTTTGACGTCACATCTGAGCCTACCCATGATGTACGACCTTACAGGGATGCATTTGATCTCCAGACTCCTGATCAGGTAACAAATTAACTAGCACTTTCTATCTTATTTAATTTTTTTCATGACACTACTTATGTAACCTTTATGTAACAGGTTATATGGGAACCATATACCACTGAGATCATGAGCTCTCTCCCTGCATATTGCTTAGAAGGGAAGGATCTATACACTGTCAGGGTACTACTCATTCATTTCTGTATCGTGGAATTGTACGTGCCAGATAGAGTCCTACGCCAATTTGGTTCGATCCAAGAGATCCCAGTCCAGTGTGACACATCTACACATCTTCACAGCATTGATCTCCGAGGGAAGACATCCGTCGATTGGGTACAATTCCATGCAAACTATGTGCAGATGTGGAACAATCGACGTGACTACGTGTTGGCAACGACACCAATTGGCCATGGAGGTGAAGACGTATCTGCGGATTATATGGCGTGGTACAATCACATCACACGACGATTTATAGGGAGACATGGATGCGTCCTCGATTTGGTGGAATGTTAGCGTCATTTCCGTTGATAAAATTTTTCTATACTGAAGATATTGAGTAAAATTTTTCATTTTGCAGGTGACACGACTAGATGAGATTGTTCACCTTGTGGGACCTAATGAGGATGTGTTCCGATTGGTGACAGACACTCGTCGCCTTCTCGATGACTCTATCCAGCGACAATTTAGGGATGGAGTCCATGAAGATGAAGAGGATGGGGAGGGACTAACGACAGATGGCACATCTTCACAGCAATAAGGATGTGGTAGACGACATGGACGTGTACGCAGAACTCGAGGAGGACGAACACACCCCCATGTCGAGGATCTACAAGCTTCGGGGGTGGAATATCAAACTCCAGCTGTTGAACGCGAGACCGAAGGAATACAACACACTCCACCTGCACCGATGAGAGATAGGCCACATAGCGAGGCTGGACCATCGCATCGCCATTCCCCATTACCTCCATTGGACTATGATGTAATGGTTGACGAAGAAATCTCACAAATTGAGCACATTGATCGTGCTAATCTATTGTCTTTGTTCTCAGTTGAGCCCACTACAACACTTCCTCAACAAGCCCTAGTACATCGTCATTACACACGAAGGAGCCGACACATGTGATGTTATATGAGTTGTACTGTAGAATAGTTCTTGTATCATGTTTATGTAAACAATGTAACTTTTAAACTTCATTAACTATTAAGCGTTTATGTTGAATGTTCCACTTATGACTTCTTTTAAAGGCATGGAATTCAAATCTTCGTTTACGTTGATGTTGAATGACACGGAAGATACCTTTGTAACTTTGTTTGTGTTGATGTTGCATATATAGCTAGCAAAACTGCAAGCCACAGACTGTGGCTTGCTGTTTTCTGGCTACTGGCATAGAAGCCACCTTTTAAGGATGCGACTTCTGTATGGAAGTCGCTTCTTGAGAAGGCGGCTTTCTTTGGCAAAAGCCGCCTATTCAAGATGCGGCTTCCATATGGTACTTAACAAAAAAATTCCTCACCATATAGGGCGAAAAAGACTTCCACACAGGGGCATAGGCAAATTTTTCTCCTCGTCTGCATCTGAAAGGTGGAAGGTGGACATTGAGATGGGGGTTGGGTGGAGTCAGTGCGGTCACCGGAGTTTGGAATTCGTAGACCTCGATGTCGAGTTAGGATTTGGGCCATCCAAGCGCAGGCTGAGACTTGCGAGCTTTGAGAGGTGTATCTCGGACGAGCACTTTTTAGCAAGATTTTTTGAAATCGAACCGGACACCGAATCGAAAACCTTGCTGAAATGGTAGATCGGGTCAAACCATGTAATCAAATCGGTTCAACCGGATGATGATGTCATCATTATTTAAAATCGGATTAAACTGGATCGGTGAAAAAAAGCGGTTGAACTGGCTAATCAAATCGAAATGAAATAATATATATATATATATATATAATATACACTTAAATATACTTGAAATATATATAAAATACATAGATAATGTACATATTTCACACTACACATAAAGTATTTTTCTTATACACCATCAAATATCATACATATCATATATATATATATATATATATATATTATTTGGACTAGATACTCTATAACTTGATAATAGTTTAATTATATTTAAAACCCAACACATATAAAAAGTTGTGTTAGTGTAGTTGGTTAGAAGTGTGAAATAAGTAACCAAAGATCATGGTTTTAGCTTTCACTACCAACAAAATTTTTAAATAATTTAAAAATTAAGGTTCAACTTCGATTGAACCTGGTTAAACCGGGTCAAAAAATGGGTTGTACCGGACGGGTTAATTAAAATTTGAATAAATAAAACTAAACCGGCATAAGTCGATTAACCGGACCGATCCAAGCCCGGTTCACCGGTCCGGTCTGGTTTCAAAAACACCGATTTTTAAGGCTACATCGGGAAATCGTAGACTCGATCGAGTTAGAATTTGGGTCATCCAAGCGTGTGACGAGACTTGCGAGCTTTGGGAGGTGTATATAGGGATGAGCATTTTTTAGGGTTGGCTCGATTCAGTTCGGTGATCGGCCCAATGAAGCTCGATCTAGGCCCGATCTTGAGCAATAGACGGAGGGCTTGGGTCTAAATTTAGGCTCAATTTTGATTTCGAGACGAGTTCAGGCTACAATGAGCCCGAGCCCGAAGCATGTGGGCCGACCCGAATAGGGGCCCGTAATCGTCCCGATCTAAAAGGGAGGTTAGGCTCGGCGCAAAACAAGGATTTGGGGCCTTTGGGCAACTTGGGGTCCCAAACAAAGTGTAATGTGTCCCTTCCTTCCTCCTCCCTACGTGTGTCCCCCCCACGCAAGCACTATCGAACGTTGTCGCCCTCGCTCCCCTCCTCCTCCTCACCCTCCAATCCACCTCTAGCACCCCCTTGTCCTAGGCTCAGGCTACCTTCTTAACTCCTCCCTCCCTCTCTTCCTTCCCTTCCTCGCCACGTTGCTGGCCTGTTGTACTTGTGCCTTATTACCGCTTGCCTCCCTATTTCCTCCTCACCTCCGCAGGTCGCTGCAGGTTGTTGATTTAGGGGAAGAAGCTCCTGACAAGGTGTTACAAAGGGATCTACATGAATCTTGAACATCGGAATCACAATGGGTACTGGAACTCACACTTTCCATGTACATAAGTCTTGATCACCTAGAAGATGGGATTAGAATATTGATATCCAACTGGACTCTCAAATGCAATAGTAAATAGTTACATATTTTATTTCTATCATCTACATTCTTCTCATGTCACATCATCATATTTTTATTGTTTGATATAATATGAGACTGATTGAGGGAGATGGAAATGAGACGCCATGAAGATGGAGGATTTGCATTAAACTGGACATGATGGAGAAGGGAAATAATAAGATATTTGATTGGGAAGGCGTTCCTCGATGAATCAATCCATGTTCTTATGTCCCTGGTCTTAATGGATGTCTTGTTTGTTTTTTAGGTATATGTGTTGATAATGTGCCTCTTTTATTATGTTTTTTTATATATTTATTTTGAATTCAAGGTAAGGGATTGTGCCTTTATTTATTCAATTACAGATCTGGGCTTAGATAAGGCCAATCTAAGTCTTTGGAAGTAAATTTTATTACCATTAGATAGTAATAACCCTGAAGCTCGTCGACAGTAAATTTTATTGCCACTTATCGACTTAGATGGCGGGCTGGCTCGGCCCGAGAACTTGTGGATCAAGCTCGGGCTTGGGCTGAATTTCTCACAAAAACTCCTGCTTGGACCCGGCCCAAGAGCTCGCTATTGACTCGAATTTTGTAAGGGTCTAAAATGATATCCTCACGGAAGCAAAGATATTTTATCGCTGAGACGAGCACTAGCAAGGCCCAAGTTCAAACAACAATTAACCCACACAATGAATAAGCATTAATCAGATTGGGCTAAATTTTATTGTACCTTACTAAAGATGTATAGTGACAAATATGTAGGGGTCGAACACATAAAACAAAGGTGTAGAGCAAATGAGATAAAAATCAACATACAAATTTGTCATTCAATACACTTAACCAATTTATGATTTTTGTGGGTTATTTATATTTATATAATATATATATATATTAATTTTTACTTTTATTTTTTAAATTGTTTTTCATTTTATAATTTTTATTTCCTTTTTATATTTTTTGATTTTTAATTTTCTTCTTCTTTTAAATATACGATATAAACATATATAGGACTACATACATACAATATAAGGAAATATAATTATAAATACTACTAAAAATAACCAAATACAAAAAAATAAAACTTTTGGGTTTTATACTTTTTTACTATTTTTAAGATTTTTAAGAATGTTTTGCTAATTTTTAAGTATTTTTAAAGTAAAAAATATCCCAAAATAAGGATTAAAGAAATATGATGATTATTTTTTGTAATTTAAAAATAAGAAATAAACTCAAAATTTTCCAAAACTATTTTCAATTAATATATGTAATAAAAGAAAATTTAGAGCCAATAAAAGGTATTTTGGGGACTTTTAGGGATTTTTTATGTTTTATAAAGGATTTTGGAGCTTTTTAATTTTTATAAGTTTTCGTTTCTAATTTTAAGGATTTTTGGTTTGGAGTTATAAAATAGTGAAATACATAAAATGTATTTTTTGGAATTTTTCAAAACATTTTTATATTTTTAGGGATTTTATAAATCAAACAGTGAAAAAAATGTGCTCTTTTGATTTTTTTATAAATAATATAAGTGCCTAAATTTAAAACATAAAAATGTAGTGTGAATCTACAAGCAAGCAGACACTTAACTCTAATTTGTGATAATTTTTGAAGCTGGGTGATATTTTTAATAAATAAAAAATAACTGCAATTTTTTTGAACTAGGAAGGGTGTTTTGTAATTATAAATAACGGTAGGAAAGAGGTACCCAAAATAATACAACTAAGTTTAGAAGATCTTAGACTAAACAGATATATAAATACATGCATGGGTATACATGCAAAAATCACCACCTCACATGAGACTGCATGTGAGGTGATGTGGACTGGACTAAAATGTAATTCGAGGAAAGCTTAAGGATCATATTGTAAATTTACCAAAAGTTTTGAACTGCAAAAATAATTTAGGAGACTAAATAATAAAGATACAAAAATCAAGGTATGGAATGTAAATTACCCCCTCCTACTGTGATCCGATAGTGGCGATCAATCCGCTAATCTACGTGGTGCACCCCCCTTACTTGATGCCTCTTCGCCGATGAGTAGACGAGATCAGATTCGGGTCTTCATCAAACGGCCAATGCACATCCAAAATGGAATATGGAGATTAGAACTAAAGCAAAGGCATGATCGGACAGCTGCAGCTTCGCACGAGGAACGGGGAAGAGTGTTGACTTCCCCGAGCTTCGATCAATGACTCTGGGCTACTCCAACTTCCTTCCTCGCTGCGAGATGGCTAGAAAGCCTCCTCGAGTGATTCCACGTCTGTGGAGTTCCTCAAAATGACCAAGGACCATCAGAGTGGCTCCAGCTAGGCTTTAGACCTGGAGCTTTTGTTCGAACTTTTCAAGCCCCTATAAAGGTGATTTTTCTTTCCGTTTCCTGCACAATATCTTAGGGGCAAAAAGGTGAAGCCATGGATGGCTTATGGAGGCGCAATGGGCATGTGATGAGGCGAGATGAAGGTCTCCAACATGTGATGGAGAAGGAGACATGGTCTTCGTATCTGTTCAAGATACGGATGGATGGAGGTGCGGCGAATGTTTAGAAGGCTGAGAGGAACGAGCTGTGGTGGCGGGTGAGGTGGATAACCTCATATACGACAGAACGAAGTGGCAGAGCCGGAGCTCCGGTGAGGTGGATATTTTGGAAATAATGGAAAACGAAGCTAAATCTATCGAAATAAAAAAGAAACTATACTATTGCTAACCTATATAACAAGAAAAGCTAAGGAGATAGAAGCTCACCGGAGTTGACGCACCTAGAGCGTAGCTCTAGCAAAGGACAACGGTGGAGCAGCGGATGCCTTCAATTCTACACCAAATCAAGCTCCCAAGGAACCGATATCGCTCCTACTATCACCAAGAACACCGTTCGAGGCTCAGATTTTAGGGTTTGAGGCGGAAGAAGGAACAATTTTCAAAATGTTGCGGAAGGCAATGTTGTAAAGGGGTGTACTTCGATTCAAAATAGCTCCCGTCTCGATGCATTTCAGCGCGAGCTATTAAGCTCGCATGAAATAACATCAATCAAGGCACAAAATTTATGAAGGAATCGAGCCCTGATTGTGCAAGATTTTGGTGCAAATCGAGGTCAAAGACGGGGTTCTCGATGCTCTGACACAGCCTAGAGTCGAGGTCAAATAGTTGACCTCATGTCAACCCATAACCTTGCCTTATTGGGTCATGTCAGTGTGACAAAATAGGGTAGAAAAGAGAAATAATTTAAAATAAAATAGTAAATTAATTGATTAAATTTTGATTATAAAATAAATTTTGTTTATTATGTACTATTTTAATATGATTTTTATTTATTTTTCTGATTTTATTTATTATAAGTTACTTTTTAGTGGCATATTTATAGGTATATTTACCTATGTTTTGGGTATTTTATTTTGTATTTTGATTTATTATTTTATTTTCATATTTTATATATTTATAACTTATTTTTATACACATAAATATATATATATATATATATATTTGTTTTTCTGATGTATTTTGTACATTTAAATGGCAGAAGTAGATAATAAAACCAAATTATATATAGCAAGGACAAGAATCGACCATGGGAAAATAAATGGGATTATATAATATATATGTATAAGTATGGGTATTTCATCTATGTATTTATATATGCTATTTTTTGTGTGTTTTCTCTATGATTTATTCTATTCTAAATATGTACACATATTATGAATAGTTTTATAAAATTATAAAAGTATAAAAGTATAAAAATAATAAGGAACAAATAAAATGAATATTTTATTCAGGTATACTACACAATAGGGGTCTAAAATCTAACTTTCACATCTTAACTCCAAGTTAAAAGAAACCACCTTCATTAAATAGCTTATTATAAGTTATATATAATTACAGATGATTTTGATCACTTTTTGAGTTTTTATTAGGGAGATATGGGTCTAGAAAGTTCGAGCTTTGGCCTTATTATTCTGAGTATAAAAGGTACACTGTATATTTATTTTTATGTAAACTCGATTTTATTTTTTTATTTGTATTTTCATCTATAACTTTCATGTACAAAGTTTCTTTATTTGAGGTATAAAAAATAGAAAATGTAATTACATGTACGAATAAAAATTGAAGATACAAACCAGTATGATGGCTGTGGGATTTTAGTTGAAAAAATATGTAGAAAGATAAATGATATGACGAATGAAGTGTATGCGTAAATCTACAAAGCTAAAAGATAATTTATAATTTTCATAATTACATGTTGTTTCAGTTAAAATCATTTTTGCATGCTACTTATATTGGTTTTTTCTATAAACTTTGTGATACAAATGGTGTTGTAGATTCCATGACAGTTTTACTCCAACTACATAAAGCATATAAGATCAAAATTATTGAGACTTTATATATAAGTCACTTAGTTGCGCAAACACTTAATTAAACAAGGATAGCAAAGCCAAATTCGTTGGACAAGGAGAATGTTGTAACAAACTCAAAGAATAAGGAAGGATACTTTGATAATAAACATATATAAAAAGAATTGGATGTGTGTGTGCATATATTTCCATAAATAAAATCTAGGTGTATCATGACCTTTCTATGATGTTATCTTATTTTAGGTTCAAGCCTCGTTGATCAACCACCCCAGCGAATCTAACCGATCAATGATTGTTCATAGATCTAATGTGTTGATATGATTGATTTTGGTCCCAATATTAAATATTAGATCATCCTCATTGATATGTGAAGAATCTCCGTTTCATCATCTTTATTATATCATTTTGGCCTTAAAAATCCTAGTAAATCTATGTAAATGTGCTTAATTAGGCATTTTATCATCCATGCATTGTTGTGTAAATAGTGTATAAAATATAGTTTTTAAAGCTAAAATTATAGAATAAAGAAAAGAAAAGAAAAAGAATAAAATATTGCAAATATTTTATGACTCGAAACCCCGAGACCTAGGCATCTTGATGACTAGGTCGATAAGGAATAAAGTAGGGGGAGATAAGGGCCAAAATACAATAAAAATACCTTCATATACACTGTAAATACACTATTTTATTTTTCATAAAATAATTAAAAATCAAAGAAAAATAGTTTGAAAATAATAAACATTTTTTTATTTTATACACTTTTATTTTAAATTAATTGCTATTTTTATTCTATTTTCTTTGAATTTTGTAAATTTCTTAATTGTGATTGGTCCAGAAGGGATTGTTGACCTCGGTCAACGTTCCCTTCCAGATTAGGTCGGGTCGAACCCCTCTCGCCGGAGTTTCTTCTCCGATTTCTCTCACCTGACTCCGACCTCCATTCCCCTTGATTCCATGCCTGATTCTTTGAAGGATATGGTGAGATCCTTAAGCACATCGCGAAAAGCGTGAGGATCACATCGTAGGCGATCGTGAGCGACTAGAAGCACTAGTTGCTTGACACAACAGAATTTAAAAAATTTCCATGCAATGAAACCACATGATCCAAGAACACTTCTCGGATCATTTCATCTAAAACACAAACAAGTATTAGGGTTACCTCTTAAAGTGTGGTTGCGATCGAGTCTCTAAACGAAGAGACCTCCTGTCTGAAGTCCGATCCGATCGAGGAGATGCTTGCAAGCGCGTTGATGAGACACGTGCTTATCGCAATCCATGTTGATGATCCAAGCAATGAATATCTTGATCTCGTCACATGATATCTGATGTCTTCTTCACGAGCCAGGTACACCAAAGGAGAGATAGATCCACGAATAATCTAGCAGCATAACAACGATGCTGCGATGATGGGGACTCTCTCTAGGGCATCAAGGTGGACGACCACAAGAGAGAGAGAGAGAGGAAGAGAGATGGCATGTAGAGAGAGAGAGAGGGAGAGAGCCTTATGTTGTAATGTTGTAACTTGAAGGGTAAGGGGTACCTCTTCTTATATAGTATTTTGGGAGTCCATGGATCACAATCCATGGACTACACAAAATCAAGGGATGAGATTGATTTATGCTTCTTTCAATGGCCAACATTTTGTTGTAAAAAAATACAACAACAATTAATTTAATTTATGACATATATGTATTTATAAATCAATATAATATAATCCTAAAACTAAATCAATCAAACTTGGAGATATTGGAAAGGAGATTTCCTCACCCTTTCCTAATGGGAGTTGGTGGGAATCTTATGTAGTCTCATGAGATTACATTATTCCATGGAAATCTCCAATATTTACAAAAACACTTGTTGTAAATTATTCTACAAAAATAATTCATTATCATTTTCTGAATATTATAGTCTTGCCATTGGAAAATTGTGAATAACATTCACAACCAAAAATAAAATATAAATTACATTTTCAATCAATTGTCCAATGTGAATTCAATTTACATCAACATTTAATTAACAAATGTAAGTTACAAATAGCTCTCTCTTATATATTATAAATCACATTCATAATATATATGATTAATATGGATAGTACTATCCACATTATTCGTATCCATGATAATTAAATCACATTTAATCATCTTGGATCTTTATTCTCATATACCCAAATAATATGAATCACATTTACATGATTCACATCTTTGATAATTAAATCATATTTAATTATCTTAGATAATTTTCCACATAATGTGAATCAAATTCATATTATTTATGATAATTAAATAATATTTAATTATCCATTTTCTCAATGCTCGGATACATATATCAACAATAAAATCATCCTGTACTCTTTCAAGGATAATGCATTTTCTGCGCAGATACTTGGAGATAATGACATGACAGATGCATTGTTCCACGTATAGTGACTTGGATATTGAGATCACATTTCAAATTCAGTTATTGAGGACCTATCATAGATGCTTGGTTAAATCAAGACCATAAATCTAATCTTCTCATTGCATCTGAATCACATTCAGACCAATGTCCAAGATTTGGACCAAGATCAGATCACTTCTCTATTGAGAGGAGTCACTAAAATCTAGACCCGTTTCATCACTCCTTAGGAATGGAAGAGTCATGGTTATACAATCGTGTATGATCACATCACCCTCAGGTATTCCTAATACATATACATCCTACATATTGGAAGACGAAGAATAAACTCGAAGTGTTAGATCTATTTAACAATGTCTACTTCAGGTTATCATTAAGTTTATCATTTGACTATTGGGAGTTGGTATCGATCATATACTTTCCAAAAGCATATATCATACCTAGGCATTGATCATATACTTTCCAAAAGTATATATCAAACATACAAATTCAGTCAAGCTTCCGAAGCGAGACGACCGTACACAGAATTTGATTCAACCTGATATCTCATGAGTGAGCTCTTGTCTTTTGGTTCAGTAATGAACCTGTATGATCCCTTTGAGAGATCGTATTACTTATATGCCCTTGTATGCACACCAACGCTGATACGACTAGAATCGGTTTACGGCTTTTTAGAAGAAAAGGTTGTCGGTGTAGAAAAAGACGCAGAAGGATCCTAATCGATCAAACAAAATTTGGTTTTTTAGAGAAAACCTTACACTAATTATTTAGCCAGGTGAGTGTGCCTGGGTCGATCACAAGGAGGTAGAATAGAGTACTCTGATTTTTTAAGAGAAATTATTTTTGTGATTATTTTATCTCTTCTTAAAGCGATCAAGGAAAGATGATTATTTTTTATGAGATTTTTTATTTTTAATTTTTATTTGATTTTTTATTTTTTTACAAATTTTTTATTTATTTTTCGAAGTGGTATTTTTCACACAATTTATTTACGATAATAGGTGGAATATAGGCGGAATATTGGTGATACTTTATAGTAGGTGATACGGTTGAGCAACGAGCTCGAACAACACACGAAAACAAATTAAAATGGAGTCAATGGGCGAGAAATCAAAATACGATGAAAACACGTTGAAAATACGTGAAAATCACTAAAAACCTCTCAGAGGTAGTTGTGTAACTACCCAAAGAAAATCTACGAAAAATTAGGTCAAAACTAGGTCCAAAACTCCCCTACAGGCCAGGGGTATAAGTGCAAAAAAAGAAGTAAAAAATTGTTGCAAAAAGGTCCTCGGCAGGGACTGTTCTGAAAGAAAACTAAAGAGATTTACATCTAGGTCCCCACGCGGGGACCTAAATGTAATTATGGAAATCTTCTGGAGCGCACTTTAACTTCTGGAAGTCGGCGGGACTTAGTATGCAATTTTCCCACCGGTTCGGCTTGGATGACAAAGATTAGATCAGACGGTGCGATCTGAGCCGTCCAATGCAGGACACGTGTCGAAAGCCTGTAGCTTGGATGTTCTTGGCTTGTTCTTCAATTCTGGCCCACGTAGTTGACGATGCATCTTCTCCGATTTATCGTCAGCAACTGGAGGCGGTCTGAGGGATCCGGCGGGGCCAGAGGGGTAACTCCTCTACCCCTCGAGCTCGTCCGTGGTGGTGCACGGCCTGACGTGGCGGCGAACGACGAGATTCGGTCAGTGAAGATGAACGTGTACTGCTTTGGCCGCTGGTGCTCGGGTTATTACGCCACTTTTGAATGAACTTTGCATGATGATTATGATCTCCAGATGTTTGAAATTTGCTCCAAAAGTAAGATAACCCTGCAAAGATGATATAGGTGCTCGATTCCCTCAAGAATCGGCCAACGTATATCAAGAAATGCAAGGTCAAAAATTTGTATTTCCAGTCTTAATGAAAGAAGTTGTGGATGTAGCAAGAATTGAAAAGCAAAGTTGTTTGATTTTGAAATGAATTAAGCTGATTCTAAGATGTTGCGTCTAAGAGGAATGATTAAGCGTCCTAATGATAGGCTTAACCTCGCTAAGGGATACACAAAAATCGAGGAAGAAATTCGACAAAGGCGGAGGATTAGATCTGGGAATGCTAAGGTGTATTACCTCAGATAGCTGCTGCGACGACCAATCTTCGTCAGAGCTGGACACGCGCGATGGTGACGATGCAAGGCAGCGAAGCCTTGGAACGTCTCCTCCGATCAACCTTCTTCCACGCGAGCTGGCCTTCGTGTGCTGTCACCACCAGAGTGAGGCGGAGCGAGGTGGAGAAGTTGGGAGTCGGCCACTGGTTGTTGGAGATTCAGGTGGTTGCAAGAGAGTTAGTTGTAATTTGCGATCTTTGAAGGTTTATATAGATCGATTTCGTGATCCCCAAGTTGTATCCAAGTGTGGTCGAACATCTAGGTTGTTAGGGGAAGTAATTCAACGGATTAGATCATCAGAAGAGGTTGAAATGCGTGCGTGAAAATTCTGTGAAGAAGGCCAAGTGGAACAGCTTCGTTAACAACTTCTTGAGGAAGATGAACCACGTGCTGACACGCGTCAGCACCTGGTTGGCCAGATGCGCGAAATTACTTGTAAATTCAGTATTAAATAATAAATAACGTTATTTTAAATAGGTATAAATAAAAAATGTAAATAATTAAATAATCTTAATTATGGAATAATTACTTTTTTTAAATAATAAATATTATTTGGAATATAAATATTATATTAATAAATATGTATAAATAAATAAGTCTTGGATTTTTAATTTAATAAATAAATAATTAAATATTAATTTTATAATTTCTTAATTATTAGAATAATAAATAAGAGTTGTGTGAATTTTTAGGGATTTTAATAAATTAATTTACATATATTAATAAATGTAGGTATAAATTATCTAGTTCATTTTTACCTATAATTTAGGGTTTTTGATTTTATTAAAATAATAAATAAGCTCAAAAAATTCTGAAATAAATTAAGGTTAAATTAGAAGATCATGAAAATAATTAAAAATTATAAATTTATTAAAACTATATATAATGTGTTCTATATAAAATAGATAGCCCAGAAACCCCGTTGTCATTTGGTCCCAAAACCGATTTTTTGCAAACGGACTTCGAATTTGATGAAACACCTTTATTAATTAGATAATTTTATTTTATGAACTTTAAAGGTGAGTAGAGTGAAATTGGAGTTCGTAAGAAGAAGTTATGATGTTTGGAAGTTGAGATTTTGACAATTTATAAGTAGGATTTCTTGGTATATATACAGGATAATATTTTTAACTTATTTTTATATTTTTACATATAATTTTAGAAATAATTAGGAAAAGAGTTTGGTGAGAAATATGTACATATTAATTAATTAAAAATCATTGAATTTTTGTATTTATTTGATAAATAGTGAGACATGTGTGAATTGTGTTTTTAATTTATTTTTATAGTTTTCTTTCCTTATCTCCCCCTACTTATTGGTTTGTCGACCAATTCATACTGACTTGGTCTCGAGGTTTAGGTTATATAAATATACCTTGCAGTTATATTTATATTTATAAGTCATATTGTACATATTTACATATTCACAATCTGCCTTCTTTTCTTTTCTTTATTTTTATTCTTTTATTTATTAACATGTTTTTATGCTTAAAAGTGAAAATTTATCATGAATTAACTTTGAATAAAAGATGGGAATTAATGATTATTTACATGCATTTGTTAAGGGTTTAAGACAAAATGCGACAGAAAAGTTAATGAATCATGGATTCATCAAACGCGCTGGTGTATAGACCTTGGTTAGGTCATCAACCTATTGGTCTGCCAAATGTACATACTCAAACATATAGTAACACATCTTTCTCTGGTCAAAGGATGCGTGCCTATATCGTGACAACATAAAACATAGGTCTTCGATTATCTCAGTCTCGTTAGGTCAACTCTTTGACCTATCTTATCTAACACCTATGAATCTCTAGTCCTATGCAGAGGACCTGCATCAAGACGTCGGTTAGATATCAACCTTTAGAGAAAGGATTACCATCTCCATCTCAAGTTGGAGATCATCTCTTAATAATCATTTGACGATTCTTGATGATTCCTCAATCTAACTCTTTAGATATTCATCTAAGCACCAACCTCTATGATTCAATAATTGAATCAACAACTGTATGATCATTAAGATGGCCATGGAACATAACCCTAATTGTACTAAGGGACCTATTGTGCAAATTAATTATTCTTCATTTCAGATCAAGGAATGATATTCGCAATAACATTTATTACATAATGGTTCGTCGTGGGCTCACATATCCAACAATCTCCCACTATCCCAAAGAGCCATTAAAGGGCTACTCTTTAAACCTTTACTCACGTGACAGTCATAATCTATTTAGAAAAATATCCAAGTAAGCTGATCATCCACTCTGTTCTCGAGAGACTATACCAAGTCCTTTTACGACACTTGCATATCCCCTAGTAACAGTGTTCGCATCTAATGCGAATGTTGCATCTTATGCAAACTCAATTTTGTCAATTATAGTGTCCTTGACACTATAACTTAATAATTATTATAACCAGTATGTTATTTCTACAATCCTTATCAGAATACCTTTATTCTCGGAGATCTATATCTTCTAAGTTATTTGTAATTAAGACCTTATAGATCTCCATCTATAAAGTCTAAGGTTCTTGAAGATACGATTTAGAAATCACTATCTCGAAAATCTTATCCTCTTTGAAGATGTTGTTGTTACTACAATCAAGTGTTTTATCTCCACAATAGGATTAGTAACAATTTACTACTTGCACTGCATGGTAGACAGCTGGCTCTTGTACACATCTAGCATACACTCGACTTTTCATAACTGATGCACAAAGGGCAAGTAGTTCTAGCATTCACTTCCTCAACTCTTTGAGGTGCTATACCTTCAGATAGGTCAATACCACACTTAAGTGAAGGAAGCCTTTCTTGAAATTTTCCAGAAAATGGAAATGTCCAATGCGTGCCACTAATGTGATGGTCCCAATACCCTCTTCTCTTTGCTTCTGAACACCTCCAGAACTAAGATCTAAGAGGTATCCTTGAGATTATATCTCAGGGCATGGAATAGACAAATTATAAAACACTTATTATCATCCTAATATCATTCAAATGGTTAGGGTATCATCTACATTTAGCATGATGAACATAATGGCGCTCCCACTAAGCTTCACATGGTACATCAAGATTTTATCTGAAATCACGACCTTTATAATTTCATCAAATCTTATGTTCCAACTACAAGAAGCTCATTTGAGTCCATAGATGGAGTTTCTTAAGTTTGCACACCCTGCTTTCCTCAACCATGAAGCCGTAGGGCTACTTCATATGAATATCCTCGGAGAGGTATTCATAGAGGAATGCGATCTTGACTTCCATCTTGAAGATGTCAAAGTCAAATTATCTATCTATAGTTAGCAATAATCTGATTAGTTTAAGCATGGTCACTAGAAAGCAAGTCCCACCGTAAGCGATGTCTTCTTTCTATGTGTATCTTGAGGGTATGAACTGTACTTTGAAGGTCTCTACCTTTTCATCATGTTCCCTCTTTCTCTTACAGATCGATTTACACCTTAACGAGTCTTACCCATATTGGTGGATCCTCGAGGGTCCATATACAACACGTGTATATGAAGTCTACTTTAGACTCTATTGCTAACATCCATCTTTCTATGTCATGATCTTTAGAAGCTTCATCACATGAATTCAGATCATTGTCAGATTTCTCTGACACATGGAATCCATCCTCAAACTAGTTTGAAGAGGTATGAGTGTTTCATCTTTAATTTTCCTCTTAGTTTTTGATTCTAGAAGCCTCATTATCTTCTCAAGATTCAATGAGTTCCTTTACTTCATTTTCATCTTGATTCTCAAGAGTGTCATCCTCTAAGAGTCACATTCTCAGAGATGAGATCTTTTAAGAATCTCAAGGTCGTAAAGTAGGTATCCAATACCATCCTTTATTTTCCTAATAAAGTAGCACTCTCTGGTTCTATATTCCAGCTTACTTGCTTGGGACCTTATTAAGGATATACATTTTAGTCTCTACTATATATATATACCTTGGAAACTAAGAGGTAATTATGCTAAAATTCATCATTGATCAAATCATTTAACACATGATCAATTGTATCTCCCTACAACTTCATTGATTTAAGGTGAATTAGGAGGAGCGAGTAGGAATGATATTCCTTTCTCCATAAGGTATTCCTTGAATTCATCTAATAGGCATATGATACCTTGGTTAGATCAAATTCATTTCATCTTCCTTCAAACTTTGGTTCTAAACCAAAATTGCAAAATCTTTAAACATTTCAAAAAGTTCTAGGGTGAAGAGAAGAAATCTCATGTCACAAATAATCATCGAATAATATCACATACCATCCATGTTTATCATGATATAAATGATCCGCATACATTAATATTTATGAGATCCTGAATACCTTTGCATATTACACCATTCCCAGAGAAGCGTGCATTGGACATTTTCTACATTGAATACAATATTCACAAGTATGTAAGATTTGAAGTTTTAGACATTCTAAAGCTTCATCTCTTACTGGTCTATTGATCTCATCAATAGACTTATGTCCAAGACTCGATGCCAGATCATTATCAAATGATCTCCATCCTCTTATTGATCCTTAAAGGGTGAATTTTCATTATTAGAAATGCTAATGAATCATTCATTGATTTTCTATTTTAGTAGAGTCCACTAGATGTTAGACTACTATCTAAAATGTATCCATCATAACTCTTTATGATAGGTCTCATCCAGAATCCAAGTTTATTCCCAACATTTAAAAATAAACAATGAGTGTATTCTAATATCTAGGTCATAGAGACATTCTCTAAGACCGAGGGCTCTCCCACTTAAAATATGAAGTCTATCTATCCAATAGATATTGTTGCAACCACTGCATCAATATCCATGGATGACTATTAAACCTTATGATCAAATTTCTAGTCTTCTAAAACATATGCAACCAATTTCAAGTGTTATTAGAGAATGAAATATAGTTAATAGACTTTGATCTTATAAAATAAGAAAGTCAATCTCAATGATTATATGAAGATTATTCTGATGCACTATCCGAGTCCTTCTCTAAGGAGCTTAGATATTTGAGATAATCATACTATCAACACATTGGATTATTTTAGTATTGGCATTCATCCAACTCTTTGGAAATCATATGAAATTATAGAAATATAGTCAACTCCTTGACTTTCCTTCTTGCTTGGGTCAGACCAATGCTTCCACTGTGCTCCCTTTATCTATAAACAACCATTGCTTAAGACAAAGGATCTCTTACGTTGAACTCAAAAGATTTCAATATAAGAGTATTTCAACATTTATACATGCTTCATTTCATTCATACAATATGATTATTATGAAGCTTCATGAATGACTTGAGTATAGATAGTAGAATGATGACACTCGTCATATCTACATACATCTTAACTCTTAAAGACTTTGGTTCAGGTAGGTATACTCGATCATTTTGAGTACATTATCTCTTATCGAGACACCATTCTGCATAATGCAGAGAATCATGTCATTCATGATTAAATGCTGAGAGCACATATGTATGCCAGAAGATCTCACCTCCAAAGTACATTCACCTCCAAAGTACATGTCACCTCCAAAGTACATTCGATGAGAGATCAAGACTATAGAGACATACCAACCCTAGGGTTGCCGTCCTATCGTCTATTTAATTGCCATTCCTCATTCTTATGAGGAAAACTTACACATTTCAACCACATACATTATGTATCCAACTGCAAGTACAATATCTTGATCATGAATCCAATCCATGATATTTTACAGATTAATACTGAGTAAAATATTGAGTGGATTTAATGAAGGATTATCTGAAATAAGATAATTTGCCTTGCACATTTTGCCTTGCAAATCCAACTTACCTCCCAATTCGGTCTTTAACACCCGGGCCCACTACCCCTAAGGTGATGTTGACCCATCACTAATTGAACCAACGGTCAACATGAATACAACTTAGTATGCACAATCCAATATCACCCCAATAATATAAGGAATCGATGTTGGGGTCACTAAGCATACATCCTTACTCTTTCGAGATGCAAAGAGTCCGATCCAGATGCGCTTGCATGTAGGAGCTGCCACTTTGGACAGGTGTCTCCTACATACAATCCCTGGCGACAGAACTATTCCCCTTAACATGATACCATGGATGTCACTCATGTGATTCTCCATATCCTGTTCAAATTCTAATTAATCATTATGAATAATATTCATTAAGATTAATATTCCATGGGAAATACAACTCTATTCATAATAGAGTATTTTAATTTTAATTGGATTCCAATTATTCTAATCACATTAAATCATTGATCTAATTAATATTCAACAAACCTTTTTTATTGTTACTTGAAATATAATATCATCTCAAATGCGTATTATTCAAATTTTAATAATTAGAAAATACATCATGATACCTCTAGCACTATCCCATCCCTACTCTATATCATGTCCAGTACCGACAGGAGTGGGATAGACCGCACACGGTGCAACCTGCTATCTTAACGCTCCCCGACTAGACACCATATCCGCCTCAGAAAGGATAATACCAAATTGATCACTTTGTACTTGAGATGATAATCGGGTTTTCAACTGAAGTTATACCATACAATAATAATCAAAATATTTTTTATCACCATTATAAGGAAATTTGTTAAACAAATTCCCAATCCTATTCAAGCAACTATATTTGTTAGAAAGTAGATTGAGTAACCAATTTGTGATCTAGATCATATCTAATCAATTATTGATTAAGGAAATGTCATTTAAGGAAATAACTATCATAAAATATTTCAAAAATATTTATCCATAATTATTCCAGGAAATTAAACCATTTTATTTAACTAATTGGTTAAATGACAATCACAAAGTTCTTGATTAGGAAAGTAATTTCCAGCATTGACCCTCACTTACTAAAATTAGCATATCTCAATCAATTTAAATTCAAATCATGCAAAATAAGTTCCCAAAGTTTTATAATTTAATTTAAAAATAACTCAAGCGAATTTTATACATTTATAGGAGTTTCAAAACAGTAATTAACTCCTTAATTTCGTCAAGATTCGTAGTCCCTGAAGCAATTGATACATGTTCACTAAAATGATGATAACTTGAGCAATCGGATTCCAAATCATGCAAAATCAAACCCTATGGTTTCCTTATTTAATGGAGAACTTAATCTAAGTGATAGTTTCGTGTTTAATCAAATTAAACAGGGTCTAAAATATTAACAAAATAGGACTGCGAGAACAATTGCGATAAAATTTTCACGAAACCTAATGAGCCCAAGCCGTCCTGGGTTATGAATCGTATCTGAAGCCTTGAACCTAGATATGATACCACTTTAAGGATATGGTGAGATCCTTAACGCATCACGGAAGCATGAGGATCACATCGTATGCAATCGAGAGTGACTAGTCGCACTAGTTGCTCGAGGCAACATAATTTAAAAAATTTCAGGCGATGAAATCACATGATCCAGGAATACTTCTCATATCGTTTCATATAAAACACAAACAAGTACTAGGGTTACCTATTAAATCATGATTGCGATCAAGTCTCTAAATAAAGAGACCTCCCGTCTCAAGTCTGATTTGACGGAGGAGACACTTGCGAGCACGTTGATGAGATGCGTGCTTCTCGTTGTCCATGTTGATGATCCAAGCAACGAATCTCCTGATCTTGTCACATGAGATCTGACGTCTTATTCACGAGCGAGGCGTACCAAAGGAGATGGAGATCCACGAATAATATGACGACATAACGATAACGCTGCAACTATGAGGACTCTCTCTAGAACATCAAGGTGGACGGCCACAAGAGAGAGAGGGAGAGATGGCATGTAGAGACAGACACAAAGAGAGAGAGAGAGAGAGAGAGAGAGAGGGAGAGAGCCTTATGATGTAGTGTTGTAACTTGAAAAGCAAGGGGTACCCCTTCTTATATAGTATTTTGGGAGTCCGTGGATCACAATCCATGGACTACACAAAATCAATGGATGAGATTGATTTGTACTTCTTTCAATGGCCAAGATTTTGTTGTAAAAAATACAACAACAGTTAATTTAATTTAGATTAAATGTGTATTGATAAATCAATATAATGCAATCCTAAAATTAAGTCAATCAAACTTGGAGATATTGGAAAGGTGATTGTCTCACCCTTTTCCTATTGGAGTTTGTGGGAATCTTATGTAATTTCATGAGATAACATTATTTCATGGAAATCTCCAATATTTACAACAATACTTGTTGTAAATTATTCTACAAAAACAATTCATAATTATTTTGTGAATATTGCAATCTTGCCATTGTAAAATTTTGAATCACATTCACAACCCAAAATAAAATGTAAATTATATTTTTAATTAATTGTACAATGTGAATCCAATTCACATCAACATTTAATTAATAAATACAAGTTACAAATATCTCTCTCTTATATATTTTAATATACATTCATAATATATATGATTAATATGGATAGTACTATCCAAATTATTCATATCCATGCAAATTAAATCACATTTAATCATCCTGGATCTCTATTCTCATGTGCCCAAATAATCTGAATGACATTCACATTATTCACATCTTTGATAATTAAATCATATTTAATTATCTTAGATAATTCTTTATATAATGTGTATCAAATTTATATTATTTATGATAATTAAATCACATTTAATTATCCATTTTCTTAATGCTCGATACATATATCAACAATAAAATCATCCTGAATGCTTTTAAGAATAATGCATTTTCTCCGCAAATACTTGGAGATAACGACAAGGCGAATGTATTGCTCCACGTATAGTGGCTTGGATATTGAGATCACATCTCAAATCCAGATCTTGCGGACCTATCATAGATGCTTGGTTAAATCAAGACCATAAATCTAATCTTCTCATTGCATCTGAATCACATTCAGACCAATGTCCAACATTTGGACTAAGATCAGATCACTTCTCTCTTAAGAGGAGTCACTAAAATGCAGACCCGTTTCGTCACTACCTAGGAATGGAAGCATCATGGTTATACACTCATGATTGATCACATCACCCTCAGGCATTCCTAATACATGTACATCCTACATACTGGAAGACCAATAATAAATCTGAAGTATTAGATCTATTTAACACTGTCTACTTCAAGGTTTTATCATTAAGTTTCTCATTTGACTATTCGGAGTTGGTATCGATCATATACTTTCCAAAAGCATATATCATACCTAGGTGGTGATCATATACTTTCCAAAAGTGTGTATATATATATATCAAACCTACAAATTCAGTCAAGCTTCCAAAGCGAGATGACCCTGTACGGAATTTAATTCTTCCCATTATCTCATGAGTGAGCTCATGTCTTCTGGTTCAGTAATGAACCTGTTTGATCCCTTTGAGAGATTGTATGACTCATATGCCCATGCATACACATCAACGCGTAACTATATAGACCTTGGTTAGGTCATCAACCTATTGGTCTGCCAAATGTACATAATCAGACATATAGTAACACATCTGTCTCTGGTCAGAGGATGCATACCTATATCGTGACTACATACGACATAGGTCTTCGATTATCTCGATCTCGTTAAGTCAACTCTTTGACCTATCTTATCGAACACCTCTGAATCTCTATTCCTATGTAGATGACCTGCATCAAGAGGTCGGTTAGATATCAACCTTTAGAGAAAGGATTTCCATCTCCTTCTCAGGATAGAGATCATCTCTTTATAATCATTTGACGATGCTTGATGAGTCCTCAATCTAACTCTTTAGATATTCGTCCAAGCACCATCCTTTATGATTTAATAATTGAATCAATAGTTGTATGATCATTAAGATGGCCGTGGTACATAACCCTAGTTGTACTAAGGGACCTATTATGCATATTAATTATTCTTCATTTTAGATCAGGGAATGATATTCACAATAACATTTATTGCATAATGGATCGTCGTGGGCTTGCATATCCTACATTATTTTCCTAGGATCCGTGACCCTTACGGATCACTAAGAAGGATCGGATCTTCTTAGGGTTGCGTGCTTCCTCCTAATCTTTCTGGACCCTAGGGAACCCTATAAATTCCCTCTTCTACTTCCATCGCCTCCTCGCTCGTCCCTGTCTCCCCCAATCTTCCTGAGCCCCCTTCCTCGTAGTGATTGCCATTGGGGGATAAATTTAGGATCATCCAGAGGAGCTTGGAGGCTCATAGCTTAGACGTAGCTGGACCTCTTCGCTGCGTGAACCCTCTCTTGCCCGTCGTAGTAGATTGAGACCAAGACCCATCCGCCCACTTTCGCCTGAAGCTCATGAACACATCCATACCTTCAGGTAGTTATACCCCTTGCTATATTTCCTTGTTCGATCAATCCTCTCCATTTAGTACCATCGTCATTACCTCTGCTCTGACCAGCTGATCAGATCCTCGACAACCACTCCTATCCATTCCGATCACCCCCTCGACTCGCCCTGCACATTCTTACATAGTCTAGTCACCCCAAGGCTCAGCCATCGGGTCGAGATTAGGCTGGGTCTCCATCCCCCGCATTCACCGAATACCCAAAATCCATTCCCCATTGCTTCCTTATTTTCTTGCTTAAATAGCCCCTACCGAAGCTTCGATTCCAAGCATAGGACCATTTACAGGTACTTACGTGCGTTTGGAGCGCCATCTGACTCCCAGCAGCTCTGGCGGAGTAGATCCAAGCGAGAAGCCATCGCCACGCTCATCTAGCCATCATCGCCTCCTTCGGAGCCCCTCGCTCAATGCGGACCACTTCCACGATCCTGTTAGAGACCTCAGATCTTTCATAGGATCTTCAGATCTCCTCCGATGCTCGGTTGAAAGTCACTGGAGATGAGTTCTTGCAGACCTTCTCTCGCCCATTGGATGAGACCTGCCTTTTCCAGATATCATCCCAGCCGTCTGACTGTGCAACCTTTTGGCCGTTGGATCTAAGCATCTAACGCATCTGTCCCTCACGTCCTAGACATTCCTTGCACCGTCAGATCTGCAGCTACGTTTGATCAGAGCCATACGACAGTGTTAGCTCCAACATGCGCCATGTACCCCTGCATGGGTGTATTTCTCTTTCTACCCTACATGTCTACGTTTTATGCTTAGTCCTTTAAATAAAAGTTGTAGTTAAGTACATTTGCATATCGAACCTCTTAGTTTTTGGTATTTACATTTTAATCCTTTTGAGTTGGAAGCACATGTATGCTCACATAATTTCTGGGTTATTTGCATGTTCAATCTTGGATATCTCTGATGTTATTAAATGAATGTAACTTTCTAGAAATTGTATTTACACCTCGGTACGTTCAGTATTGGGTATGTGCATGAATCAAATGGAATTTTGTAGTATCGACCTTGAACATTCACAGAGTGTTATCTGATAGGTCCAGCAACTTAAAATAATTATGATTAGGTCCCTGTGAACTGTGCTTAATTGTATGATTGTTTTGGACTTAATAAATAATAAGTTAATTCGAAAAAGTACATAAAAATTGCCATTGGTTCATGTTAGTGTGTAATCTTTACTATATTTTTTGGGTTGATTTATTTGCATTTTATATTTTAAAAACTAAAAAACTCTTAAAAATTTCCCTGTTTGCCACTAAAATTATAAAAATTCAAAAATTACTTTAATAATTCCATAAAAATTAATGTGTGTGCCTTTTGTTATCTTTTAACTTGTTTATCATTTTTTTTGAAATTTATCATAAAAACCCTACAAACTACAAAACATTAAAAACTTATAAAAATCATATAAAATCAGAGAAAATTCCAAAAATCCCAATTCGAGTTACTGTTTGTAGCTTATTATCTCTATATTCGGTAAAATTGCTGATCAGGACCTTATGGCAGTTTAGATATTTTTAATTTGCAATTTGGTCCTGACTATGGACTGTTTGTAGTTTGTAGCCTTATTTAATTTTTATAAAATCACAAATACTTTTAAAAAGCCCAGAAAAATACTAAAACATTTTAAAAATAAGAAAACTCAAAAATATTTTTACCTTAAATTTCTGTGAATTTTTAGCCTTATTAAAAAATCCAAAAACATTGTTGTGCTTGTTCTTGTGCTTGCTTGCCTTTATTCAAAAATTAAAAATGTTCGAAATTTAAAGCCATCAAAAATATTTTATCTATGAAATTTGACTACTTCGTATTTTTCTCATACTCCATGTGTTCGACCTTGGTGGCTATACCATGTAAATAAATATAACGAACCACTTGCATTCTTGATTGCTTGATTCTTTGTTAAGTGGTTTTTATTTTCTCTATTGATGGTGATTGGTGGTTTGGGTCACAACGACCATTGTTTATTTGCATACTTAAACCGAGTTGCCAGGCGTGTCATCAGAATGGTGCCGTTGTCGGGGAGCATGACTTTGTAGTCATTTTTCATTTCTTGCCATTTTTGTATATATTTGATATAACTATTTTCTGACACTTGTTTTTTTGCTTTTTGTGCGAGGAGCCGCCTGAGGATGCTTTGGTTTATTTTTTGGCGGTGTCTGCACATGAGGAGGAGCAGAGGAGTAGGATAGAGTAGTTATATTAGATAGATCAACTTTATTCTTATAGAACCACTATTATTGTAACAATTGTGGAGTTTGGACTCACTCTTTGCACTTGAACTTTGAGGTTTTTTTCGCGGAGTGCCGATGCACTCGGGGGACCTCACCATGGTTTTTTGTGGTTTTGTTTTTATTACATTTTCTTTCTATTTGATTCATGAGGTTTTAGCCCCTAGACTTAGGACTTTTCTTGATTGTGACGTAATTAGCTAAGGCCCCACACCTAATTGCTTATCTGTACCTATAGATCGGAATTGGACTTAGCTAAATTAAAATTGAAAAAGTTAGTCTAATTAGATACTAGACCACGTGTCGTGAGGAGTTACATTCAACGCTAGCTGGATTTGTTGTGGCAGACACGGAGTGAATCCCAAGATCGGACTCAGGTCTTTATTTTACTAGCTAGCTATTGCTCTTCACGATTAATAGAAGTTGCTCATCTAGGGCCTATTTCCTCATGCATCATATAAATAGTTTATTTCCTGTCTTTACTTTTATGTGTGGATCACCTTGCATGTAGATTGCTGGAGTTAGGTTTGCATTTCTATCTCTGCATGCATCATTGTATTTGATCATGCATCGACTTTTGTGACTTCCTTCCCCTATTTTATTGGACTCAAAATAGCTAAGGAATTTGGAAAATTCATTAGTTGTGTCTTATTCAAAAAAATACATAAAAAGTGAAAACAAAATAAAATTGGGACTGCTAATGCAAATTGGACCCTAAAACATACTTCATTTAGAAATTCGTTTTTTGGGGAGAGTCACCCCCTCATTGGTTGATTTATCTGCAATGAGAAAGTGACTCACACAATATGTAGAGCCATACCTGAACTCCCTTCAGACTATTGGTCTTGTGGTTAGTTGTTCTTCAATAAGGATTTCACTGGGTAACCGGTAATCGGTTCAGGACTTCCTTAGCGGAATGGATAGATCAGGTAGCTAGTAAATGGTCTGAAATCCATATTGGCTGGGAAAAACTAGCTGTGGGATTGGGCTAGTCTCCTGGGAGCATCGGGTTCCCAACATCTCGCTTAATTTCTCTAATAGATTGATTGATGACCTAAATAAAAATTGACAAGATTAGCGACCGATCTCTCACGGTCATCAGCTCATGTGTTGAGTAGGTGAAAAAGGTGTTTGATTTCTCATCCTATTTGCATTCCATATCTCATCCTCATAAATCCCCATATCACGATGATGGGAAGGAGGTTCCTTAGTCTATCTTTGTTAGTACCACTTTCGAGCACTCCTTTCCAATCATCTAGGGCAGCTTTGGAGAACTCATACCTGCTCTCGAACCTGAGTTTTCTATCACCCTATTCCCCCTCAAACACCCTTCTACCAGTCCTGAGGTGCGAGAGAAGAGGCCAACACAGTTATATGTTCACTTGACGACACCTGAGTTGGGGTCTTTTGCCTTTGTAGAGACCTAAGAGATGACCAGCAGTGAGGGACACACTAATGAGCAGCCACAGGGATTAGTGTTTGTACTTGACTAGACTGCCATCAACAACACAATCTTAGACTCCCTGGATACCATGTAGAGATAGACCCAGCAGGGAGCATTTATGTCCAAGGTGCAATTAGAGCTGACGCAAATGTGAGCCGACAGAGCAGAGCCGTAGAGACCAGCCGATGGAGAGATACCAGCAGCCGGAGGAGGAGACGGATGACCCGAGGATCGGCAGGAGCCAACCAGGCCATCACACACGATGAGGCAGTTGCACAACCTTGGTGCAACTCTCACCCACAGTTGGATCCAACCACCAGAGATTCTTGGTGACTTTGAGCTTCGTCCCTAGACCATCCAACTTTTGCCCAAGTTCCATGGGTTAACCACCGAGGAGTCGCACCTCCATCTGTAGGAATTTGAGATGATCTGCAGTACTGTCCATGACAAATTCGTGGACGAGGACACTATCATGATGATTGCCCTCGTTCTCCTTAGTTGATAGAGCATCCTACTGGTTAAAGCATTCAGGGAGGTATGTAACCGCCTGGGAGAAGATCTGGATCGAGTACTTGAACAAGTACTATCCACTCAGACGGACCAACGCAACACGATCCATGATTAACAACTTTACCATGATTCGGAACAAGCAGTTTCACGAGGCTTGGGACCAATTTAGAGAGCTCATTGACCGGTGTCTACATCAAGATATATTAAAGCCCAATCTTGTTCAAAGCTTCTGTTGTGGGCTGACACCGAAGCTGCAGGGGCTAGTTAACACCTCGTGTAGATGGTTCTATTTTGGCATGGATGAGGACCAACTCTGGGCCATCTATGAGGAGATGACATAGAAACACACATCCTAAACTAGGGTTTACAGTCAAGGGACTCCCCTTCCACTGGCCGTGTCTTATCAGCAAATTGTACGTGTCAATGTAGGTCCTTCTACTTCATGAGCTGCAACACAGGCTGAGTCCTCAACCGTTGATATATGCATCATCAACGATAAGCTAGACCACATCGAGATCATTGAGAAAAAGTAGTGCCACGGCTTGAAACAGATCGATCAGTTGGCACCGATGCTGAGTAATCTGAAGACCCAGATCATGTCTCCAGGAGGCACAGACGACTTCCCAGCCCTATCTCAAGTCACGGGCTGATCCAAGGAGCATCTCTACCCAACCCTTTGCTACATACCACCAAGTTCACTACATTCATGCAGAGCAAGTCCAGCCATGCCAACACTACCAACAACCACCACCATCTACAGACACTCAGATGGTGGTTTACCAGTCGGATCAGCCCTAGGAAGCCCTTTCCCCTCCACACTTTGAGCAAGAGCCGTTGATGGAAGTCAACATGATTTGGTACGACCGGTACCAGCAGCAACCCAAGATCCATCGTGATCACCTATGTTTCTGATGGTCCATTGGAGGCACCTTTTCCCAATAGCAGCCTCTAGCTCAGGTAGGGCACTCTAGCAAGCAACAGTAGTAGCCCCATCACTCCCAACAGTTCCACCAACAACATGGTCCTCATCCCTCATACCAGGGATAGTAGTAGAGGCAGCCTCAACAACCTCATTCTCAGTATTCCCAACCTCCCCCTCATTACCAACAACAGTCTCAGCCTCATTTCCAGCAAGGAAACTCGTCCGGTTCTCATGGACCTGTATACGAGAACCAAACTCTTAATAAACTCGTCCACCTAATTTCTGACTAGAAGGCATCCTTCCGACGAGAGATGGACAAGTTTCGACAAGAGACGAGGGAGATTATCAAGGGTAAGATCGCCATACCCGCTTAGATCGAACCAAATCTGAACAACCTCAAGAGAATCTGAGCAGGTACAGTTTACAGAGACTACCACTCCTAGTGATACTTTGGGTGATATATATTCCTATGTGTTTGATGTTGATTTTGTGACACTTAGGAGCGGAAGGATGTCAATAAATGGTGCCTTGTCTGAGCAAGAACCTCATAGATATTTTGGAGCGCTAACGAGGAGGATGACAATGTTCATGCCGCTCATGATGTTGACGACGGTGGTGCTGAAGCCACCAAGGATGACGATCCAACCGATGGTACTGAGGCCGTCATGATTCTAGATGCAGATGATGGTATTCATGCCACCAGTATTCCAGTTTTTGAACCAGAGTGCGGTGTGGATACCATAAGATCAGATGTAGTCGGTGGTACTAATGCCACCATTTCTGCTTCGATTGTGTTACCTCACCTTGTATCTCAGGACCGAAAAATACAAAAAATGGAAAAATAAAAAAGAACAAAAATATGAATAAAGGAAAAGGATTCTTTATCCTCTGTGATTCCATCTGTGTTGCATAATGATCTTGGTATGGATTCCAGTCTTCTACATGCTCAAGAACCTATTCCTGACCCTCATCTCTTCAGAGAGGGTCCTTCCATCCCCTTCCCTCAAGCACTCCACTTAGGAAAGAGGATAAAAAAGGTGTTGGACATGCGAGCCCATGATGACGCTCCCAAGGCAAGTCGGGTTAAGGAAAATCTAAGATCGTTGCGACCCGAATCGCAAGGCACAATCAACAAGAAAAATCAGACCACCAAAACAAATCAATCCAACATGAAACTCAAGGCAAGCGGTCTTGTTATTTATTTAACATGGTATAACCACCATGGTCGAACACAAGGAGCACATAATGAACTTATGAAGTAATCAGGTAGTCCAAGAAATAAAGGTATTTTTGGTGGTTTTTAAATTTTAATTTTTTAATGATTTTCTATTAAGAAGTAAAGAAATGGTCAAAAAGGCACACTCAAACAGTTGTTTAAAGGCCTAAAATTACTCAAAAATTCAAGACAAAAATATTTATATGTTTTTAAAATATTCAGATGTTTTTGGGTGGGTATTTTATGAGATTTTTATATAATTTTCTAAAAATGAAAGAAGGCCAAAAACATCAAGCAGTGTACAACCTGGATAGAAAGGTAAATTATAATTATTTAAAATGCCTTTAAAATCCTATCGGCAATTTTATGTGAAAGTGTAAAATAAAATCTACCTACAAAAGCTGAAAACACATTTTTTTATTTTTGTAGAATTTTTAATGATTTTTATAAGGTTTTTAGTCTTTTGCAATTTTTAGGTGTTTTATAAAAAGAATGAAACAAAAATCACATAGAAGTTAAAGCAAGATAAAAAAACACCTACTATTTTTTTGGAATTTTTAAAGATATTTTTCTATTTTTAATTGATTTTCTAAAATAGTCAGGGACACTTTTTAGGGTTTTTTATTTTTAGAAAATACCAAATAAAATAAAAATGCATTTAAAAAATTACCAAAAATATTACACATTGGCAGGAGCTATGTGTAATTTTCTTGGAATTTTGAGAGTAGTTTTGATATTTATTTAATTAAAAACAATACACATTGGTTATAGGGACCTAAATGCAATTATTTTGACTTTCAGGACCAAATATTAACAAGACTAAAAAGTACTGGGTCAAAAATGCAATTTATCCACTTAAATCCATACTTGCGCCAAATCCACGTTCATAGGGTATAAATGCAAATTAAGAAAACATTCATCTAATCAATAACATAGAAAAATCTTATTGTAAATAGTGTCAATACACCACTATGCACGTGACCAAGCACGTGTTTTAGAGGGGAGGACTGAAATGCAAATATCTGAAACTACATGGACTAAATCGCAAAAAGGTTCAACTGTAACTTTTATTTTACAGACCAAAACATAAAGTGAATTAAATGCAGGGGAAAAAGAACAATATACCCTCGATGGATGTGAGTTGCGCATGGGAAGCCACGTGTCGACCGCTGGTGTGGCGAGATCGTGTGGCTCTGTAGGCGTCAGATGTCAGATCTGACGGTGTCAGATGGTCGGGGACGTGGTGTGTACGGGGAAGTTAGATCTGACATCTAACGACCTGACATGTCAGGTGGATGGATGATGAAGATGGAATCTGGAAGGCAACGATCGATCCAACGGTGCAGAACTCGTCTGGAAGAACAACGCCTGGATGAACTTTGCCGGAGCCAAGGACGAGATCCTCAGCCCCGATGGAAGATCAGCATGCACCGAAGTGATCGTGGGATGAGTCCGCGTCAGCTAAACGACTTGAATGGGAGCTCCAACGGCTGGATAGGCGTGACGACGGGCATCTGGAGCTACTCCAGCGAGGATGATCAGGAGGCTCTCAGCACGTGAATGGATCTGCAATGAGTAGCTCTGACTCGGAGCTATGCCCCAATCTATGTTATTGAGACTAAAACCCAAAGAAGCGACGGGGGGCGGGAGTTGGTGTCCGATGAAGGTGAGAGGGGAAACCTCGAGCCTAATCTCGACTAGATGGCCGATGACCAGGGTGATCAGGTCATGGAGGAAGATGGAGGATGATCGTGCGAAGATATCGGAGCAGTTGGGCATGGGTGAAGGAGCTCCGACCGATTGGTCGGAGCTGGCACTGCAACGACGGTGACAAATGAAAGATTCAACTCGAAATAAAAACTGAAAAGGATAAGAAGCTCACCTGAAGGTTGGAATGAGTTCGTGGACTCCAGGTGAAGGTTGTTGTCGGGGTGATGGACTCGACCTCGATGCGGCGGTCGGGGGAGGCTGCTCGTGGCGGAGGACTGGCCATGAAGGGGGAGCGTTGGTGTCACTACACCAATCCGATCGCCAAGGGGCGCTTAAGACGGTTGTCACCACGTTGAAGGTGTCTAGGGTTTCAGATGGGAGCGAGGCACGAGCTGCTGACTTGGGTGAGCAGATGAAGGATTTTATAGCATTCCTAGTGAAGGATATTGAGAATCCTTAAGCGCATCACGGAAGCGTGTCGATCGCATCGTATGCAATCGGAGCAACTAGTCGCACTAGTCGCTAGATGCAGCGGAAATTAAAATTTTAACTTTAAAGATGAAACCACATGATCAGGAGAACACTTCTCGGATCGTTTCATCAAACCACAAAGTATAAGGAATACCTCTTGGAGCGTGGTTGTGATCGCGAGATCCCAAAGTAGAGATCCTCCTATCTTAAGTCCGATCCACGAAGAACGCACTTGCGGGCGTGATGATGAGTCACGTTCCTTCCCGCAATCCTCGATGAAGATCCAAGCGATGGCTCCCCCGATTTCGTCAAACGAAATCCGTCGTCTTCCTTCTGAGTAAGAAACTCCAAAGAAGATGGAGATCCACGAGTCGTCGAAGAAGAAGCCGAGAGTCTCTCCTTTCTCAACACAAAGTGGACGGCCACTTAATGGAGAAGAGAAAGAGAGGGCGAGAATGAGAAAGAGAGAGAGAGAGAGAGTTGTCACCTTGTACAACTCTTAATGATGTACCATGGAGAGGCTACCCTAGCCCTCCTTATATACTAGTTTAGGATCCAATGGATCTCAATCCATGGGACTCATGGATCCAAGGGATATGCTTGGTCCATGATAAATCAATGGCTAGGATTTGTTGTTCAATAACAACAATTAATCAAGAGATAATATAATAAATGAGGTGGAGAAAACCAACCCCTAAAAGGGGGGGCGTCACCCATGAACTCTTCATGGGTGACGCCACCCATGAGGGTGGTTTTTCTCCATTTTATTTATTATATTATTCCTCAATTAATTACAATAATTATTCGCCAAAATTAATTCCAAATTAATTTTGTGAATATTTCAATCTTGCCATTGAATATTATGTGAATCATATTCACAACCCAAACTAGTTAGTAAATTGCATTTCCAATTAATTAACAAATGTGAATCCAATTCACATTATTAATTAACAAATGCTATTTACATAAATTCTCTCTCTTATATATATGTATATTATAAATCATATTTATAACATACATATATCATGGATAGTGCTATCCACATTCTCTAATCCTTGATAATCAAATCTTATTTAATTATCTTAGATAATCAATATGAATCATATTCATATTTAAGCTTGATAATTAAATCACATTTAATCATCAAGTCCTTGCTTGGATATTTCATCAAAAGAATTATTCTTGAACCCTTTCAAGAATAATGTGCTTTCTCCGCAGATACTTGGAGATAAGGACAGGGCGATTGTATTATTCCACGTATAGTGACTTGGATGTTGAGATCTCGTCTCAAATCCAGATCGTACGAACCTCCCACAGATGCTTGATTAAATCAAGACCGCAAATCCAATCTTCTCATTGAATCTAAATCTCATTCAGATCAATGTCCAACACTTGGACTAAGATCAGATTGCTTCTCTACTGGAAGGAGTCACTAAAATCCAGACTTGTTTCATCACTCCCTCGGAATGGAAGCGTCATGGATATACAATCGTTTATGATCACATCACCCTCAGGTATTCCCAATACCTGTACATCCTGCATACTGGAAGACCCATGGTCAACCCGAAGATGAAGATCAATTTTACACTGTCTTCTTCAGGGTTTGATCACCAAGTTTCTCATTTGATCATTGGGATTTGGTATCGATCATATACTTTCCAAAAGCATATATCATACCTAGGTCTTGATCATATACTTTACAAAAGTATATATCAAACCTACAAATTCAGTCAAGCTTCCAAAGCGAGACGACCGTGCACGGAATTTGATTCTTCCCAATATCTCATGAGTGAGCTCATGTCTTCCGGTTCAGTAGTGAACCTGTATGATCCCTTTGAGAGATCGTATTACTCATATGCCCTTACATGCACACCAGCGCGCCGGTGTATAGACCTTGGTTAGGTCATCAACCTATTGGTCTGCCAAATGTACATACTCAGACATATAGCAATACATCTGTCTCCGGTCAGAGGATGCGTGCCTATGCTGTGACAACATTCAACATAGGACTTTGGTTATCTCGATCTCGTTAAGTCAACTCTTTGACCTAACTAATCTGATACCTCCGAATCTCTATTCCTATGCAGAGGACCTGCATCAAGAGGTCGGTCAGATATCAGCCTATGTGAGAAAAGGATTGCCATCTCCTACTCAGGCTGGAGATCACATCTTAACAATCATTTGACGGTGCTTGATGAGTCCTCAATCTAACCCTTTAGATATTCATCCAAGCACCAGCCTCTATGATTCAATAATTGAATCAACAGCTGTATGATCATTAAGATAGCAATGGTACATAACCCTAATTGTACTAAGGGACCTATTATGCAAATTATTTATTCTTCATTTCAAATCAGGGAATGATATGTACAATAACATTTATTGCATAATGGCTCGCCATGGGCTCACATGTCCAACAATCTCCCACTAGCCCAAAGAGCCATTAATGGGCTAATCATTTAAACCCACACTCATGTGACAATCATAGGCTATTTAGAAATAGCTAGGTAAGCTGATCAGTCACTCTCTTCCCAAAAGACTATGCCAAGTCCTTTTACGGCACTTGCATATCCCTAGGTAACAGTGCTCGCATCCAATGCGAATGTTGCATCTAATGCAACCAATACTCAATCTAGTCAAAGCAGTTATAGTGTCCTTGACACTATTGCTCAATAACTATTATAACCGGTATTTCCATAATCCTTATCAGAATACCCTTATTCCGGGAGATCACTATCTCTCAAGGTATCCACAGTTAAGACCTTTTAGATTTCCATCAAAAAATCTTAATTTCTTGAAGATATTGTTATTACTGCAATCAAGTGTTCTATCTCTATAGAAGGATTAGTAACAGTTTACTACTCCCACTGCATGGCAGATATCTGGCTTTTGTACACATCAAGCATACACTTAGCTTCTCGTAACTGATGCACAAGTGCAACAGTTTTAGTATTCACTTCCTCAACTCATTTAGGTGCTATCCCTTTTGATAGGTCAGTACCAAATCTCAAGGTAAGAAAGCCTGTCTTGGAATTTCCAAAAAATGGAACATATCCAAGGTGTACTACTAATGTGACAGTCCCAATACCCTCTTTTCTTTGCTTCTGAACAACTTCAGAACTAAGATCTAAGAGGTATTCTTGAGATCATATCTCAAGGTATGGAATAGCCAGAATATAAAACACTTATTATCATCCTTATATCATTCCAAATGATTAGGATATTATCTACATTTAGCACGATGAACACAATGGCACTCCCACTAAGCTTCACATGGTACATCAAGATTCTATTTGAAATCATAACATTTATAATTTCATCAAATCTTATGTTCCAACAACAAGAAGCTTATTTGAGTCCACAGATGGATTTCTTTAGCTTTCACACCTTACTTTCCAAAATCATGAAGCCCTGGGGCTACTTCATGTGAATATCCTCAGAGAGGTATTCTTAGAGGAATGCAATCTTGAATTACATCTTGAAGATGCAACAGTCAAGTTGTGTAGCTAGGGTTAGCAATATTCTGATGATTTTAAGCATGGCCACTGAAGAGCAAGTCTCATTGCAAGCAATGTCTTCTCTTCCGATGTGTAGCTTATGACTACGAACCGAGCTTTGAAGGTCTCTACCTTCTCATCAGGTTCCCTCTTCTCTTGAAGATCCATTTACACCTTAATGGGTCTAACCCTTATAGGTGGATCCTCGAGGGTCCATATACAACACTTGTATATGAAGTCTACTTTAGACTTTATTGCTAATATCCACCTTTCCATGTCATGATCCTCAGGAGCTTCATCACATGAAATCCGATCATTGTCAGACTTAACTGACACATGGAATACATCTTCAAACTCATTTGAAGAGGT
Source organism: Ottelia alismoides (assembly GCA_037367405.1). Classification (NCBI taxonomy): domain Eukaryota; kingdom Viridiplantae; phylum Streptophyta; class Magnoliopsida; order Alismatales; family Hydrocharitaceae; genus Ottelia; species Ottelia alismoides. Next base: position 288,295 of record JAZKJV010009180.1, read on the forward strand.
ATTAATGTTTCATCTTTAATTGTCCTTCTAGTTTCCGATTTCAGGAGCCTCATTATCTTCTCAAGATTAAATGAGTTCCTTTACTTCATTTTCATCTTGATTCTCAAGATTCTCAATCCTCCAAGAATCACATTCTCAGAGATGAGATCTTTTAAGAATCTCAAGGTCATAAAGTAGGTATCCAATACCATACTTCATTTTCCTAATGAAGTAGCACTCTCAAGTGCTAGATTCCAGCTTACATCCATGGAACCTTATTAAGGATATATATTGTAGTCTCTACTACACATATATACCAGGAAACTAAGAGGAAATTATGCTAAAAATTTATCATTGATCAAATCATGTCACACATGATCCAATTGTATCTCCCTACAGCTCTATTGAGTTCAGGTTTATCAGGAGGAGTGAGATAGAAATGATATTCATATCTCCATAAGGTATTCTTTGAATTTTATCTAATAGGTACTTGCTACCTTGGTTAGATCAAATTCATTTATTCTTCCTTCAAATTTTGGTTCTAAACCAAAATTATGAAATCTTTGAACATTTCAAAGGTTTCTCAGGTGAAGAGAAGAAATCTCATATCATACATAATCATTAATAGATATCACATATCCATAATGTTTATTATGATATAGATGATCTACATACATCAATATGTATGAGATCTTGAATACCTCGACATCTAACACCATTCCTAGAGAAGGGTGCATTTGACATTTTACTTTGAATACAATATTCACAAGTATGTAAGATTTGAAATTTTAGACATTCTAAAGTTTCATCTCTTACTAGTCTATTGATCAAATCAATAGACAAATGTCCAAGGCTTGATGCCAGATCATTGTCAAATGATCTTTATCCTCCTATTGATCTTATAAGGTTTGATTTTCAGTATTAGAAATCTTAATGAACCATTCATTAATATTCTAATTTTGTGGAGTCCACTAGATGTTAGATTACTATCTGAAATATATCCATCATAACCTTTTATGATAGTTCTATCTCAGAATTCATGTTTATTTCCAACATTTAGAAACAAACAATGGGGTATTCTAATATCTAGGTCATAGAGACATTCTCTAAGACTAAGGGCTCTCCCACTGAGAATATGAAGTCCATCTATCCAACAGAGACTGCTGCAACAATTACAACAATATCCATGTAGATGACTACTAAAGCTTAAGATCAAATTTCTAATCTTCTAATATGTATATGCAACAATTGCAAATGTCATTAGAAGATTGGGATACAATTATCAGACTTTATCTTATGAAATAATAAAGTCAGAATCAATGATTATATGTAGATTATTCTGATGCTCTATCTGAGTCCTTCACTAAGGATTTTAGACAGACTTGATAGTCATACTATCAACACATCAACATATTGCAGTATTGGCATTCATCCAACTCTTTGGATGTCATATGGAAGTCACAGAAGTAGGTCAACTCTTTGACTTTCCTTCTTACTTGGGTCTCACCCATGCTTCCACTGCACTCTCTTAATCTATAAACAACCATTGCTTAAGACTAAGGATCTCTTATGTTAAATTCAAAAGAATTCAATGTAAGAGCATTTCAACATTTATACATGCTTCATTAAATTCATACAATATGAATATCATAAAGCTTCATGAATGACTTGAGTATAGATAGTAGAATGATGACACTCATCATATCTACCTACATCTTAACTCTTGGAGACTTAGGTTCAGGTAGGTATTCAAACATTTTGAATACATCATCTCTTTCGAGCCACCATTCTGCATAATGCAGAGAACCATGTCATTCATGATTAAATGTCTAGAGCACATATGTATGCCAAAATATCTTCTTTTATTTTATAAGGATTATCCGACAATTACGATCACCATCGACATGTCACTTCCAAAGTACACTCGATGAAAGATCAAGACTATAGAGACATACAAACCCTAAGGTGATGTCTTATTGTCTTATTTAATTGCCCTTCCTCATTATGTTGAGGGGACTTGCACACTGCAACCACATACATTATGTGTCCAATTGCAAGTACAATATCTGGATCATGAGTCCAATCCAAGATATTTTTTTTGGTTATCATTGAGTATAACATTGAGTGGGTTTAATGAAGGATTATCTGAAATAAGAAATTTGCATAAGGATGTATATATATTATATATACATGTTTTACTTTGATTTAGGAATTTTATATCAAAGTTGTCTTGCCTTGTCAACATTGAAAGTTCATTCCCTTAATCACTTTCAATGTAAGAGATATTCTTACCAATATATCTCAAGCAAGATCTGGGATCTCCTTTCCTATCTTTGTCGCATCCCAATAATATGAGAACTTACGACTCCAATAAAAAGAAGCGGGAACTCATTCCGCCTTGCAAGTCCAACTTGCATTCCCAATTCGGTCTTTAACACCCGGGCCCACCACCCCTAAGATGATGTTGACCCGTTGCTAATTGAACCAACCGTCAACAGGATTAGAACTCGCTATGCGCAATCCAATATCGCCCCAATAATATGAGGACTCGATATTGGGGTCACTACGCATACGACCTTACTCTTTCGAGAAGCAAAGAGCCCGATCCAGATGCGCTTGCATATAGGATCTGTCACTTCGGACATACGTCTCCTACATACAATCCCTGGCGACGGAACCCTTCGCCTTGACGGGAGACCATGGATGTCACTTATGTGATCCTCCACCTCATATTCAAATTGTAATTAATTATCGTGAATCATATTCACATAATTAATTCTTCCAAGGGAAATACACATCTATTCATAATAGAGTGTTTATTGGATATAATTAATTTAATCACATTAAATTAATCATCAATCCAATCATCAATCAACAAACATGTCTTTTACTTGAATAGTAGGTATATACTCAAAGTACGTATTATTCGAATTTTAATAATTAGAAAAATACACATTGTCTGTCTCTGGTATTATACAGTCCCTACCCGCTGTCATGGCCAGTACCGACGAGAGTGGGACGGACCACATACGTTGCAACCCGCTACCCCAATGCTCTCCGACTAGGCACCACATCCGCCTCGGGAAAGGATAATACAAGATAGACCATCATGTACTTTGAGATGTTCATCGGTTTTTCAACCGAAATTATACCATAAATATAAATCAAAACATTTTTGATTATAAGGAGATTTGCTAGACAAATCCCCAATCCTATTCAAGCAAAAGGGTTTTTCATGTAAATGTTGTCCTACAACAATTGTAGGATAAACTATGGTTTTCATGAAAGCAATGTTTGTTGATGAACCAATGATCAAGATCTAATATCTTATCATTGTGGTTTAGGCAAGTGTCATTCAATGAAATAATTATCTCTTTAAATATTTCACAAATATTTATCACTAATTATTCCAGAAAATTAACAATTAATTTTCATCATGATAATTGAATGACATATCACAAGGTTCAAGATCAAAATTGTTAATTTCCAGCAGTGACCCCCAATCACTAAAATTAACTTATCTTGATCAATTTAAATCCAAAAAATGCAAACTCAATTTTCAAAGATTGCCTATTTGATTTATTAAAGAACCCAAGTGATAATTCACGCATTTCAAGGCGGATTAAAACCGTAATCATCTCATTAATTACGTTCAAATCCGCAGTTCCCGCAACAGTGAATATAGTCATATTCAAAAAGCCATATCTTGAGCAAATAAAGTCCAAATTTAGTAAACTCAAGTCCTATGGTTTCCTTGTTTAATGGGGAACAAAATCCAATTGAAAATTTCGTGTTTAAATATTTTAAACAGTGCCGAAAAATTCAATTTTACAGAGGTGCGAAAATTGAAATGCAGTAAAAATTTCGCAACCCTTTCAAGAACCAAATCGTCTAAGGTCTATGGATCATATCCAAACCTTATTCGACCTATGGCTCTGATACCACTTGAAGGATATTGAGAATCCTTAAGCGCATCACGGAAGCGTGTCGATCGCATCGTATGCAATCGGAGCAACTAGTCGCACTAGTCGCTAGATGCAGCGGAAATTAAAATTTTAACTTTAAAGATGAAACCACATGATCAGGAGAACACTTCTCGGATCGTTTCATCAAACCACAAAGTATAAGGAATACCTCTTGGAGCGTGGTTGTGATCGCGAGATCCCAAAGTAGAGATCCTCCTATCTTAAGTCCGATCCACGAAGAACGCACTTGCGGGCGTGATGATGAGTCACGTTCCTTCCCGCAATCCTCGATGAAGATCCAAGCGATGGCTCCCCCGATTTCGTCAAACGAAATCCGTCGTCTTCCTTCTGAGTAAGAAACTCCAAAGAAGATGGAGATCCACGAGTCGTCGAAGAAGAAGCCGAGAGTCTCTCCTTTCTCAACACAAAGTGGACGGCCACTTAATGGAGAAGAGAAAGAGAGGGCGAGAATGAGAAAGAGAGAGAGAGAGAGAGTTGTCACCTTGTACAACTCTTAATGATGTACCATGGAGAGGCTACCCTAGCCCTCCTTATATACTAGTTTAGGATCCAATGGATCTCAATCCATGGGACTCATGGATCCAAGGGATATGCTTGGTCCATGATAAATCAATGGATAGGATTTGTTGTTCAATAACAACAATTAATCAAGAGATAATATAATAAATGAGGTGGAGAAAACCAACCCCTAAAAGGGGGGGGCGTCACCCATGAACTCTTCATGGGTGACGCCACCCATGAGGGTGGTTTTTCTCCATTTTATTTATTATATTATTCCTCAATTAATTACAATAATTATTCGCCAAAATTAATTCCAAATTAATTTTGTGAATATTTCAATCTTGCCATTGAATATTATGTGAATCATATTCACAACCCAAACTAGTTAGTAAATTGCATTTCCAATTAATTAACAAATGTGAATCCAATTCACATTATTAATTAACAAATGCTATTTACATAAATTCTCTCTCTTATATATATGTATATTATAAATCATATTTATAACATACATATATCATGGATAGTGCTATCCACATTCTCTAATCCTTGATAATCAAATCTTATTTAATTATCTTAGATAATCAATATGAATCATATTCATATTTAAGCTTGATAATTAAATCACATTTAATCATCAAGTCCTTGCTTGGATATTTCATCAAAAGAATTATTCTTGAACCCTTTCAAGAATAATGTGCTTTCTCCGCAGATACTTGGAGATAAGGACAGGGCGATTGTATTATTCCACGTATAGTGACTTGGATGTTGAGATCTCGTCTCAAATCCAGATCGTACGAACCTCCCACAGATGCTTGATTAAATCAAGACCGCAAATCCAATCTTCTCATTGAATCTAAATCTCATTCAGATCAATGTCCAACACTTGGACTAAGATCAGATTGCTTCTCTACTGGAAGGAGTCACTAAAATCCAGACTTGTTTCATCACTCCCTCGGAATGGAAGCGTCATGGATATACAATCGTTTATGATCACATCACCCTCAGGTATTCCCAATACCTGTACATCCTGCATACTGGAAGACCCATGGTCAACCCGAAGATGAAGATCAATTTTACACTGTCTTCTTCAGGGTTTGATCACCAAGTTTCTCATTTGATCATTGGGATTTGGTATCGATCATATACTTTCCAAAAGCATATATCATACCTAGGTCTTGATCATATACTTTACAAAAGTATATATCAAACCTACAAATTCAGTCAAGCTTCCAAAGCGAGACGACCGTGCACGGAATTTGATTCTTCCCAATATCTCATGAGTGAGCTCATGTCTTCCGGTTCAGTAGTGAACCTGTATGATCCCTTTGAGAGATCGTATTACTCATATGCCCTTACATGCACACCAGCGCGCCGGTGTATAGACCTTGGTTAGGTCATCAACCTATTGGTCTGCCAAATGTACATACTCAGACATATAGCAATACATCTGTCTCCGGTCAGAGGATGCGTGCCTATGCTGTGACAACATTCAACATAGGACTTTGGTTATCTCGATCTCGTTAAGTCAACTCTTTGACCTAACTAATCTGATACCTCCGAATCTCTATTCCTATGCAGAGGACCTGCATCAAGAGGTCGGTCAGATATCAGCCTATGTGAGAAAAGGATTGCCATCTCCTACTCAGGCTGGAGATCACATCTTAACAATCATTTGACGGTGCTTGATGAGTCCTCAATCTAACCCTTTAGATATTCATCCAAGCACCAGCCTCTATGATTCAATAATTGAATCAACAGCTGTATGATCATTAAGATAGCAATGGTACATAACCCTAATTGTACTAAGGGACCTATTATGCAAATTATTTATTCTTCATTTCAAATCAGGGAATGATATGTACAATAACATTTATTGCATAATGGCTCGCCATGGGCTCACATGTCCAACAATCTCCCACTAGCCCAAAGAGCCATTAATGGGCTAATCATTTAAACCCACACTCATGTGACAATCATAGGCTATTTAGAAATAGCTAGGTAAGCTGATCAGTCACTCTCTTCCCAAAAGACTATGCCAAGTCCTTTTACGGCACTTGCATATCCCTAGGTAACAGTGCTCGCATCCAATGCGAATGTTGCATCTAATGCAACCAATACTCAATCTAGTCAAAGCAGTTATAGTGTCCTTGACACTATTGCTCAATAACTATTATAACCGGTATTTCCATAATCCTTATCAGAATACCCTTATTCCGGGAGATCACTATCTCTCAAGGTATCCACAGTTAAGACCTTTTAGATTTCCATCAAAAAATCTTAATTTCTTGAAGATATTGTTATTACTGCAATCAAGTGTTCTATCTCTATAGAAGGATTAGTAACAGTTTACTACTCCCACTGCATGGCAGATATCTGGCTTTTGTACACATCAAGCATACACTTAGCTTCTCGTAACTGATGCACAAGTGCAACAGTTTTAGTATTCACTTCCTCAACTCATTTAGGTGCTATCCCTTTTGATAGGTCAGTACCAAATCTCAAGGTAAGAAAGCCTGTCTTGGAATTTCCAAAAAATGGAACATATCCAAGGTGTACTACTAATGTGACAGTCCCAATACCCTCTTTTCTTTGCTTCTGAACAACTTCAGAACTAAGATCTAAGAGGTATTCTTGAGATCATATCTCAAGGTATGGAATAGCCAGAATATAAAACACTTATTATCATCCTTATATCATTCCAAATGATTAGGATATTATCTACATTTAGCACGATGAACACAATGGCACTCCCACTAAGCTTCACATGGTACATCAAGATTCTATTTGAAATCATAACATTTATAATTTCATCAAATCTTATGTTCCAACAACAAGAAGCTTATTTGAGTCCACAGATGGATTTCTTTAGCTTTCACACCTTACTTTCCAAAATCATGAAGCCCTGGGGCTACTTCATGTGAATATCCTCAGAGAGGTATTCTTAGAGGAATGCAATCTTGAATTACATCTTGAAGATGCAACAGTCAAGTTGTGTAGCTAGGGTTAGCAATATTCTGATGATTTTAAGCATGGCCACTGAAGAGCAAGTCTCATTGCAAGCAATGTCTTCTCTTCCGATGTGTAGCTTATGACTACGAACCGAGCTTTGAAGGTCTCTACCTTCTCATCAGGTTCCCTCTTCTCTTGAAGATCCATTTACACCTTAATGGGTCTAACCCTTATAGGTGGATCCTCGAGGGTCCATATACAACACTTGTATATGAAGTCTACTTTAGACTTTATTGCTAATATCCACCTTTCCATGTCATGATCCTCAGGAGCTTCATCACATGAAATCCGATCATTGTCAGACTTAACTGACACATGGAATACATCTTCAAACTCATTTGAAGAGGTATTAATGTTTCATCTTTAATTGTCCTTCTAGTTTCCGATTTCAGGAGCCTCATTATCTTCTCAAGATTAAATGAGTTCCTTTACTTCATTTTCATCTTGATTCTCAAGATTCTCAATCCTCCAAGAATCACATTCTCAGAGATGAGATCTTTTAAGAATCTCAAGGTCATAAAGTAGGTATCCAATACCATACTTCATTTTCCTAATGAAGTAGCACTCTCAAGTGCTAGATTCCAGCTTACATCCATGGAACCTTATTAAGGATATATATTGTAGTCTCTACTACACATATATACCAGGAAACTAAGAGGAAATTATGCTAAAAATTTATCATTGATCAAATCATGTCACACATGATCCAATTGTATCTCCCTACAGCTCTATTGAGTTCAGGTTTATCAGGAGGAGTGAGATAGAAATGATATTCATATCTCCATAAGGTATTCTTTGAATTTTATCTAATAGGTACTTGCTACCTTGGTTAGATCAAATTCATTTATTCTTCCTTCAAATTTTGGTTCTAAACCAAAATTGTGAAATCTTTGAACATTTCAAAGGTTTCTCAGGTGAAGAGAAGAAATCTCATATCATACATAATCATTAATAGATATCACATATCCATAATGTTTATTATGATATAGATGATCTACATACATCAATATGTATGAGATCTTGAATACCTCGACATCTAATACCATTCCTAGAGAAGGGTGCATTTGACATTTTACTTTGAATACAATATTCACAAGTATGTAAGATTTGAAATTTTAGACATTCTAAAGTTTCATCTCTTACTAGTCTATTGATCAAATCAATAGACAAATGTCCAAGGCTTGATGCCAGATCATTGTCAAATGATCTTTATCCTCCTATTGATCTTATAAGGTTTGATTTTCAGTATTAGAAATCTTAATGAACCATTCATTAATATTCTAATTTTGTGGAGTCCACTAGATGTTAGATTACTATCTGAAATATATCCATCATAACCTTTTATGATAGTTCTATCTCAGAATTCATGTTTATTTCCAACATTTAGAAACAAACAATGGGGTATTCTAATATCTAGGTCATAGAGACATTCTCTAAGACTAAGGGCTCTCCCACTGAGAATATGAAGTCCATCTATCCAACAGAGACTGCTGCAACAATTACAACAATATCCATGTAGATGACTACTAAAGCTTAAGATCAAATTTCTAATCTTCTAATATGTATATGCAACAATTGCAAATGTCATTAGAAGATTGGGATACAATTGTCAGACTTTATCTTATGAAATAATAAAGTCAGAATCAATGATTATATGTAGATTATTCTGATGCTCTATCTGAGTCCTTCACTAAGGATTTTAGACAGACTTGATAGTCATACTATCAACACATCAACATATTGCAGTATTGGCATTCATCCAACTCTTTGGATGTCATATGGAAGTCACAGAAGTAGGTCAACTCTTTGACTTTCCTTCTTACTCGGGTCTCACCCATGCTTCCACTGCACTCTCTTAATCTATAAACAACCATTGCTTAAGACTAAGGATCTCTTATGTTAAATTCAAAAGAATTCAATGTAAGAGCATTTCAACATTTATACATGCTTCATTAAATTCATACAATATGAATATCATAAAGCTTCATGAATGACTTGAGTATATATAGTAGAATGATGACACTCATCATATCTACCTACATCTTAACTCTTGGAGACTTAGGTTCAGGTAGGTATTCAAACATTTTGAATACATCATCTCTTTCGAGCCACCATTCTGCATAATGCAGAGAACCATGTCATTCATGATTAAATGTCTAGAGCACATATGTATGCCAAAATATCTTCTTTTATTTTATAAGGATTATCCGACAATTACGATCACCATCGACATGTCACTTCCAAAGTACACTCGATGAAAGATCAAGACTATAGAGACATACAAACCCTAAGGTGATGTCTTATTGTCTTATTTAATTGCCCTTCCTCATTATGTTGAGGGGACTTGCACACTGCAACCACATACATTATGTGTCCAATTGCAAGTACAATATCTGGATCATGAGTCCAATCCAAGATATTTTTTTTTGGTTATCATTGAGTATAACATTGAGTGGGTTTAATGAAGGATTATCTGAAATAAGAAATTTGCATAAGGGTGTATATATATTATATATACATGTTTTACTTTGATTTAGGAATTTTATATCAAAGTTGTCTTGCCTTGTCAACATTGAAAGTTCATTCCCTTAATCACTTTCAATGTAAGAGATATTCTTACCAATATATCTCAAGCAAGATCTGGGATCTCCTTTCCTATCTTTGTCGCATCCCAATAATATGAGAACTTACGACTCCAATAAAAAGAAGAGGGAACTCATTCCGCCTTGCAAGTCCAACTTGCATTCCCAATTCGGTCTTTAACACCCGGGCCCACCACCCCTAAGATGATGTTGACCCGTTGCTAATTGAACCAACCGTCAACAGGATTAGAACTCGCTATGCGCAATCCAATATCGCCCCAATAATATGAGGACTCGATATTGGGGTCACTACGCATACGGCCTTACTCTTTCGAGAAGCAAAGAGCCCGATCCAGATGCGCTTGCATATAGGATCTGTCACTTCGGACAGGCGTCTCCTACATACAATCCCTGGCGACGGAATCCTTCGCCTTGACGGGAGACCATGGATGTCACTTATGTGATCCTCCACCTCATATTCAAATTGTAATTAATTATCATGAATCATATTCACATAATTAATTCTTCCAAGGGAAATACACATCTATTCATAATAGAGTGTTTATTGGATATAATTAATTTAATCACATTAAATTAATCATCAATCCAATCATCAATCAACAAACATGTCTTTTACTTGAATAGTAGGTATATACTCAAAGTACGTATTATTCGAATTTTAATAATTAGAAAAATACACATTGTCTGTCTCTGGTATTATACAGTCCCTACCCGCTGTCATGGCCAGTACCGACGAGAGTGGGACGGACCACATACGTTGCAACCCGCTACCCCAATGCTCTCCGACTAGGCACCACATCCGCCTCGGGAAAGGATAATACAAGATAGACCATCATGTACTTTGAGATGTTCATCGGTTTTTCAACCGAAATTATACCATAAATATAAATCAAAACATTTTTGATTATAAGGAGATTTGCTAGACAAATCCCCAATCCTATTCAAGCAAAAGGGTTTTTCATGTAAATGTTGTCCTACAACAATTGTAGGATAAACTATGGTTTTCATGAAAGCAATGTTTGTTGATGAACCAATGATCAAGATCTAATATCTTATCATTGTGGTTTAGGCAAGTGTCATTCAATGAAATAATTATCTCTTTAAATATTTCACAAATATTTATCACTAATTATTCCAGAAAATTAACAATTAATTTTCATCATGATAATTGAATGACATATCACAAGGTTCAAGATCAAAATTGTTAATTTCCAGCAGTGACCCCCAATCACTAAAATTAACTTATCTTGATCAATTTAAATCCAAAAAATGCAAACTCAATTTTCAAAGATTGCCTATTTGATTTATTAAAGAACCCAAGTGATAATTCACGCATTTCAAGGCGGATTAAAACCGTAATCATCTCATTAATTACGTTCAAATCCGCAGTTCCCGCAACAGTGAATATAGTCATATTCAAAAAGCCATATCTTGAGCAAATAAAGTCCAAATTTAGTAAACTCAAGTCCTATGGTTTCCTTGTTTAATGGGGAACAAAATCCAATTGAAAATTTCGTGTTTAAACATTTTAAACAGTGCCGAAAAATTCAATTTTACAGAGGTGCGAAAATTGAAATGCAGTAAAAATTTCGCAACCCTTTCAAGAACCAAATCGTCTAAGGTCTATGGATCATATCCAAACCTTATTCGACCTATGGCTCTGATACCACTTGAAGGATATTGAGAATCCTTAAGCTCATCACGGAAGCGTGTCGATCGCATCGTATGCAATCGGAGCAACTAGTCGCACTAGTCGCTAGATGCAGCGGAAATTAAAATTTTAACTTTAAAGATGAAACCACATGATCAGGAGAACACTTCTCGGATCGTTTCATCAAACCACAAAGTATAAGGAATACCTCTTGGAGCGTGGTTGTGATCGCGAGATCCCAAAGTAGAGATCCTCCTATCTTAAGTCCGATCCACGAAGAACGCACTTGCGGGCGTGATGATGAGTCACGTTCCTTCCCGCAATCCTCGATGAAGATCCAAGCGATGGCTCCCCCGATTTCGTCAAACGAAATCCGTCGTCTTCCTTCTGAGTAAGAAACTCCAAAGAAGATGGAGATCCACGAGTCGTCGAAGAAGAAGCCGAGAGTCTCTCCTTTCTCAACACAAAGTGGACGGCCACTTAATGGAGAAGAGAAAGAGAGGGCGAGAATGAGAAAGAGAGAGAGAGAGAGAGAGTTGTCACCTTGTACAACTCTTAATGATGTACCATGGAGAGGCTACCCTAGCCCTCCTTATATACTAGTTTAGGATCCAATGGATCTCAATCCATGGGACTCATGGATCCAAGGGATATGCTTGGTCCATGATAAATCAATGGATAGGATTTGTTGTTCAATAACAACAATTAATCAAGAGATAATATAATAAATGAGGTGGAGAAAACCAACCCCTAAAAGGGGGGGGGGGGGGGCGTCACCCATGAACTCTTCATGGGTGACGCCACCCATGAGGGTGGTTTTTCTCCATTTTATTTATTATATTATTCCTCAATTAATTACAATAATTATTCGCCAAAATTAATTCCAAATTAATTTTGTGAATATTTCAATCTTGCCATTGAATATTATGTGAATCATATTCACAACCCAAACTAGTTAGTAAATTGCATTTCCAATTAATTAACAAATGTGAATCCAATTCACATTATTAATTAACAAATGCTATTTACATAAATTCTCTCTCTTATATATATGTATATTATAAATCATATTTATAACATACATATATCATGGATAGTGCTATCCACATTCTCTAATCCTTGATAATCAAATCTTATTTAATTATCTTAGATAATCAATATGAATCATATTCATATTTAAGCTTGATAATTAAATCACATTTAATCATCAAGTCCTTGCTTGGATATTTCATCAAAAGAATTATTCTTGAACCCTTTCAAGAATAATGTGCTTTCTCCGCAGATACTTGGAGATAAGGACAGGGCGATTGTATTATTCCACGTATAGTGACTTGGATGTTGAGATCTCGTCTCAAATCCAGATCGTACGAACCTCCCACAGATGCTTGATTAAATCAAGACCGCAAATCCAATCTTCTCATTGAATCTAAATCTCATTCAGATCAATGTCCAACACTTGGACTAAGATCAGATTGCTTCTCTACTGGAAGGAGTCACTAAAATCCAGACTTGTTTCATCACTCCCTCGGAATGGAAGCGTCATGGATATACAATCGTTTATGATCACATCACCCTCAGGTATTCCCAATACCTGTACATCCTGCATACTGGAAGACCCATGGTCAACCCGAAGATCAAGATCAATTTTACACTGTCTTCTTCAGGGTTTGATCACCAAGTTTCTCATTTGATCATTGGGATTTGGTATCGATCATATACTTTCCAAAAGCATATATCATACCTAGGTCTTGATCATATACTTTCCAAAAGTATATATCAAACCTACAAATTCAGTCAAGCTTCCAAAGCGAGACGACCGTGCACGGAATTTGATTCTTCCCAATATCTCATGAGTGAGCTCATGTCTTCCGGTTCAGTAGTGAACCTGTATGATCCCTTTGAGAGATCGTATTACTCATATGCCCTTACATGCACACCAGCGCGCCGGTGTATAGACCTTGGTTAGGTCATCAACCTATTGGTCTGCCAAATGTACATACTCAGACATATAGCAATACATCTGTCTCCGGTCAGAGGATGCGTGCCTATGCTGTGACAACATTCAACATAGGACTTTGGTTATCTCGATCTCGTTAAGTCAACTCTTTGACCTAACTAATCTGATACCTCCGAATCTCTATTCCTATGCAGAGGACCTGCATCAAGAGGTCGGTCAGATATCAGCCTATGTGAGAAAAGGATTGCCATCTCCTACTCAGGCTGGAGATCACATCTTAACAATCATTTGACGGTGCTTGATGAGTCCTCAATCTAACCCTTTAGATATTCATCCAAGCACCAGCCTCTATGATTCAATAATTGAATCAACAGCTGTATGATCATTAAGATAGCAATGGTACATAACCCTAATTGTACTAAGGGACCTATTATGCAAATTATTTATTCTTCATTTCAAATCAGGGAATGATATGTACAATAACATTTATTGCATAATGGCTCGCCATGGGCTCACATGTCCAACACCTAGGTGGTAGAGAGATCAGGTGAGGGCGCGCGAACCGAGAAGGATCTGCGTTTCCCTAGGGATCCGTGAGGATCTTGGATCCATGGGGAAGACACGGGCGAAGATTCGAGGCAAACAGATGCACGATCATCCCTAAGAAATACAGAGAAAAAGGTTCGGCGATGAGATCGGGTCGGGTTAAGCCCGAGAAGAGGATGTTGACCAAGGTCAACAACCTGACGTGGACCAATCAGAAAAATAGAATATACACTATACTTACAAATTAAATAAAAAATAGTAAATAATTTTAAATCAAAAAGTGTATAAAATGAAAAATGTTTGTTAATTTTCAAACTATTTTTCTGTGATTTTTACGCCTTTTTAAAGAATAAATTAGTCTATATACAATATAGTGTATTATATAGAGTTATAATATACCTATGTATTTTGTACAATTATTTTTATTTTATTTTTTACCAAAAATATCCCAATTTATATTTTATTTATTACATCATTATTTTTGGAGTAAAAAATAATTTTTATTTTTATTATTTATTTACAAGTATATAATAAATAGGAGAAGAAAGCATATATACGTGTATTATGTACAAAGAATTTTATTTTATTTTCATTTTTATGAATTTTATTTTATTTTATTTTTAGACATGTATACAAGGAGGTAAAAATATAATTTTATTTTATTTTGGAAAAATAATTATTTATTTACACACATGATATGTATATCATAGAGTAGGCCCTATCTCTCCCTACTTATTTATTTGGTGATCCGGCCAATGTTTGGCCCTCTCTTGGGGTTAGGGTCACTCTGTATTTATTCTAAATATCCTTCATTTTTCTTTTTCTTTATTCTTTTATTTTTTCACAAATACATGCTAATTATGTAATATTAACACATTCATGCATAATGTTAAGTTATTGTATTTACACCTATTTACATGATGCTTTGCCAAGATAATTAGCTAAAATAAAAGAATAACAGTGATGAATATGGATAATCACCCAGCTATACTTTACTTTTGTTAGTCCCTTAGCAAACACTTATTTTAAAAAGAAGTGAAAAGAGAAAAGAAAAGAAAAAGAAGGAGAATCAAGGTTGATTATTAAACTTGTCTTCATTAAATTGGAGTATGGAGCTCAATCAGACCTTTGGATTATTAGTTTGTCGGAACCGTATTTGGACCTAAGGTTAAAACTCAACATCCGTGATAGGTAGCTCCCCACCTTAGAAATGGCAAAGTAACGACCCTCCTTAACAAGGTAACTCTAATGCCCTAGTCCAACAACTCTTTCCTCGAGGAGCGGGGTATTCCCTTCTATGTTCAAGTGCAATCAGCTCAAGAAGAGGAGGAAGAAGAGAATGGACCATGACCAGTGTAGTCATGTATCCTTGGGAGCCCAACCAGTGTAGCTGAGTCTCCCGCTGCAAGCTTCATGATATGAGAGTGGGTAACATAAGCTTTGCTTTATTTGGCTATATACACTCCTATGGGCATTTCATTTTGTATCAGACCCACCACTTTTTTCTGGAGTTTTTCTTCTTTTGCACATTTTTTTTGATGTGCATATGTACAACATATCTACATGGTGCATCATATATACATAAGGACTTTTTCCTCTTGAGCCAGTATACTATCCCTCTTTTGAAGCATTATTGAAACTCCATGCCTCTGTTAGAGATACTATGACCAAGCACCGTCCCTTGAGTCACCATAAAGTGACTCTTCTCCTAAGATAGAATTAGATGGACCTCAATGCAGCGCTGAAGGACACGGTGTAGGCATTCAAGACAAGCATCAAACCCATCGCCATAGATGGAAAAATCATCCATGAAGACCTCTAAACAGTCACCCACCATGTCCCAAAAGATTGATAGCATGCACATTTGGAATGTCGCAGGAGTGTTAAATAGACCAAAGGGCATCCGTCTGAAAGCATATGTCCCAAATGGATATGTGAATGTAGTCTTGTCTTGGTCTTCGAGCGCAATGGCCACCTGATTGTAGCCGGAGTACCCGTCAAGAAAAAAAATAATAATGACTCTTCCCAGCTAGCCTCTCTATAATCTGATCAATAAAAGGCAACGGGAAATGATCCTTCTTGATGGCATGATTCAATCGTCTGTAGTCCACACAGACCCTCCAAGAGGTGGGTACCCGGGTAGCTATATCCTCTCCAGACTCACTCACAACTGTAGTAATGCCCGTCTTCTTGGGCACCACATGTAATGGACTAACCCACTTGGAGTCGAGATGGGGTAGATAAAATCGGTGCTCCATCATTTCGAGATCTCCTTCATGATAACCTCTTGAAGGTTCAGGTTCAGCCGTCGCTGGAACTCATGCGATGGCCTAGCATCCTCTTCGAGATAGAAATGGTGGGAGCACGGGGTCAGACTTATCCCCTGGAGATCAGTTACGCTCCATCCTATCGCCTTGTGGTTCCTTTCAAGAACCTCCATCTATTGAGATTCTTGCTCTCTAGTCAAGTCTGCTGAGATAATGACTAGGTACATATCATGCTCACCCGCAAGGAATCTATACTTTAGCGATTGCGGCAAGGGCTTCAACTCTGGGCAACTGGCAGCTGGCAAATCTGGCCTCTGAAAAGACGTAGTGAAGGTAGCCAAATCTGTATGGGAGAACTCTCTCTGATCATGAAAATCCGATGTAGACTGCTTTACTGGTGTATCTGTGCTCTGTATCGGATCATTCTCCACCCTAGCTATTAGCTCTGTAGGAATCAGACACGGTATCAACTCATCAAACAATGCCCAATCGATATCTGACTCCGAGGGATCTGAATCTGAATCACAAGGAAAATAAACTACCTCACTATCCGGAACATGGTATGCAGCCTCGAAAGTGTCCTCTGCCAAGAGTGTGCTCTCCAAGCCCTCCTCTGCTGAAATATGCGACTCAACAACATATGAATGTGAGAGGATGGCTCGTGAAATGAGATCATACCAAGTGGATTCATCATCAGTAATCACGAAATCGCACTCCTGGTGGATGTCTGGTTCTGCCTCTGTCATCTCCTCTGACTCGCTGAGCTCTGAGCATGCTAAATCTCACGCTTTGGTCTCATCGATCGTCTATATTTGCATACTCTTGCCCTCGACGCGAAAGTACATTTCCCATTATCATGATCGGACATTGCCTTGGTTGTGGCCAAGAATGGGCATCCTACAATGATGGGGGTATCAGCTACAAACTCAGGGATCTCCATGTCCAACACAACAAAGTCCACAGGGAATTACAAGCCCTGAATTGTGATGACCACATCCTTCAACAACCCCTTCGGCCTCTTGACAGATCTATTAGCAAACTGAAGGACTGTCCTGCTCTGTCAAAGAGGGCCAAACTCGAATCGGTCGAGTAAGGCTGCCGAAAGTAGGTTGATGGAAGAACCGCTGTCTAATAGAGTCCGATCGAATCTCTGCTCATGGATATGAAATCTAACATAGGGAGCTCTTGCATCGGGCCTCTTGGCTGGTAGACGGTTTTGAATATCGAAGCAAGTGGCACGAGTAAGTACATGGATCTCTGCATGATGGTTCCTTTTCTTCCTACGAATGGTAGTATTCTCCCTAAGGTTCCTCTGGAAGAGAGGGATGTGCTCAAGTGCCTCTTGTAAAGTCAGTTGAATCTGAAATCTATCTATCATCTGCTGGCTGAACTCTAACCGTTGGGATTTTTTTGGATTTTCTTTTTTATTCCCCTTAGACAAGCAGAGTGCTTTGAGGGAAGGGGATTGCTGGGCCCTCCTCAGATAGAGGGCTAGGAACGGGTCCCTATTGTTGTGACGAAATAGGATCCATACAAACATAACCAGTCATCACATATGGACTCGAAGATAAAGAAACCTTTCCTTTGTTATTTTTTTTTTGGAATTTTATGAATAGTCCCGAGACACAGAAACAATAAGAAATGCAATCGGAATAGAAGGGGTGGCCTCAGTACCACCCACGACATCACGAACTGCGGCATCAGCACCACTCTCTAGCTCAACATCTGAATGGCTGGTGGCATCAGCACCACCTCCTACAACTGGTGAAGTGACGACCTCAGTACCATCGGCTAGATCTACATCCTTGGTGGTGTTAGAGCCACTACCATCATCATCATCATGAGTAGCATCAGCACCGCTCTCCCCCTCATCTAGCGCTCCCGAGTCCTCATGGTGTCATCGCTCAGACGAGGCACCATCGGATGGCATCCTACCACTCTTAAGTATGCCAAAGTCAGCATCAAATGTATATGAAGCAATATCACCCAAAGAATCACTAGGAGTGGCGGTCTCTGTGAACTGTACCTGCTTAGACTTTTTCTTCATATTATTAGGATTAGGCTCTATCTGAGCGGGTATGGCATCCTTGCCCTTGATAATCTCCCTCATCTCCTGACGAAACTCATACATCTCCCGCCTGAATGTGGCATGCTGCTCATAAATAAGGCAGGCTAAATCGTCAAGTGCGGGGTTCTCATAGGCTGGACCATGAGAATTGGACGAGTTGCCTCTATGGAAGCGAGGCTGCTGCTGGGAAGGATGATGGGGATACTATTGAGAGTATTGTTGAGGCTACTGCAGCTGCTGCCTCCACGGCTGTCCCTGCTGGTAGGGACGAGGACCTGCTGGTAATGCTGCTGTGGCTGTGGGAACTGGGGATACTACTGGGAAGAGGCGCCTCCAGCTGACCATCGAAATCCAGGATGGTCTTGATGGATCCCAGGCTGTGGTCGTCATACCAAATCCCGTTGACTTCCATCAACTTCTCCTGCTCGTAAGGATGTGGGAGAAGGACTGTCAGGGGATGATCCTGCTGGTATACAACCATCTGAGTGTCCTGAGATGGTGGTGGCTGGGGGTACTGATGTTGTGGTTGCTGAAAAGACTCCACCTGAACATGGTGGACCTATCTGTGCTGGGCGGAGTGCTGGGTAGAGTGGCTGCTGCTAGGATCTGCCCGTGACCTGTGACTAGGCTGAGGAGTCGTCTGTGCCTCCTAGAGACACATGATCTGGGTCTTCAGGTCACTCAACGTTTGTGTGATCTGATCTATCTGTGACATACCCTAGTACTGCTTTTTCTTAATGAGCTCGATGCGATCCAACTTCTCGCTGATGATACCCATATCAGAAGCTGATGTCTCTGCCTGTGCTGTGCCTGCTGATGAAGTGGATGGATATGCATCGACCCGTGCAATCCTCTGGTAGGATACGGTCTAGGGAGAGGGCCTCCCCTGAGTGTAGAGTCGGGTCGGGGACATGACAATATAGTTATTGGCCTTCTTCTCGTAGATAGCTCAGACTTGATCCTCATCCTTTGCGAAATAGGATCCCCCGGAAGATGCGTTCACGAGCCCCCACAACTCTGGTGTCAGCCCACAAAAGAAGCTCTGCACTAAGTTGGGCTTGGATATGTCATGATGTGGACACCAATCGATAAGATCTCTGAAGCGGTCCCATGCCTCGTGAAACTGATCATTGGGAAGCATGGATAAATTGTTGATGAGGGCTCGCGCTGCATTCGTCCGGTCGAGTGGATAGTACTTATTCAAGTATTCATTCAGGAACTGTTTCCACGATGTCACGTACCTCCGTAAATGCTTCAACTAATAGGCTGCTCGATCAACAAGGGAGAACAGAAATGCCATCATCTTGATGGTATCCTCATCCAGGAATCGATCGTGGACCGTGCTGTAGATCATCTCAAACTCCTAGAGATGGAGGTGTGGCTCCTCGGTGGATAGCCCATGAAATCTGGGCAGTAACTGAATAGTCTGAGGAGGGAGCTTGAAGTCTCCTAGAGTAGCCGGTAGCTGAATCCAACGGTACGTTAGAGTTGCACCAGGGTTGTGCAACTCTCTCATGGGGCGTGTTGGTTGGACTGGCTCCACTGGCTCATATGGAAGTGGTCCATCTCCTCATCCTCACTCTGGAATGTCTCCTCCTCCACCAGCTCTGTTCTGCTCTCCTCTGTCCGCTTGTATCTGAGCCATCTCCCTACGCATGCCAGCCATGAAAGCTCCCTAATCTCGTATCTGGCGCTGCATAGTCTCCAGGGAGGCTAACAGGGTATTGTTGATGGCACCCTAATCAAGAACATAGGTGTGCGTCTAGCTAGGTCCATCAGTGTGTTCCTCACTGCTGGCCATGGTCTTTACAAAGATAAAAGACCCGAAGTCAGGTTCTGTCAAATGAATATGTATCTGCTGCTGTCTCTGCTCTGGTACCTCAGGACGGGAAGAAGGGTGGTCGAGGGGGAATAGGGCGGAGTCAAACTCGGGTTCGGAGAGCGGGTCTGTGCTCTCATGAACCAACCTAGATGAATGGGACAGAGTGCTCGAAAGTAGTGCAACCAAAGACTGCCTAAGGGACCTCCGACCCATCATCGTAATGCGGAGAGGAAGGCGGATGAGATCTGGAAAAAAACAAGATCTGGAAAAAGAAACCCCCAATTCACCTACTCAACACTGAGGTGATAACCATAAAAGTTCTGTCTTTTATCTTGTCGATTTTATTAGGTGATAATTCAGTTTATCAGAGCGATTAAGCGAGCTAGTAGGAACCCAACGCTCTCAGGAGACTGTCGCGATCCCAAGGCTAGATCTTTCCCATCCAGTAAAAGTCACGAACTGTTTACCGGCTACCCGATCAACTCGCTCTGTTAAGGATATTGCGGCCCGCTTTACCAGAAACCGGAGCGATCCTTACTGGAGAACGACTAACCTGAAACCACTAGTCTAAAAAGAGGTTGGAGATGGCTCTAGCTTAGTGTGCGGGTGATGAATCTGCGATTCGTCATCTTATTCATTTATTTTAGCTTAAAATCCCTTATAAAACACCTGCATATAACACTAACTCCATATTCTTACTAACTTGTATCTGTGTGTAGATATTGTACACTTCTTACTAATTTTAACCTAAAATAAATACATAAAGAGAGAAAGGAAAAATAAAGAAAATAAAATAAAAAAGGGAAGACTGTATACAGGTTTACCCGAACCCTAAGAGAAGGTCAAGACTTGACCTGATCGACCATGAATAAAGTAGGGGGAGATAAGGGTTCTTAAGCAGAAAATCAAAAAAAATGTGTGTGTTCTTGTAAATACTTCTCATTTGTTTTGTGTATATCTGTATAAAACTAACACTAATTTATTTGTGCCTTAATTGACCTCAAATCAAATAACTTTCAAAACCAAAGTTGTAACTAAAAATGTGTCATAATTAATGAAAATAATTGCATAATTAAATCATGTACAGAATAAAAGTAGCCACAGTTGGAAAAAGCCACTAAGAACTAATTGAAAAATCAATTCTGGCTCCATATGAACTCAAATTGAACCAATCTCACTTTCGTTGGATTCTAAATTAAATTATCTTTAAAATGGCTGTGATTTCAAAATTTTTGGATTACGAGTAAAAAGTTGGTTTTGCGGGGTGGTTTGTGCAATTTTCCCATGTATTTTGTAAATATTACATTTGTATATATTTATAAATTATTCTTACTAATTATTTAAAATAAAAAAATTAATTAATTAAAACAGAAAAAGCTAATTTCCTCATTTACCCTTGTATATAATGTCATATACGTATATAGTATATGTATATAGTTGCTATTTTTAAATAACCACCATAAAAAAATAAAAAAAATAACATTTTTTAATTCAAATAAATAAAGTGACGAAAATTAAAAAATTAGATAATTTTGTAAATAATTTTATCTCTTTATCTTTCTCTCTTTTCAATTTTTGCATCAATCTTATCTCTTTATCCAAAAAGCCAAAAATTCAAAATTATATCTCCATTATCTTTTCTTATTTATATGGCTCCTTCTCCCTCATTCCAACTTGATTAATCTTTAGAGATAGGAGCCCGATCTCCGAGAGAAAATTTCGTTGAGAAAGTTGCCTAGTCTCCAAGCTGTCCGGTGACAGCGAGTCGGCCTTGTTGAGGCGATCACGGTTCATTTCCGCTCCTAAGGTGAGATCCACATTTTTTCTTATTTTTATCCAGGTTAATCGTTATTTACTTCGTCGCATTTTATTCATCATCATTTTGTTTTTCTAGATCATTAAAATAATCCGTCACGTTTTTGATCCGCCACCGACTCGATTTTTCGTCTCATCTTCTCGATCTCTCCGCCTTCAAATTCTACCTCCCACGATCTATCAACTCTGACCACGCACGGTGGTCGGAGAATCAGATTCGATCCTTTCATTTTCGCTGGATTCCCGTTCATATTTCGATTTGTAAATTAATAAAAAATACAAAAAATCCATATAATTATTTTTTCTCTAATATCTGTTTTGTAGGAGAATCAAAATAAAAAAACAAAAAACTTTTTTCATTTTCTGTTTTTTTATATATTTTCAGATTTACAATAAAAAATAAAAAAGTTTTTTCCTTTACTATTTACAACACAAACAATAAAAAACAAAAAATATAAAAATAAACAAAAGGGATGGCTGCCCCTAGGCGCTGCCGCCCCTCCTCCAAAGGCCGCACCGACCCGCCTGTCCTATGCCAAGGGCGGCGGCGCCGCCCACAGCCCCTCGACCCTCCTATAGCGCCTCGTCGTGAAGACGCGCTCCGGTGCCACCCTCCATCAACAGCTACGGGCGGTCCCACACGTGACCCTAGGACCTCAGCACCTCCCGCACAGCCACGCGCGTGCGCGCGACGCGCACCCGTCCAGACCGCCTCCCGGTGCCGCGCCCCCTCTGCTCCTCCACCGACTCCTGTGACGCTGCTGCCCCCGTGCGGTACGCCGCGCATCGTCTTCCCGCCTAGGCCGCAGCCTCCTCCACGCCATCCACGCAACCGCACTCCGCACCACGTGTACCTCCGACGAGCCCAACGCCTCCGCCATTGCCGTTCCTCCTCCGCCTGCCGTTGACCCCGCGCGACGACCCCTCCCTCCTGTTGTCTTCTGCCCCGTACATGGGGAAGAAGAGGAGGGAGGCGGCAGCCATCCTCCTTGTGCCCTGTTTGTTTCAAGAAACGAAGAAGAACCCTTTTAGGGTTTGAATAATTTATTGGAAAAAACTGCACTTCAGCCCCAGACATATCCGACATTGCAGAAAGAGCCCTGACAGTACAGACATGAATCAGTGGTATATTGCAAATAAACTCCCAGATTTTTACGGAAATTGCGAATAAGCCCTTGCCAGACTCAAGCACATGCCAATCACGTTATATAGTGGTAAAATTGCGCATTCTCTCTTGTTATTTATTTTTATTATTATTGATGCAAAGACAGAATTTATTTACATTTTAGTCCCTGAACTGCAGAACAAAAAACTTGCGTGCTCTATTTGAATGAAGTAAATGTTATTTGCGATCTAAAAATCTCTCAAAAATTGTGCTATGCTCCTGATGTGATTATCTTCTTAACATAAAATTTTCATTGCATTTTGCCTTCATTTATTATTATTAAAAATAAAAAACAAGTCATTTTCCCTGTTTGAAATTCCAAAATTCATAAAAATTCAAATATTGTTCCAAAAATTCCAAAAAATCAGGGTAGTTTTATTTCACTGTCTTTTAATTTCTGACCAATTTTTGTGCATTAACTCTTTATAAAACCCAAAAAATTGAAAAACATCAAAAATATTATAAAAATCATAAAAAAATCTAAAAAAATCCAAAAATTGTGATTTCACTTCACGTTTGTAGATAATTTCTTCTATTTTATCATAAAAATAATTTTCTGGTTTGGGCAATTAAAATATTTTTAAGTTGCAAATTACTCCAGGCTGTGCACATTTTCGTATTTTCTCACTGATTGATTTTTAGAAAAATACAAAAATCTGAAAATCCACAAAAATTCTCAAAATATTTCGAAACTTTTAAAACCCAAATACATTTTCTCTAGATTTTTTATCATTTTTGAGAAATTTGAAAATTAAAAATAGTTGGTGTGCATATTTCTTGTGCTTGTGCATATTGTTGTTTTGAAAAATAAAAAAATGCAAAATAAAAATCACTAAAAATTTAAAAATCAGAAAATAAAAAAAGAAAAGATAAAAAATCACAAAACCAAGGATAGTGTCCTTTGAGACTCCCATTTTCTCTTAATTAGTTTTCGATTAATTGAATAACCCTCAGGAATTGTAGCCTCCCTGAGTTCGACCATGTCTACTATACAGGTTAATAAGTAGAAAAAAGAAAAAAAATTGTTTGTTTGTCACGGGATTTGGGGATAGCAACGACATAATTATCATTAATTTTCCAACCTCCAAGATTTCGTGCTCAGCAAAATGGCGCCATTGCCGGGGAGGTACGACGAGGGTAGTTAGGTTTCTCTTTTGACCTGCTATTCTTGGTTGTAAATATCTATTTACATTTCTTGCCATTCACTTCATTGTTTATATACACTGCATTCATTCATTTTTTTCTCTCATATTTGATAATTGTGTTTCTTACACATTCTCTTTTCTTTTTCTTGCGAGGGCCCGCGGATCAAAGGAGGCGATCCTAGGAGAGCTGAAGCACCGAAGCGACGCGGGGGCTGTTTGATTCTTCACCAAGCCGCATGATAGCGTGAGAAGAGGAGAAGAAGAAGTAAAGGAGACAAAAAAAGAGAGAAATAAAAAAAGAAAGATTTTTTTTCTAGCATTTGAACTTTGTAAAACGGACATTCATTTGTTGCGGGGTCTTTTCACCAGGTGCCGGTGCACTTGGGTGACCTCACCGCTTTTGTTTTCTTCACTTTATTTTTTCTTTGTTTCTCGCGGATTTCATGAGCCACTTATTGATTGCTTTAATTAATTTGCTTGAGCCAGGTAATTAATTTGGTCCAAACACCCTAAGCAAGAATTTCTGTGCCTATAGAGTAGAGCATAATTTGGACTTAGTCAAATTAACTTGTTCTTGCCAGTTAATATAAGTCATCATCTAGGACGGTTCACTTGCATCATATAGGTTAGTTTATTTTTTGTACTTAAATTCTGCACGGATCACTTGTATGTAGAGTGCTGGCTACAAGGTACACATCTCTAACCCATGCATGCATTATCGTTTTTAATCGCGCATTGGCGTTTCCGATCTCCTTCCTTGTTTTCACTCACATAAGTTAAAAAGGAAATTGGAAACTCGGTATGCGATTCTTTGAAAATATTTTTAACCAAGTGACAACTGCCTAAAATACGGGGACTGCTAAGGAAAACTCGACCCTAAAATAAAGACAAGGAAAAATCATTGTTTTGGGGAGAGTAACCCCCTCATTGTTTGGTTTGTATGTAGTGAGAGAGCGACCCGCACACTAGGATAGAGCCACACCTGAACTCTTTTCAGACTACTATCTTGAGTTAGTCGTTCTCCAGTGAGGATCTCTCCGGTAGCCGGTAAAGCGGCCTGCGACGTCCTTAACAGATTAAATTGATCGAGTAGCCGGTAAACGGTCCGCAATTCATACTGGTTGGGAAAGATCTAACTTTGGGATTAGGCCAGTCTCCTGAGAGCATTGGATTCCTAACAGCTCGCTTTAACCGCTATGATATATTGTATTATCACCAAACTCTAAAATTGACAAGATAATTGACCGAACCTTCACGGTCTTTACATTGAGTTGAGTTGGTGAATTGGTGTTTGTATTGTGTTTGCTTGTTAGTGTTAAAGATCCTTCTGCGCAGTTTGCGCCTTCATTCAATTTCACTCTTGCATTGACATTCGTGCTCTCGTATCCTGCCTATTGATTTCGAAGATGTCGGATCGGAGTATTTCTCGTTCGGACTCCGTAAACTCATTCTACGCTCCGAGCCGTTCACCTTCTATTCTGGGAGACTCACTTGACGAATATTCCTCTTTCCGCACTTCACAATTTACAATGTCCATGAATCCACTATTTGAGATTGGCTTTAATCTCAAATTAATATCTGAGACTCCATCAATTCTGAGCACTAATTGAGTAGCATATACATTTTCAGAATCAGAAGCCGGACACTTAATGCCACCAAAGGGAAAGGGAACCATGTCGGAACAGAGCGAGATCAACAGTACCATGTTAGCCTCCATTCAATCAATCAAGCACAACTAACATAGCAGGCTAATTTTCAGGCCACATTGAGAGATATGATTCTCGAGATGAGACAAGAAAGAGAAGACGAGAGAGAGAGGGGGATAACAGAAATCCTGGAGGTGGGAATGAGGGAGAAGAACCTCACATGAAACCTGGGGCTAAGCCTACACTAAAAGATGCCTACAATCCAGGGGAAGGACAGACAAATTCTTGGATACAAATCCCCGCGGTTCATGGGCATTTTGAGCTTAAGCCTACTATTTTACTTCTTCTCCCAATATTCCATGGAAATATTAATGAAGAACCTTATATACACCTCCAGCAGTTCGATCGCATTTGTGGAACAATACACTACTCAAATGTCCCATTAGAGGTAGTGCAGATGACAACCTTTCCATTCAGTCTGATGGGCAAAGCTTTGTACTGGTTAAATCACTTGGGGAAGGTTGTCACTACTTGGGAAGAGTTGAGATCCACATTTCTAAACAAGTATTATCCACTTGGACGACTCAACCAAATGCGATCCTTGATTGCTAATTTCTCCCAGATTTCCCATGAGCCTATTCACGAGGCATGGGAACATTTCAAAAATCTAACGGAGAAATGCCCCCATCATGATATTCCAAAGACAATCCTTGTACAAAATTTCTTTGGGGGTTTAAGCATTGAGAATCAGAAGCTGGTAGATGCCGCTTGTGGGGGAAGCCACTTCAACAAGGATGAGGATGTCCATTATCAAATTTTTGAGGAGATGGCAGAAAGTTCAACAGCACTTTCTTCTTCCCGTGCTTTTCAGAAGCACTCCATCAGCACCCCTACAGTACCCCACAAGGATGTCAAGATGACGACAACACAAGAAGTGGATAAGGTGGATAACATGGATCTGGCCATCATTACAGACCACCTATCCAAAGTAGACATAATTGAGAAGCGATCCAAGGAACTCGATAAGCTTCATGTGATCGAGCAGAGGACAAAGAACCTGGATAAGCTGGATGAGATAACAAAGCACCTGGAACTTCTTGTGAGTACGACCAGTACAGTCCACAATACGAATGCTACTAGGGAGCAGACTCCTTCCACCCAGCATAGTAGTAGAGTGTTGGAAATACGAGACCACGACGAGCCATTATGCAATAAATGTTATTGCAATTCACTCCTTAATCTGAAACGAAGAATACATAATTTGCATAATAAGTCCCTTAGTACAATTAGGGTTATGTACCATGGCCATCTTGATGATCATACAACTGTTGATTCAGTTATTGAATCATAGAGGCCGGTGCTTGGATGAATATCTAAAGAGAGATTGAGGACTCATCAAGCACCATCAAATGATTGTTAAGAGATGATCTCCATTCTGAGAAGGAGATGGCATTCCTTTCTCTAAAGGCTGATATCTGACCGACCTCTTGATGCATGTCCTCTGCATAGGAATAGAGATTCGGAGGTGTCAGACTAGTTAGGTCAAAGAGTTGACTTAACGAGATCGAGAAAACCAAAGTCCTATATCATATGCTGTCATGATATAGGCACGCATCCTCTGACCGGAGACAGATGTGTTACTATATGTCTGAGTATGTACATTTGGCAGACCAATAGGTTGATGACCTAATCAAGGTCTATACACCGGTGCGCTGGTGTGCATATAAGGGCATATGAGTAATACGATCTCTCAAAGGGATCATACAGGTTCACTACTGAACCGGAAGACATGAGCTCACTCATGAGATATTGGGAAGAGTCAAATTCCGTGCGCACGGTCGTCTCGCTTTGGAAGCTTGACTGAATTTGTAGGTTTGATATATACTTTTGGGAAGTATATGATCAAGACCTAGGTATGATATATGTTTTTGGAAAGTATATGATCGATACCGACTCCCAATGATCGAATGAGAAACTTACTGATAGAACCCTGAAGTAGACATTGTAAAGATGATCTAATACTTCGGGTTTATTCTGAGTCTTCCAGTATGCAGGATGTATAGGTATTGGGAATACCTGAGGGTGATGTGATCATAAATGATTGTATAACCATGACGCTTCCATTCCTAGGGAGTGATGAAACGGGCCTGGATTTTAGTGACTCCTCTCAGTAGAGAAGTAACCTAATCTTAGTCCAAATATTGGACATTAATCTGAATGTGATTCAGATCCAATGAGAAGATTAGATTTACGGTCTTGATTTAATCAAGCATCTATGGGAGGCCCGAGATTTGGATTTGAGATGTGATCTCAATATCCAAGTCACTATACGTGGAACAATACAATCACCCTGTCCTAATCTCCAAGTATTCGCGGAGAAAGCGCATTATCCTTGAATGGGTTCAGGATAATTTCATTATTGATAATATGTATCCGAGCATTGAGAAAATGGATAATTAAATGTGATTTAATTATCACGATTAATATGAATTTGATTCATATTATAAAGAGAGTTATCTAAGATAATTGAATATGATTTAATTATCAAAGATGTGAATAATGTGAATGTGATTCATATTATTTGAACACATGAGAAAAAGATATCCAAGATGATTTAATTATCATGGATAAGAATAATGTGGATAGCAATATCCAATTATTCATAATATATTATAAATGTGATTTATAATGTATTAGAGAGAGCTAATTATAATTTATATTTGTTGATTAATTATTATGTGTATTGGATACACATTGTGTAATTAATTGACAATGTAAATTATATGTTGTTTTGGGTTGTGAATATGATTCACAATTTTCCAATGTCAAGATTGCAATATTCCCAAAATTAGTTGAGAATTATTTTTGGTGAATAAAATCCCTACAAATAGTTGTTGGAACTAAATAAGAGAGAAAATCAAGGAGGCATGCAATCTCATGGAAATCCATGAGATTGCCTCCTATAGGAAAGAGGTGGGCGGCACCCAATTCCTATATGGAATGGGTGGCCGTCCCCCCTTGATATACAAGGAGATGTAATCTCCATGTATATTCTCTCCTTATTTACTGATGTGATTTTTGGATTGATTTATATTTGATTTTGTCAAATATATTTTAATCTAAATTTGTTGGTTTCACCAACAACAATCTTGACCATTGGATTGACATAAATCAATCTCATCCATAGATTTTATATGTCCCATGGATTGAGATCCATGGATCCCAAAACCCTATAAAAGGAGAGGCACCCCATTGCTCTTCTTTACACAGACACACACAATGCTTATGAAGCACATCTCTCTCTCTCTTTCTCTCTACACGCCTACTCTCTCTTCCTCTCTTATGGCTGTCCACCATGGATGCCATGGAGAGGTTCTCCATCGCCGCAGCGTCGTCGTCATGCTGCCCGATCCGTCTACTTCGGTGCGCCTCTCTCGTGAAGAAGACGTCGGATCTCGTGTGTCGAGATCAGGAGATCCGCCGCTTGGATCATCAACATGGATTGCGAGAAGCACGCGGTTCATCCCCGCGCTCGCAAGCGTCTCCTCCGTCGGATCGGACTTGAGACAGGAGGTCTCTTCGTTTAGAGACTCGATCACATCCATGCTTCAAGAGGTAATCCTATTACTTGTTTGTTGTTTAGACGAAACGATACGAGAAGTGTTCTTGGATCATGTGGTTTCGTCGTATGAATTTTTTTTAAATTCCGCTGCATCAAGCAACTAGTGCGACTGGTCGCTCCTCGTCGTATTCGATACGACGCTCACGCTTCCGTGATGCGCTTGAGGATCTAACCATATCCTTCATAGAGGACCATATATAATTCAACATGTCTACTACGTGCAGACACCTGATCAAGCTCTGCAACATGGACATCATATAGTTCCGTACCAACAAGAAGTATCTTACATTCCTGAGCAACAGTCTCCACCACCATCTGTCATTCAGGAGGTGAATGGTATCTGGTGCGACCGTGAGCGTAACCAGCCCCGTCCGTCAGGGTAAGATCAGTTGGGTTCACTGCAGGTTCAGAGACCTACCCACCAACTTCAGGGAAGCAGACAGGAGCATCAGTACCAGTACCAGCACCAGTAGTTCCAGCCTCAGTACCAGTCTCCACCTCAGTTCCAAAACTGTAGAGAAGGCCAGCCACAGCAGCAGTCCATGTATTTCCCTCAGCCTAACCAGCAGCAGGCTGCATATTATGGACAATATCCTTTCCCCCACCTCCTCATTACCAAAATCCGTATGGTTACCAACAACCTCCGCACTATCAGTCTCAGCGACAACCAGTCAATAAGCAACCTGAGGCCTCTTGAGTCAATCCAACACTAAACCAACTTGCATTGCTTATGAAGAACATGAATGAACTGACTCAGCGGATCGATGACTTGACCACCACCAAGATACTAATTCCAGCACAGGTCGAAGACAACCCCAACAATTTCAGACACAAAGAGCAGGTATCTAAAAGACCACCCAACCCCGAGACAGGTATGTCCCTTGATTTTACATGTTTATCTAACACCATTCATCTCAGGAGCGGTAGGAGTTTACAGCCGCATACACACCAGTTGGGGGTGGAAAATCAAACCACTGAGAGAGCATCATCTTCTACATCATCTCCTTCATCAACAATCGAGAGGCCCAGTATAGCAGCACCCACATATGGAGTTTTACCGCCTTCACCACCACCTTCATCAGGCAGATGCATATCACCATCATCAAGGGAGAATATACCAGTCGCAGATTCTTCCTCTTCACCAGCAGCAGCATTCCGTTCTGTTTTAGATTTTGTTTTTCCTTCACCTAGATTGGACAATACTGTACAAACTGATTCTGGTTGTCCTCTTGTACATGATGATTCTTCTTTGAATAAAGGAAATGAACATTTGCATGTTTCTTCTAATTCTGTGCCATTTCCTTCTGCTCTCAAAGCTAAAAAATTCAAAAATTAAAATAAGCACTATCTGATCCTGGAGTGGTTGGGATCTTACAGAACATCTTTTTAAAGATGCCACTCCTTAAGGCCATGGAATACATGCCTACAGTAAAAAAGGGAATGAAAGAGGCATGTACCCAAAAGCGTCAACCAAGGAAGAACAGACGAAAGGAAACAGAGAAACACATCTTGACCATGGCCACAGTTCATGCCATCAGTAACCTTCCGCCTAAAAAGAAATACAAGGGAGGACACTTCACATCCGTTGCCATATCTTTTATCAAGAATTTGATCGTACTCTTCTTGATAGCGGTTCCTCCATTAATCTCATGCCTTCCTCTTTATTAACTGAATTCCAGTTAGGGCCTCTTAAGACAACCAAAATGATCCTTCAGTTTGCCGATAGATCGATTAAGAGGCCAATGGGCATTTTAGAGGATGTTATTGTAACGGTGCAGGGAATGAATCTCCCTGTTGATTTTGTTGTCATGGTCATGGACACATCTGCACGGTTACTCCATACCCCGATCATACTAGGTCGACCGTTCCTCTGAACGACCGAAGCAACAGTTGATTATGGCACTGGAGAGATCATATTTCACTCTCGTAGTGACAAGGTGAAAATTGAGACAATCTCTGATCCTAGACCATCACCGCTACCGGCAGCAGATGATACATAGAAAGCTATATCAAAGCCAGATGACTGTGATTTTCTTGCTGAATTCAAAGAGACTAATCTTTTCACGGATTTTATAGATACACAAGAGTTCCTTCCCCAAAAGGACTCTCTGGAAAGCACAGTCGATATGAGTTCCCTTGGTGGTCCAATTGAGATAGTTGCCGATGAGCAGTTTGAGCAGAGTTCTGAGGACCAGATATCTGAGCCATTCGTTGAGTTTCCTGATTTATGCATAGATGAGAGACATCTTTCTGAGATTATTGCTGAGATATCCGAGCCATTCATTGATAAGAATATTGAACATCCTGATGAGCCATTCCTCTCTGAGCAAAGATCATTCATCGTAGATTAATCAGATATTCTATTTGTTGAGCCGTCAGTAGCCAAGGTGGATAGTCTACAGAGCACATATCACTTACCGTCTATCAGTACAGTAGCAGAAGTTATTGCAGAGCCGATTCAGACCCCACCTGAACTCAAGGTTTTACCATCAACATTGAAATATGCCTTCCTTGCAGGTCTCCCCAAATGTTTCCGGTCATCCTCAGCTCGCAGTTGACCGCTGAATAAGAATCTCGCATGCTAGAGGTTCTTGAGAGAAACCACAAGGCCATAGGATGGAATATCTCGGATCTCCGCGGGATCAATCCAGCGTTGTTCTCACAACATATCTACCTAGAGGATGACTGTAAACCCTCTCGTGAATGTCAGCACTGTCTAAATCCAAATCTAAGGGAGGTTGTCATGAAGGAGATCAAGAAATGGTGTGATGCTGGCTTTATATATCCCATTTCGGATTCCAAGTGGGTCCACCCTTTACATGTGGTCCCAAAGAAATCCGGGATCACGATCGTAAAGAATGACCATGGTAAGGAGATTCCGACCTGGGTACCTACTTCATGGCGTGTCTGTGTAGATTACCGACGCCTGAACTCAGCTACCAAGAAGGATCACTTTCCACTGCCCTTTATTGATCAGATTATTGAGAGGTTGGCAGGGAAAGAGTTCTTTTGCTTCTTGGATGGGTACTCGGGATACAACCAAGTTGCGATCTCTCCTAAGGATTAGGAGAAAACTACTTTCACTTGTCCGTTTGGCACTTACGCCTTTAGACGGATGCCCTTTGGATTGTGTAACACCCCCGCTACATTTCAAAGGTGTATGTTGGCCGTTTTTGCCGACATGGTGGGTAATTTTCTTGAAGTCTTTGTGGACGATTTCTCGATCCATGGGGATAGTTTTGACATATGTCTTGCTCATTTAGACCGAGTCCTTCAACGTTGCTGTGAGGTAAACCTAGTTCTCTCGTGGGAGAAGAGTCACTTTATGGTGAGTAATGGGATTGTATTAGGCCATGTCATCTATAAACATGGTATGGAGGTTGACCCGTCTAAGATTGATGTGATTTCCAAGTTAAAGCCACCGCAGAATTTGAAGCAGTTGAGGTCATTTTTGGGACACATAGGATTCTATAGGCGATTCATAAAAGACTTCAGCAAAATCGCCAGACCTTTGACTGAGCTTCTGTGCAAGGAGACTAATTTTGTTGTCGATGAGAAAGTCCTCCTTGCATTCAATCATATGAAAGAAATGGTTACTAGTGCTCCGGTCTTACAGCCACCTGATTGGTCTCTTCCTTTTGAGATAATGATGGATGCATCAGATTTCATAGTTGGAGTAGTTTTAGGATAGAGAAGGGATGGGATACCATTTGCTATACACTATGCTAGCAAGACTCTGGATGAAGCACAACGGAATTATACAATTACAGAGAAGGTGATGTTAGCAATTGTGCTTAGGCTAGGAAAGTTCAGATCTTACCTCATCAGCTCACATGTTAATGTGTACATGGATCACAATTCCATACGATATTTGCAGACAAAGAAGGATGCCAAACCACGCCTTATCAGATGGATCCGTCTTCTCCAGGAATTTGATTTAGAGATACGAGATAAACCTGAAGTAAAAAATGTTGTGGCAGATCACCTTTCCCGTATCACAGACACAGAGACTTCTGAACAGAACATGATTCCTATTTCTGAAACCTTTCCAGACGAGTCCATTTTATATGTGGACTCACTCCCATGGTTTGCTGATATTGTAAATTATCTTGTCTCCAAGAAAGTTCCACAAGATTGGCCAAAGTACAAGGTAGACAGATTTCTGTCAGAGATTCGTTATTACCAGTGGGAGGATCCATACCTATTCTGTGAGGGTGAGGATTGTATCTGGAGAAGGTGCATTCCTCAGGAGGAACACACCAGTGTACTTGAGCACTGTCACCAGCTAGAATATGGTGGGCATCATTCGGGGAAACGCACGGCAACAAAGGTTTTGCAGAGTGACCTATGGTGGCCCAAATTGTTTAAGGATGCTACAGAGTAAGTTCGAGGTTGTATTGATTGCCAGAAAATGGGAGGAACAATTGGTTCCAAAGATACCATGCCCCTAAGATTCATACAGATTTCTGATGTTTTTGAAGCTTGGGGAATAAACTTCATGGGCCCATTTCCTGTCAGTCAGGGATTTCAGCACATCCTGCTCGCCGTGGATTATGTTAGTCGATGGGTGGAGGCTATCCCCACCCGAGCCGCAGATAGTCGTACGGTGTGTTCCTTTCTCAAGGACCATATTATTGCACAGTTCGGTATTCCCAAAATACTGATTAATAGAGAAGTAAAGAAGCTTGTGAAGGAGTATGCCATTGAGCACAGAGTTGCGTCTCCTTACCACCCTTAGACTAATGGCTTGGCAGAAATTTCAAATAGGGAGATCAAGATGAAATTGTAAAAACTTGTATGTCCAGATAGAAAGAATTGGTCCCAGATGCTTGATTCAGTTCTTTGGGCTTATCGGATGATGTACAAATCTCCTTAGGGTACGTCTCCCTACAGATTGGTGTATGGAAAGCCTTGCCACCTGCCAGTGGAATTAATTCACAAATCTTTATGGTCACTCCGTGTATGCAATTTAAACTATGAGAAGGCAGGAAAGAACATGAAGTTGGATTTGAAGAAATTACTGGAATTCCGAGACTTTGCATATGATAACTCACTTATGAGTAAGGAGAAAGTCAAGTGCTAGCATGATAAACACATTCGAAGGAAGACTTTCTCCCTTGATCAGAAAGTTTGGTTATTTGATGCTAAGTTGAAGTTGTTTCCAGGAAAATTGAAAAACACGTGGTAAGGACCGTTCATCGTGAGAGCTGTACGTGACAATGGGAGTATTGTCATATCTGGGTTGTCATGTGACACACAACCATTTGTTGTGAATGGACAGTTGCTGAAGCCATATCTAGATCATGATACATTCTTGTCTGTTGTGGATTCCATATCTTTGGTATGAGACGATGATCTTTTGATTCCACCTTCTGCGTCCGATCCATAAGCTCACCACCTCTTGTATATCCTTTCGTTTCACTCTTTCTTCTCCCGTTTTATCATTCACCCCTTTTCCGTGTGTGTATATATGCTATACTTAGGATGTGCTTTATCCTAAGTATAGGGGGGTGAATGATTTTGTTGTTCATATTTGTCCTGTTCATCACTCTTGTTGTTGTTGCCTGTACTTAGGGATACTCTACCCTAAGTATAGGGGGGGGAGGGGGTGATGTTGTTCATATCGTGTCTTTGTATTTTTGAGTCTGTACATTCTCTTCATCGGTTTTCCCCTTTGTACATTCTACTATACTTAGGATTACTTGATCTTAAGTAGAGGGGGGATCACCAATTTCTCTTCTTTTTAACTTTTCTTTGAGTTGTTGTAGCATAGGAGTCTTTTCACCTTTCTATACTTAGCACGAGTTATGTCTTCCTTTGTCGCTCTCTGATCACTATGAGGACATAGTTCGAGCTCAGTATAGGGGGGTGTCGTATATATTATATATATACTTTAGACATAACTTGTACTTTTAAATACATTTATTTGGAGGGTTATGTGTACAATTTTGTAAAATCTACGCGTGTAAAAAAACAAACAAAAAAAAACAAAAACAAAAAACAACAAAAAACAAAAACAAAAACAAAAACAAAAAAATTACAAAAAATCAAACAAAAAAATAATAACAACAAAAACACACAAAAAATCTCTTATATGTACTTGTGTATATTTTAGTAACCCTTTTTCCTAAAAAAACTACAAAACAAAAAATCTATAAAAATTTGCATAATTAAAAAATCTTTCTTTCACATCTGATTTTCCCTCCAAAAATCCATAAAAAGTTCAAAATTAGAAAATTGTAAAAAATGTTCTTTTCACAAAAAAAACTCTACGCATTGTTCATATGTTGCATTTGCATGTGCATTTTTCAGGATAGTATTGCTATTTAAACTATGTCTGGAATAAAATTGAAGAATGGAGCTTAGTTGAGGTTAATCCACCTAATTCTCAGAAGAACTTCACCGAGAAATAGGATTTTAGAAGCTTCATGTCTTTGACTTAATTCTTTGAGTTCCACATGACAATGTGCAACGTTTGACTCTTAGTGTCTAACCTGGTCTCTTCATTCTGGGTACAACTCTGGAATAGGGAATTAATTTGTACTCCCGCACTATGCAGTTAGCTCAACTCAGACGGGATGTTGGAAGACTATGCGAGTTTCTTTTCTGGTAGCATGGAAATCTAAAGACCGGAGTACAGGTTGAAATAAAGCTTCGGAAAAGGGATGGACGACTGGGCACAATTTTTTCTAAGACCCCAAAACATGTACGGAACAAAAAAGGTTCTGTATCCATAGGGGCACAACAAGATCCAAGCATAACCACCAAAAATCCAAATCCAAAGAAGCCACTACCAAATAAACATCTGACCAAAAAGGTCCAAGCTTAAAGAAAACCAGCAGATCTTGGTGGAGACTCGGCTACACTGGCTAGCTTTACAAGGAGAGGTGACTACACTGGTCACCCTCCAGTTCTTTTCTCCTTCTTCTAACTTCTCCCCCAATTCGATTGTGAACACAACACAACAAACCTTAGAAAGAAATACCTGACTCCCTGAGACGAGTTACTGGAGAGGAGATTTGCATGGTAGTCCGACATTCTGGATGGGAAGAGCTAAAACCTTTCACACACATGAGTCGATTGTTCAATGTTCATAGGGTATACTTTGGGAAGAGGATTGATCTAAGATGACTTCTGAGCCGAAACTGTGACAATGATGTGTAGAACTTGAAGGCTGTCGATTTTAAAATTCCAAGTCTCATAGAAGTTCCGACACACTAATATTCCAAAGGTCCGACAGAGCTCTAAACTACAATTTTATGAAGATAAGTTTAATACTCGTATTGTCCTACTTTCTTTATTTTCCCTTTCTTTTTCTTTTTCTTCACTTATTCTTTCAAATAAGTGTTTGCTAAGGGACTAGAAAAGGTAAAGCATAGGGGGATGATGAATATACGATTCGTCATCTTTATTCATTTACTTTAGCTTAAAATCCCTTATAAAACACCTGCATATAACACTAACTCCATATTCTTACTAACTTGCATCTGTGTGTAAATATTGTACACTTCTTACTAATTTTAACCTAAAATAAATAAATAAAGAAAGAAAGGAAAAATAAAGAAAAGAAAATATAAAAAGGGAAGTATGTATACAGTCTGACCCGAACCCCGAGAGAAGGTCAAGACTTGACCTGATCGACCAGGAATAAAGTAGGGGGGGGATAAGGGTCCTTAAGAAGAAAATAAAAAAATGTGTGTGTTCGTTTAAATACTTTTCACTTATTTTATGTATATATATGTATAAAACTAACACTAATTTATTTGTGCCTTAAAATACCTCAAATCAAATAACTTTCAAAACCAAAGTTGTAACTAAAAATGTGTCCTAATTAATAAAAATAATTGCACAATTAAATCATGTACAGAATAAAAGTAACCACACTTGGAAAAAGCCACTAAGTACTAATTGAAAAATCAATTACGGCTCCATATGAACCCAAATTGAACCAATCTCACTTTCATTGGATTCTAAAATAAATAAAATGACAGTGATTTCATAATTTTTGGAGTTACGAGTAAAAAGTTGGTTTTCCGGGGTGGTTTGTGCAATTTTCCCACGTATTTCGTAAATATTGTAGTTGTATATATTTGTAAATTATTCTTACTAATTATTTAAAATAAAAATAAAAATAAAAATAAAAAATCAATTAATTAAAACACACAAAAAAGCTAATTTCCTCATTTACCCTGGTATATAATGTCATATATGTATATAGTTGATATTTTTAACTAACCACCATAAAAAATAAAAAAATAACATTTTTTAATTCAAATAAATAAAGTGACGAAAATTCAAAAAAATTAGATAATTTTGTAAATAGTTTTATCTCTTTATGTTTATCTCATTTCAATTTTTGCATCCATCTTATCTCTTTATCCAAAAAGCCAAAAATTCAAAATTTTATCTCCATTATCTTTTCTTATTTATATGGCTCCGTCTCCCTCATTCCAACTTGATCAATCTTTAGAGAGAGGAGTCCGATCTCCGAGAAAAAAATTCATCGAGAAAGTTTCCTAATCTCCAAGCTGTCCGGTGACAGCGAGTCGGCCTTGTCGAGGCGATCACGGTTCATTTCCGCTCCTGAGGTGAGATCCATATTTTTCTTATTTTTATCTAGGTTAATTGTTGTTTACTTCGTCTCATTTTTTATTTATCGTCATTTTGTTTTTCTAGATCATTGAAACAATTCGTCTCGTTTTTGATCCACCACCGACTCAATTTTTCATCTCATCTTCTCGATCTCTCCGCCTTCAAATTCTACCTCCCACAATCTATCAACTACGACCATGCACGGTGGTCAGAGAATCGGATTCGATCCTTTCATTTTCACTGGATCCCCATTCATATTCTGATTTGTAAATAAATAAAAAAATATATAAAAAATCCATATAATTGTTTGTCTTTTCTAACCTTTGTTTTGCAGGAGAATCAAAATAAAAAAAACAATAGAAAACCTTTTTTCATTTTCTATTTTTCTATATATTTTCGATTTACAATATAAAATAAAAATGTTTCCCTTTACTA
The DNA here is from genome assembly GCA_037367405.1 of Ottelia alismoides. Taxonomy (NCBI): domain Eukaryota; kingdom Viridiplantae; phylum Streptophyta; class Magnoliopsida; order Alismatales; family Hydrocharitaceae; genus Ottelia; species Ottelia alismoides. The sequence goes on from JAZKJV010009180.1 coordinate 327,107, forward strand.
TTTACAACACAAATAATAAAAAATAAAAAAAATATAAAAAAATAAATAAAAGGGACGACTTCCCCCAGGCACCGTCTCCCCTCCTCCAAGGCCGCGTCGACCGGCCTGTCGTCCGCTAAGAGCGGTGGTGCCCCCCACAGCCTCTTGGCCCTCTTGTCGCGCCCTGTCGTGAAGACACGCTCAACCGCCACCCTCCATCGACAACCGCATGCGGTCCTGTGCGTAACCCCAGGACCTCAACACCTCCCGCGTAGCCATGTGCGTACGTGCGGCGCACGCCCGTCCAGACCGCCTCCCGGTGTCGCAACCCCCTCTGCTCCTCCACCGACTCCCACAACGCTGCTGACCCCGTGCAGTGCGCTGTGCACCGCCTTCCCGCCTAGGCCGTAGCCTCCTTGACGACATCCACGCGGCCGCACTCCGCACCGTGTGTATCTTCGACGAGCCCAGCACCTTTGTCATCACCGCTCCTCCTCTGCCTACCATTGACCCCATGCGGCGACCCCTCCCTCGCCGCTGTCTTCTGCACTGCATGTGGGGAAGAAGAGGAGGGAGGCGGCGACCATCCTCGTTGTGCCCTGTTTGTTTCAAGAAACGAAGAAGAAACCCTTTTAGGGTTTGAATAATTTATTGGAAAAAACTGCACTTCAGCCCCAGACATATCCGAAATTGCAGAAAGAGCCCTGACTGTATAGACATGAATCAGTGGTAAATTGCAAATAAACTCCCAGAGTTTTACGAAAATTGCGAATAAGCCCCTTCCAGACTCAAGCACATGCCAAGCACGTGATATTGTGGTAAAATTGCGCATTCTCTCTTGTGATTTACTTTTATTATTTATTTGATGCAAAGATAGAACTTATTTACATTTTAGTCCCTGAACTTTAGAACAAAAAACTTGTGTGCTCTATTTGAATGAAATAAATGTTATTTGTTATCTAAAAATCTCTCAAAAATTGTGCTATGCTCCTGATGTGATTATTTTCTTAGCATAACATTTTCATTACATTTTGCCTTCATTTATTATTATTAGAAAATAAAAAACATGTCATTTTCCCTGTTTGAAATTCCAAAATTCATAAAAATTCAAATATTGTTCCAAAAATTCCGAAAACATTAGGGTAGTTTTATTTCATTGTCCTTTTAATTTCTGACCAATTTTTGTGCATTAACTCTTTATAAAACCCAAAAATTGAAAAACATCAAAAATCTTATAAAAATCATAAAAATTCTATAAAAAAAATCCAAAAAATGTTATTTTAGTTCATGTTTATAGATAATTAACTCTATTTTGTCGTAAAAATCATTGTCAGGAGTTTCGGGCACTTTAAATATTTTTAAGTTGCAAATTACTCCAGGCTGTGCATATTTTCGTATTTTCTCACTGATTGATTTTTAGAAAAATACAAAAACATCTGAGAATTCCACAAAAATTCTCAAAAATATTTCAAAACTTTAAAACCCAAAAACATTTTCTCTTGATTTTTTTGATCATTTTTGAGAAATTGAAAAATTATAAAAGGAGTTGATGAGCATATTTCTTGTGCTTGTGCATATTGTTCGTTTTTGAAAATTAAAAAAATTTACAAAATCAAAATCACTAAAAATTTAAAAATCAGAAAATAAAAAAATAAAAGATAAAAAAATCACAAAAACCAAGGATAGTTGTCCTTTGAGATTCCTATTTTCTCTTAATTGATTTTCGATTAATTGAATAACCCTCAGGAATTGTAGCCTCCCTGAGTTTGACCCTGTCCGCTATACATGTTAATAAGTAGCAAAAAGAAAAAAAATGTTTATTTGTCACGGGATTTTAGGGATAGCAACAACATAATTATCATTAATTTTCCAACCTCCAATATTTCGTGCTCAACAGCGGGTCACTCTCTCGCTCATCCAAACCAATCAAGGAGGGGATTGCTCTTCCAAGACAAATGTTTCAATGAGTATCTTTTATGATCTAGTATGTTTTGCTGTCCCAATTTTATGGTTTTTCTTTTTAGGTATTTTTCAATAACAAACAACGTCTAACGATTTTTTCGATCTCATGGTTATCTTAAGTTCTAAAACAGGGGGAGCAATTGAAAAAGCCGATGTGCGATGAAACACAATGATGCATTCAGAGTAAGAAATGCATACCTGACTCCAGCTCGCTACATGCAGGGTGATCCATGCATAAATTAAAAGATAGGAATACAACTACCTATATGATGCAAGAATAAAACGACTTTAGACGAAGCAATTTCTACACGAGAAGAACTGTAGATAGCCAATCAGACCAAGTTCGGAGTTCGGCTCGCATCAGGGATGTCCGCCGCAGGCCTTGTATTATTACAATAATAATTAAATGGAATGTGCTAACTACTCTTTATCTCCTATAGCCACTCTCCTTCGGTTTTCCTGCTCCTCCTCAGACGCAGGTCTCCAACTAAAAACCGCTAAGCTCCTCGGGAGGTCCCTTGTACAGAAAACAGAACAGAAAAATGGTCAGAAGAACAATTATATCAAATCGAGCTAGAACAACCAAAGAAAGCTAAGAAGAAATCAAAGCTGAAAACTGACTACTAAGTTGTGCTACCCGACAACGACGCCATTCTGATGACACACCCAAGGCAACTCAAGTTAAGTAAAATCTAAGGTCGTTGCGACCCGAATCGCAGAGCACAATCAACAAGAAAAATCAGACCACCAAAGCAAATCAATCCAACATGAAACTCAAGGCAAGCAATCTTGCTATTTATTTAACCTGGTATAGACACTAGGGTCGAACACAAGGAGCACGAAATGAAGCCTACGAAGTAGTCAAGTAATCCAGGAAATAAAGGTATTTTTGGTGGTTTTTAATTTTTATTTTTTTGATTTTCTTTTAAGAAAATAAGCAAAGAAATGGTAAAAAAGGCGCACTCAAACAATTATTTAAAGGGCTTAAATTATTCAAAAATTCAAGACAAAAATATTTTATGTTTTTAAAATATTCAAATGTTTTTGGGTATTTTATGGGATTTTTTGATTTTTATATAATTTTCTAAAAATGAAAAAAGGCCAAAAACAACAATCAATATACATCCTGGATAGAAAGGTAAATTAAAATTATTTAAATGCCTGAAAACTCCTAGCAGTAATTTTATGTGAAAGTGTAAAATAAAATCTACCTACAGAAGCTGAAAACACATTTTTTTGATTTTTGTAGAATTTGTAATGATTTTTAGAAGGTTTTTAGTCTTTTGCAATTTTTAGTGTTTTATAAATGAGAATAAAATGAAAATTAGAGAAATTAAAGCAAGATAAAACAAGCACCCACTAAGTTTTTTTGGATTTTTTAAAGATATTTTTCTATTTTTAATTTATTTTCTAAAATAGACACAGACACTTTTTAGGGTTTTTGATTTTTTGAAAATACCAAATAAAATCAAATTGCATCTCAAAAATTACCAAAAATATTACACAGTGGTAAGAGCTAAGTATAATATTCTTGGAATTTTGGAGCAGTTTTAATATTTATTTAATTAAAAAAACACACACAGGTAATATGGACCTAAATGCAATTACTTTGAGTTTCAGAACCAAATATTAATAAGCCTAAAACGTACACGGTTGAAATTGCAATTTATCCATTTAAATCGACACATGCGCTAAATCCACGTTCACTGGGGTATAAATGCAAATTAAGAAAACATTCATTCTTAATAACATTGAAAAAGCTCAGGTTAAATAGTGCAAATACATCACTATGCACGTGACCAAGCACGTGTCTCAGACGGGGAGGACTGAAATGCAAATATCTGAAACTACAAGGACTAGATCGCAAAAAGGTTAAACTATAATTTTTATATTACAGACCAAAACATAAAGTGAAATAAATGCATGGGAAAAAGAGCAATATACCCTCAATGCACGTGAGTTTCTCGTGGGAAGCCACGTATCGACCGTTGGTGTGGCGAGATCGTGCGACTCTACGGGCATCAGATGTCAGATCTTACAGTGTCATATGGCCGGGGACGTGGTGTGTACGGGGCTATTGGATCTGACATCTAATGGCCTGACATGTCGGTTGGATGAACGTCCGGGATGGAATCTGGAAGGCGATAGTCGATCTAATAGTGCAGAACCCATATGGAAGAATAATTCCTAGATGAACTTCGTCGGATCCAAGGATGAGATCCTCAGCCCTGATGGAAGATCAGCAGGCACCAGAGTGATCGTGGGATGAGTTTGCGTCAGCTGAACGACTCAGATGGGAGCTCCATCAGCTGGATAGGCGTGACGGTGACAGGCACCTGGAGCTACTCTGGCTAGCCCTGAAGAGAATGATCAGGAGCCTCTCAACGTGCGAACGGACCTGTAATGAGTATCTATGTCTTGGAGCTATACCCCGGTCTAGGTTATTGCTACTAAAACCTAAAGAAGCGACGGGGGGCGGGAGTTGGTTTCCGGTGAAGGGTAGAGGGGAAACCTTGAGCCTAATCTTGACTGGATGTCCGATGACCAGGGTGACCAGGTCGTAGAGGAAGATGGAGGATGATCGTGAGAAGATGTCAGAGCAATTGGGCGTGGGTGAAGGAGCTCCGACCGGTTGGTCAGAGCCGGCGGAGCAACGACGACGACAAACGAAAGATTCAACTCGAAATAACAACTGAAAACGATAGAAAAGCTCACCTGAAGGTCGGAACGGGTTCCTGGACTGCAGGAGAAGGTGGTCATCAGGGTGAGGTCTCGACCTTGATGCGGCAGTCAGGGGAGGCTGCTTGCGATGGAGGATCGACCACGAAGGGGGAGCGTCGGCGTCACTGCACCAATCCGATTGCCAGGGGCACTTCAGACGGCTGTCACCATGCTGAAGGTGTCTAGGGTTTCAAATGGAAGCTAGGCACGAGCTTCTGACCTGGGGGAGTGGATGAAGGATTTTATAGCGTTCCTAGGTGGCTAGAGAGACTGGGCAAGGGTGTCCGAACCGAGAAGGATCCATGCTTCCGTAGGGATTCGGGAGGATCTTAGATCCATGGGGAAAACATGGGCAAATATTCGAGGCAAACATATGTGCGATCCATCCTAGGAAATACAGAGAAAAAAGGTCCGGCGATGAGATCAGGTCGTGTCAAGCCCGGGAAGAGGACGTTGACCCAGGTCAACAACCTAACGTGGACCAATCAGAAAAAAAGAATATATAAAATACTTACAAATTAAAAAAGTAAACAATTTTAAATAAAAAATTGTATAAAATGAAAAATGTTTGCTATTTTTAAACTATTTTTCTATGATTTTTATATTTATTTTTTTAAAAATAAATTAGTCTATATACAATATAGTGTATTATATACATGTATAATATACCTATGTATTTTGTACAATTATTTTATTTTATTATTTTTACCAAGAGTACCCTAATTTTATATTTTATTTATTTACATCATAGTTTTTAGAGTATAAACTAATTTTTGTTTTATTTTTATTATTTATTACATGTATATAATAAATAGGGGAAGAAAGCATATATACATGTATTATGTTCAAATAATTTTACTTTCTTTTCATTTTTATTTTTATGAATTTTATTTTATTTTATTTTTATACCTATATACAATGAGGTAAAAATACAATTTTATTTTATTTTGGCAAAAATAATGTATTTATTTTACGCACATGGTATGTATATCATAGAGCAGGCCTATCTCTCACTACTTGTTTATTTGGCGATCCAGCCAATGTTTGGCCCTCTCTTGGGGTTTGGGTCACTATGTATTTATTCTAAATACCTCCTTCCTTTTTCTTTATTCTTTTATTTTTACACCAGTACATGCCAATTATGTTATATTAACACATGCTTGCATAATGCTAAATTATTGTATTTACACCTATTTACATGATGCTTTGCCAATATAATTAGCTAAAATAAAAGAATAAATAGTGATGAACAATGATTCATCAGCCCACAATGGGACATTATGCAATAAATGTTATTGCGAATATCATTCCCTGATTTGAAATGAAGAATAAATAATTTACATAATAGGTCCCTTAGTACAATTAGGGTTATGTACAATGGCCATCTTAATGATTATACACCATTTGATTCAATAATTAAATCATAGAGGTTGGTGCTTGGATGAATATTTAAGGGGCTAGATTGAGGACTCATCAAGCACTGTCAAATAATTATTAAGAGATGATCTCCAGCATGAGGAGGAGATGACAATCCTCTCCTGAAAGCTGATATCTAATCGACCTCTTTATGTAGGTCCAATGCATAGGAATAGAGATTCAGAAGTGTTAGATAAGTTAGGTCAAAGAGTTAACTTAAAGAGATCTAGATAACAAAAGTCCCATGTCATATGCTGTCCAGATATATGCACACATCCTCTAACTGGAGACCGATGTGTTACTATATGTATAAGTATGTACATTTGGCAGACCAATAGGTTGATGACCTAATCAAGGTATATACACCGGTGCGCTGGTGTGCATGCAAGGGCTTATGAGTAATACGATCTCTCAAAGGGATCATATAGGTTCCTTACTGAACCGGAAGACATGAGCTCACTCCTGAGATATTAAGAAGAATCAAATTCTGTGAACGGTCTTCTCACTTTGGAAGCTTGACTGAATTTGTAGGATTGATATATACTTTTGGAAAGTATATGATCAAGACCTAGGTATGATATATGCTTTTGGTAAGGATATGATCGATACCGACTCCCAATGATCAAATGAGAAGCTTACTGATAAAGCATGAAGTAGACTGTGTAAAATTGATCTAATACTTCGGGTTTATTCAAAGTCTTCCAGTACGCAGGATGTACAGGTATTGGGAATACTTGAGGGTGATGTGATCATAAACGATTGTATAACCATGATACTTCCATTCCTAGGTAGTGATGAAACGGGTTAGGATTTTAGTGACTCCTCTCAGTAGAGAAGTAATCTGATCTTGGTCCAAATGTTGGACATTCATCTGAATGTGATTCAGATGCAATGAGAAGATTTGATTTGCGGTCTTGATTTAATCAAGCATCTATGGGAGGCCCGAGATCTGGATTTGAGATGTGATCTCAATATCCAAGTCTATAAGTGGAGCACTACAATCGCCCTGTCCTTGTCTCCAAGTATCCGCGGAGAAAGCACATTATCCTCAAAAGAGTTCAAGATAATTTAATTATTAATATTATATATCTGAGCATTGAGAAATTTGATAATTAAATGTGATTTAATTACCATCAATAATATGAATTTGATTCATATTATAAAGATAGTTATCTTAGATAATTAAATGTGATTTAGTTATCAAATATGTAAATAATGTGAGTGTGATTCATATTATTTGGGCACATGAGAATAGAGATCTAAGATGATTAAATGTGATTTAATTATCATGGATATGAATAATGTGGATAGGACTATCCATATTAATCATATATATTATAAATGTGATTTATAATATATTAGAGAGAGATATTTGTAATTACATTTGTTGATTAAATGATGTTAATTGGATTTACATTGAACATTAAATTGAAAATATAATTCACATTTTATTTTGGGTTGTGAAATTCATAAATTTCCAATGACTTGATTGCAATGTTCACAGATTAATTTGGAATTATGTTGGTGAATAATTTTACAACAAAAGTTATTGAAATGTGGAATATTATGTGAGATATGAGATCTAGACATAATTGGAATAAAAGAGCCTCCATACCATACATGAAGTGGATTGCCAACTTGGTCTCTCCAAGTTGGTGGTCGTCCACCCCATACATGGAAGGAAGGTTGTTTTTCTTCCAACTCATTCCATGTTTGTTGATTTGATTTATATTAAAATATATCGATTAATTTCAATATATTTAATTTATTTAAAACACAACAAATTGTTGTTGCAAACATTTTAGCAACAAATCACGACCATTAAAAGAAACACAAATCAATGAGAGCCATTGGATTTGTGTTGTCCATGGATTAAGATCCATGGATCTCAAAATATTATAAAAGGAGAGACACCCCTTTCTCTTATTGGTTACAACACAAGTGAGACAACATATGCTCTCTCTCTCTCTCATTCTCTCTGCACGCTATCTTCCTCTCTTCCTCTTTCTTGTGGCCATCCACCATGGAGCCCTAGAGAGAGACGCTCTCGCCGCAACATCACCGTTATGCTAACAGACTGTTTGCTTCTGGATCTCCATCTCCTTCGGTGCAACTCGCTCTTGAAGAAGACATAGGATCTTGAGTGACGAGATCATGAGATTTGCCGCTTGAATAATCAACATGGATTGCGAGAAGCACACATTTCGCGTTTCCTCCATCGGATCGGACTTGAGACAGGAGGTCTCTTCATTTATAGACTTGATGTAAACCACTCTTCAAGAGGTAATCCTATTACTTGTTTGTGTTTTAGACGAAACGATCTGAGAAATGTTCTTGGATCATGTGGTTTCGTCACATGAAAGAAAAATTTAATTTCTGCTACCTAGAGCAACTAGTACGACTAGTCGCTCCCGATCGCATACGAAGTGATCCTCACACTTCCATGATGCGCATAAGGATCTTAACATATCCTTCAAGTGGTATCAGATCCAGGTTGGAGGTTTTGGGTATGATCCATAAACCTAAGAAGACTTGGGTTTATAAGGGATTGTAAAAATTTTTGCGCATTTCAATTTTTCACAGCCCTGTTTTGTGATAAATTTCAGCACTGTTTAAAATGTTTAAACTCGAAAATATCACTTAGATAATTTTCCCCATTAATTAAGGAAACCGTGGGTTTGGAGTTTACTTGATTTGGAATCCGATAACTCAAGATATGGTCTTTTTAATAACCATATATCCACTGTTTCGGGGATGGCGAATAATGATAGAATTAAGGAGTTAATTATGGTTTAAAACTCCTGAAACTGCGTTTTTGTCACTTGGATTATGTTTTAAATCAAATTTAAAAACTTTGAAAATTTATTTTCCTTAATTTGGATTTAAAATGAATGAGATATGTTAATTTTAGTGAGTAGGGGTCACTGCTGAAAATTACATACTCAAACATGAACCTTGTGATTGTCATTTAAGTAACTTGTGAAATTAATGGTTAATTTCCTGGAATAATTATAGATAATATTTCGGAAATATTATATAATAATTATTCCTTTAAATGACATTTACTCAACCAATTTATGATTAGATATGATCAAGATCACCAATTGGTTACTTGATACACTTTCATCAAACTTGTTACTTGAATAGGTTTTGGGAATTCGTTTAGCAAATTTCCTTATAATCAAAATGGTTTTGATTATTACTATATAGTATAATTATGATTGAAAAACCAATGATCATCTCAAGTACAAAGTGATTGACTTGGCATTATGTTTTCCCGAGGCAGATATGGTGTCTAGTTGGGGAGCGTTGGGGTAGCAGGTTGCACCATGTGCGGTCTGTCCCACTCCCGTCGGTACTGGCCATGATAGTAGGTAGGGAACGGATAATGCTTGATAGATCATGATGTATTTTCTAATTAATAAAATTCAAATAATACGTACTTTGAGATAATACCATCCTTTCAAGTAACAATCAAGCTTGTTGATTGAATTGTATTGATAATTGATTTAATGAGATTAAATTAATTATATCCAATTAAAACACTCTATTATGAATAGAGTTATAATTTCCTTGGAAGAAATAATCATAATGAATATGATTTATAATGATAAAATAAATTTTAACATGATATGGAGGATCACATAAGTGATATCCATGGTCTCCCATCAAGACGAAGGTTTCCGTTGCCAGGGATTGTATGTAGGAGACGCCTGTCCGGAGTGACAACTCATGTATGCATGTGCATCTGGATCGGGCTCTTTTCTTCTCAAATAAGTAAGGACGTATGCGTAGTGACCCCAATATTGGATCCTCATATTATTGGGGTGATATTGGATTGCGCATAGCGAGTTGTATTCCTGTTGATAGTTGGTCCAATTAATGACAGGTCAACATCACCTTAGGGGGTAGTGGGCCCGCATGTTAAAGACTGAACTGGGAAATGCAAGTTGAACTTATAAGGCGGAATGTGTTCCTGCTTCTTTTTATCGGAGTCACAGGTTCTCATATTATTGAGACGTCACAAAGATAAGGAAGGAGATCCTAGATCTTGCTTGAGATATAATGGTAAGCATATCTCTTACATTGAAAGTGATTAAGGGAATGAACTTTCATTGTTGACAAGGCAAGAAAACTTTGATATAAAAAATCCTGAATAAAATTAAAATATGTATATATAAAATATATACACTTATGAAAATTTCTTATTTCAGATAATCCTTCATTAAACCCACTCAATACTATACTCAATAAAAATCAGTATAATATCATGGATTGGATCCATGATCAAGATATTGTACTTGCAGTTGGACACATAATGTATGTGGTTGCAATATGCAAGTTTCCTCATAATAATGAGGAACAATTAAATAGACAATAGGACTACAACCCTAGGGTTTGTGTGTCTCTGTAGTCTTGATCTCATCGAATGTACTTTGGAAGTGACATGTCGATGATGATCACAATTGTCAAATAATCCTTATAAAATCAAAGAAGATGAATTGGCATACATATATACTCTCGATATTTAATCATGAATGACATGGTTCACTGCATTATGCAGTATGGTGGCTCTATAAGAGATGATGTATTTAAAATGTTTGAATACCTACTTGAACCAATGTTTTAAGAGTTAAGATGTATGTGATGAATATCATCATTCTACTATATATACTCAAGTCATTCATGAAGCTTCATAATATTCATATTGTATGAATTGAATGAAGCATGAATAAATATTGAAATACTCTTATATTAAATTCTTTTGAATTCAATATAAGAGACCATTTGTCTTAAGCAATGGTTATTTATAGATGAAAGGAGCGCTAAGCATGGGTCAGACCCAAGATAAGAAGGATAGTCAAAGAATTGTTTGTACTTCTATGACTTCCATATGACATCCAAAGAGTTGGATGAATGCAAATACAACAATAAGCTGATGTGTTGATAGTATGACTATCAAGTCTACCTAAAATCCATATAGAAGGACTCACATAGTGCATCGAAATAATCTACAATCTACATTTAATCATTGAAGAGGACTTGCTTATAAGATAAGATTAAAGTCTAATAATTGCATCTCAATATTTTAATAACACTTGCAATTAGTTGAATATGTTTTAGAAGACTGGAAAATTTGATCTTAAGGTTTAATAGTCATCCATGGATATTGATGCAATGGTTGTAACAATCTCTATTGGATAGATAGACTACATAATTTCAGTGGGAGAGCCCTTAGTCTTAAAATATCTCTATGACCTAGATATTAGAATACACTCATTCTTTGTTTCTAAATATTGGAAATAAACATGAATTCTGAGACAGAACTATCATAAAGAGTTATGATGGATATATTTCAGATAGTAATCTAACATCTAGTGGACTCCACTAAATTAGAAAATTAATGAATGGTTCATTAAGATTTCTAATACTGAAAATTAAACCTTTAAAGATCAATAGGAGGATGAAGATCATTTGACAATGACTTGGCATCAAGTTTTGAACATATGTCTAATGAGATCAATAGATAAGTAAAAGATGAAACTTTAGAATGTCTAAAATTTCCTTACATAATTACAAATATTGTATTCAAAGTAAAATGTCCAATACACCCTTCTTTGGGAAAGGTGTAAGATGTCAAGGTATTCATGATCTTAAACATATTGATGTTTGCGAATCATCTATATCATAGTAAACATTATGGATATGTGATATCTACTGATGATTATGTATGATATGAGATTTCTTCTCTTCTCCCAAGAAACCTTTGAAATGTTCAAAGATTTCACAATTTTGGTTTAGAACCAAAGTTTTAAGGAAGATAAAATGAATATGATCTAACCTAGGTAGCAAGTACCTATTAGATGAATTCATGGAATACCTTATGCAGAAAGGAATATCATTCCTGTCTCATTCCTCCAGATAAACCTAAACTCAAGAGAGTTGTAGGGAGATACAATTAATCATGTGTGACATGATTTGATCAATGACGAATTTGAGCATAATTATCTCTTAGTTTCCAGGTATATATGTAGTAGAGACTACAATATATGTCATTGATATGATCCCATGCATGCGAGCTGGAATCTAGCACCAGAGAGTGCTACTTCATTAGGAAAATAAAGGATGGTATTGGATACCTACTTTATGACTTTGAGATTCTTAAAAGATTTCATCTCTAAGGATATGATTCTTAGAGGATGACTCTCTTGAGAATCAAGATAAAAATGAAGTGAAGGATCTCATTTAATCTTGATAAGATGATGAGGCTCCTAAAATCAAAAACTAAAAGAACAATTAAAGATGAAACACTCATATTCTTCAATTGAGTTTGAGGTTGTATTCCATGTGTCAAAGAAATCTGACAATGAGCTAACTTCATGTGATGAATCCTATAAGATCATGACATGGAATGATGGATTTAAGAATTAAAGTCTAAAGTAGACTTCATATACAAGTCTTGTATATGGACCCTCGAGGATCCACCTATATGGGTAAGACCCGTGAAGGTGTAAATGGATCTTCAAGAGAAAGAGGGAACCTGATGAGAAGGTAGAAACCTTCAAAGCACAGCTCGTATCCACAAGATACACACCGAAGAGAAGACATCGCTTGCGGTGAGACTTGCTCTTTAGTGACCTTGCTTATACCCATCAGTATATTGCTAACTATAGCTACACAACTTGACTTTGACATCTTCAAGATGGAAGTCAAGATTGCATTCCTCTATAAATACCTCTTCGAGGATATTTATATGAAGTAGCCCCATGGCTTCATAATTGAGGAAAGCAAGTTGTGTAAGCTGAATAACTCCATCTGTGGACTCGAATAAGCTTCTTGTATTTGGAACATCAGATTTGATGAAATCATAAATGTTATGATAGAACCTTGATGAATCGCGTGAAGCTTAATGGGAGTGCCACTATGTTCATCATGCTAAATGTAGATGATATACTGATCATTTAGAATGATATAAGGATAATAATAAGTGTTTTATAATCTGGTTATTCCATACCTTGAGATATGATCTCAAGAATTCCTCTTTCTTTGTTCTGAAGGTGTTCAGAAGCAAAGAGAAGAGGGTATTGGGACCGTCACATTAGTTGTACACCTTGGATATGTTCCATCTTCTAGAAAATTCTAAGAAAGGCTTCCTTCCCTTAAGATATGGTACTGACCTATATGAAGGGATAACACCTCAAGGAGTTGAGGAAGTGAATGCTAGAACTGCTTGCCCTTGTGCATCAGTTGTGAAAAACCGAGTGTATGCTAGATGTGTACAAATGCCAGATGTCTACCATGCAGTGGGAGTAGTAAATTGTTACTAATCCTACTATGGAGATAAAACACTTGGTTTTAGTAATATCAAAATCTTTAAAGATGACAAGACCTTCGAGATAGTGATCTCTAAGTCTTATCTTCAAGAAAATAAGACTTTATGGATTGTAATCTAAAGGTATTAACTGCAGATACCTTAGGAGATAGAGATATCCAGGAATAAGAATATTCTGGTAAGGATTATGTAAATACTGGTTATAATAATTATTGAGCTATAATGTCAAGGACACTATAACTGCTTTAACAAGATTGAGTATTTGTTGCATAAGATGCCACATTCGCATTGGATGCGAGGACTGTTACTAGGAGATATGTAAGTGCCGTAAAAAGACTTGGCATAGTCTTTTGGGAACAGAGTAACTGATCAGCTTACCTAGCTATTTTTCTAAATAGCCTATGTTTTTCACATGAGTGCGGGTTTAAATTATTAGACCATTAATGGCTCTTAGGGCTAGTGGGAGATTGTTGGACATGCCATCCAACAACGAGCCATTATGCAATAAATGTTATTGAAAATATCATTCCCTGATCTGCAATGAAGAATAAATAATTTGCATAATAGGTCCCTTAGTACAATTAGGGTTATGTACCATGGCCATCTTAATGATCATACAACTGTTGATTCAATAATTGAATCATAGAGGCTGGTACTTGGATGAATATCTAAGGAGTTAGATTGAGGACTAATCAAGCACCGTCAAATGATTATTAAGAGATGATCTCCAACCTGAGGAGGAGATGGAAAGCCTCTCTTTGAAAGCTGATATCTAACCGATATCTTGATGCAGGTCCTCTGCATAGGAAAAGAGATTCGGAGGTGTTAGATAAGTTAGGTCAAAGAGTTGACTTAACAAGATTAAGATAACAAAAGTCCCAAGCCGTATGCTGTCACAATATAGGCACACATCCTTTGACTGGAGACAGATGTGTTACTATATGTCTAAGTATGTACATTTGGCAGACCAATAGGCTGATGACCTAATCAAGGTCTATGCACTTGTGCGCTAGTGTGCATGTAAGGGCATATGAGTAATACAATCTCTCAAAGGGATCATACAGGTTCATTACTGAACCAGAAGACATGAGATCACTCATGAGATATTGGGAAGAATCAAATTCCGTACACGGTCGCCTCTCTTTGGAATCTTGACTGAATTTGTAGGTTTGATATATACTTTTGGAAAGTATATGATCAAGACCTAGGTATGATATATGTTTTTGGAAAGGATGTGATTGATACCGACTCCCAATGATCAAATGAGAAACTTACTGATAAATCCATGAAGTAGACAATGTAAAATTGATCTAACTTAGTGTTTATTCCGAGTCTTCTAGTATGCAGGATGTACAAGTATTGGGAATACTTGAGTGTGATGTGATCATAAATGATTGCATAACCATGACGCTTCCATTCTTAGGGAGTGATGAAATGGGTCTGGATTTTAGTGATTCCTCTTAGTAGAGAAGTATTCTGATCTTGGTCCAAATGTTGGACATTGATTTGAATGTGATTTAGATGCAATGAGAAGATTATATTTGTGGTCTTGATTTAATCAAGCATTTATGGGAGGCCCGAGATCTGGATTTGAGATGTGATCTCAATATCCAAGTCACTACACGTGGAACAATACAGTTGCCCTGTCCTTATCTACAAGTATCTATGGAGAAAGCGCATTATCCTTGAAAGAGTTTAGATAATTTAATTATTGATATTATATATCTGAGCATTGAGAAAATTGATAATTAAATGTGATTTAATTATCATGAATAATATATGTTTGAGTCATATTATAAAGATAGTTATCTAGATAATTAAATGTGATTTCGTTATCAAAGATGTAAATAATGTGAATGTGATTCATATTATTTGGGTCCATGAAAATAGAGATCCAAGATGATTGAATATGTTTAATTATCATGGATATGAATAATGTGGATAGGACTATCTATATTAATCATATATATTATAAATGTGATTTATAATATATTAGAGAGAGCTATTTGTACTTTACATTTGTTGATTAGATGTTGATGTGAATTAGATTCACTTTAACGTTAAATTGAAAATGTAATCCACATTTTATTTTGTGTTGTGAATGTGATTCACAAATTTCCAATGGCTTGATTGCAATCTTCACAAAATAATTTGGAATTATTTTGGTGAATAATTTTACAACAAAAGTTGTTGCAATGTGGAATATTATGTGAGATATGAGATATAGAGATAATTGGAATAATAGAGCCTCCATATCATACATGGAGTGGACGGCCAACGTGGTCTCTCTAAGTTGGTGGTCGTCCACCCCATACATGGAAGGATGATTGTTTTTCTTCCATGTCATTCCATGTTTGTTGATTTGATTTATATTGAAATATATTGATTAATTTTCAATATACTTAATTTATTTTAAACACAACAAATTGTTGTTGCAAACATTTTAACAACAAATCATGGCCATTAAAAGAAACACAAATCAATGAGAGCCATTGTATTTATGTTGTCCATGGATTAAGATCCATGGATCCCAAAATATTATAAAAGGAGAGGCACCCCTTTCTCTTCTTGGTTACAACACAAGTGAGACAACATATGCTCTCTCTCATTCTTTCTACACGCCATCTTCCTCTCTTCCTCTCTCTTGTGGCCATCCACCATGGAGCCCTAGAGAGAGACGCTCTCGCCGCAGCATCACCGTTATGCTACTAGACTGTTTGCTCGTGAATCTCTGTCTCCTTCGGTGCAAATAGTTCGTGAAGAAGATGTAGGATCTCGTATGACGAGACCAGGAGATTCGTCGCTTGAATAATCAACGTGGATTACGAGAAGCACACATTTCATCAACGCTCTCGCAAGCGTCTCCTCCGTCGGATCGGACTTGAGACAGGAGGTCTCTTCATTTATAGACTTGATTGGAACCATTCTTGAGGTAATCCTATTATTTGTTTATGGTTTAGACGAAACCATCCGAGAAGTGTTCTTGGATCACGTGGTTTTGTCGCATGAAAAAAATTTTAATTTCCGCTGCCTCGAGCAACTAGTGTGACTAGTCGCTCCCGATTTCATACGATGCAATCATCACGCTTCCGTGATGCGCTGAAGGATCTTACCATATACTTCAAAAAGAAAATCCAAAAAAGAGTCATGAATTAGAGCTCAATCAACAGATGATTGATCGATTCCAGATACAACTGACTCTACAAGAGGCACTAGAGCACATCCCTCTCTTCCAGAAGAATCTAAGAGAGAAGACCACCATCCGCAGGAAGAGAAGGAACCACAATGCAGAGATCCATGTGCTCACTCGTGCCACTTGATTTGCCATTCAGAATTGATTTCCAGCTAAAAGACCAGATGCATGTGCTCCTTATGTCAGATGTCACATCCTTGAGCAGCGGTTCGATCGTACTCTAATAGTCAACGACTCTTCAATTAACCTTCTTCCAACTGCCTTACTCGACTGAGTCGAGTTTGGCCCTCTTCGATACAACAGAACAGTCTTTCAGTTTGCTTATAGATCTGCAAAGAGGCAAAAGGGGTTATTGAAGGATGTGGCCATCACAATTCAGGTCCTGAAATTCCCTGCAGACTTTGTTGTATTGGACTTGGAGATCCTTGACTCTATGATAGATACCCCCATCATACTAGGATGCCTATTCTTGTCCATAGCTAAGGCAATGTCCGATAATGACAATGGGAAGGTATACTTTCACGTCGAGGTAAAACATGTACAAATATAGACAATCGAGGAGATCAGAGAGAGAGAGATTTAGCCTTCTCTATTTGAATGACAGCCTGCTCTGTCAACTGTGCTCGAATGGACTGAATGGAGTCTAACATGGTAGTGTTGATCACGGATTGTTCAACCATGGATCCTTTTCCCTTGGGTGGCATCAAGTGTATGGAATCTGACTTTAAAAATGTGCATGTCACTCGATTAGTCCTAAAAAATGATGGAGTCTCATATACTATTTCGATATTAGAGCCAATCTCAATCAGCAGGTTGATGGACGAGATGAAGGGTTAAGTGGAGCAAGAGGAATATTCTGGAAGTGAGTCTCCTTGAATATAAGAGGAACGAACCAGAGTGTGAAATGTGTTCGCAAAATCAGAATGAGGAATGCTCTGATCTGACATCTTTGAAATCGATAAGTGAGATGAGAGAACACAATAGTCAATGCAAGAGGAAATTGAGTATAAGGTGCAAAGAGCGTGGAAGGATCTCTAGCACTAGCAATCAAAACAGAATACAAACCCCCTTTCACCAACACAACACAAGTGGAGACCATGAAAGTTTGGTCTTTAATCTATTCAATTTTCTTTGGTGATAAATACAATCTTTGAAAGAGTTAACGAGCTGTTAGTTGTTTGCATTTCCCTAAAGATTGGCCCGATTGTTACGACTCGTTACACCTACTTTCATCCAGTATGGGAGTAAGTGTGGACTATAAAAATGGCTATCCGTTACTTGATGGCGGAACCTTACACAGTATCCTCTAAACCTCCCACTCTGCCAAGGAAATCCAGACTGTTTACCGGCTACCAGCAATTCCTCATTGAGAAGTAGATAATCATTTTTTGTAGAACCAATAGTCTATATGAAAATCCGGGCTTGGCTCTATTATAGTGTTCGACTCTCTCTCTCACTTGCAAATAATATCACACAATGAGGGGTTTACTATCCCCAAAATAATTGATTTTTGTCCTTACATTTATTTTAGGGTCGAGTGTTCTTTAGAAGTGCCGGTTTTATGAAATTATCACTGTTTTTGAATATTTTCAATGATCTGGATATTCATTGTCCAATTTCCTTTTTAAATTATGTAAGTCAAAACAAGGGAGGAAATCGGAAATGCTAATGCACGATTAAATGTAATGATGCATGCATGAGTTTAAAGATGTGTACCTTGTCGCCATCACTCTACATGCAGGATGATCCACACATAATTGAAAGAGAGGAATTAAACTAACCTATATGATGCATGTGAACCATCCTAACAATATCTTCTATTAGCGGACAAGAACTAGTTAAATTTGACTAAGTCCAAACACACTCTTTTCTATAGGTACAGAAATTCTTGTTGAGGGATTTGGATATAATTAATTACCTGGCTCAAGCAAGTTATTTAAAGCAATCATTAGTGTCTCAATGATAGAAAGTTTTATGAAACAAATAAAAAGAAAATGATGAAAAACAAAATCGGCGAGGTCCACCAAATGCACCAACAGTTGGTTAAATAGAGCCCACAAATAAAGTATGTAATATCTTTTTACAAGAGTTTTTGAATGAGTAAAACTGAACTGCTAAAATCTATTGACAACTATCTATGCTCCAAGTGTCGATCTCCTTAAATTCTTCTTCTGTGCCAACGCTCCTATAAATGCCACCCTCGCTCATCGAGCCCTCATAAGAAAGATGAAATAAAGAATATGTAATATACATAGATGTTTGAATATGAGCCAAAAATAATAAATGCAATGTACTAATAAAAAATATAGATAACAATAAAAGAAGAGAAACAAGTATATACAACCCAAGTCTAGTAGGTCAAAAGAAAAATCTAACTATACTCGTCGTGCCTCCCTGATAACGACGCCATTTTGTCAAGCATAAATCTTTAGGTTTTTATTTTGATGAATTATTTACAAGTGACATCGTGACCCAAAGAAGTGTCAAACAATAACTATTTATTCTCAAACAAGAAAAAAATAAAAACAAGAGTGTATCAAGAGAAATTGTTATTTAATTTACATGTATAGATCACAGTTTCGAACTCAGGGAGGCTACAAAATCCTGAGAGGTTATTGTAATAATTGAAATAAATCAATGCATATAATAAAGGACTTCTTAAGTCAAACTATGCTTGGTTTTTGTATTTTAGGATTTGGTTTTTTTATGGGTTTTTATTTTATTATTTTTCTATTTGGTCTCTATTATTATTTTTTTATTTTGCAAAAGATTTTTTTTTACTTTTAAAAATGATAAAAAGATCAAAGAAAAAAGAAATGAACAATTTGAGATAAGCACTCATTTTGAATTTTTAAATAATATCAATATATACATAAAATTAGGTTAACATTATTTTTAGGGTTCTCAACGTTTTATAATGTTTTTATGAATTTTATAATTTTTTAAATATAAAACCCTTAAGTAATTAGAAATGTCACATAAAGCAAGTAGAAAATAATAGAATATTTTTATAAACATTAAATAGTGTCAAAATTTGATGAAATTTATACATAATAAAAGATGAATTTTTATATTTTTCAGAAAGCAATTTATGATTTTTTGGATTTTAATTGATTTTTTTGGAATTTTAATGTCTTTATTATTTTTAAATTTTTATGGTTTTCATAAATGCTAAATACAAAAATGATACTGTAATTAAAATAAATCAAAACAAGCATGCATGAGTTGTTTAGAATTTTTGAAATGGTTTATATTATTTTTGAAATTTTAATGCAAAGGACATTTTTATGTAATTTTTGAATTTTCATAAATAATAAAAAAGATGAAAAATGCAATTTGTAATTTATGTATGCAAGATGAATGCTCTAGGAAGCTCTGTGAATTTTTATGGATTTTTTATACATATTTTGATATTTTTTTACTAATTTTTTTAAAAGATAATTTAAATGTAGACTCACAAATACTATTATGTAATTATTTTAATTAACCAGAATAAATTATAATAAGAAATAAAATTGCTCGGGTTAATGTGTTTATTTCTGAAAAAGTCACACGCATGGGCACAAGTGCCTCGTTAGATTGGACCAAAATGAAATTAAAAAATTTGAGGGGCCAATCAATAACTCACAACATTGAACTTATATTGCAAAATACCAAACAAAGCACATGCTATGTGAAAAACCCTAAAATCAGCATCTTATCTCAGTCGGATTTACGATTAAATATATGTTCGTTCATTGTAGTCAGGAAACATTAGATATAATAAAAAACCACTTAATTAATTATTTGTCAATTAAATGCAAGAGAACATATTTTTTACTTAGGTCAGCCCAAGGTCAAACTCATGGAGGCCACTGTCTCCTTAGGTTTATTAGAAGTCAATCAAGAAATCAAGTTTTCAAGAGAGTGTGATAAATGCAATGCGAATTTGACTAAGTTAAGGGACTAAAATGCAAATTTTGATAAATTCAAGTCCAAAAATACCCAAACTTGTCCAGAAGTTGAATGTGGATGAAATTAAGCTACTGTAATTGTTTTAGAATTTTTGGAGGTAAAATAAATTTTCTGTAAATTAAATATGCGGACTACGTGATTTTCGCAAATTTAATTTTCATAAATACCAAACCAATTAATTTTCAGGAATTAGAATTATCCGAGATGAATAGATATGATATGAATCCAGGAAAATTATTAGATCCTAAAAACCATTGATCTCTGACCTAATAAAAATTAATTAAGCAAAACAACAAATAATTTATTCTGACCTCAATATGACTGCAAATGTGAAAATTTTGGGCACAAAATAAAACCACTCGAACTCTACCAACTATGAATTTTTTGCAATTTTTTAGAGTAAGATTGATTTAATATTTAATTAATAATAAGTAGTGGGCAAAATGTTCAATTAGCCACGTAAATAATTATATTAAATAATCCATAGCTTCAAAAAAATCAAACAAGAATTCACATTTATAAAGCATAAAGTGTTCTACATTGCACAATTTTTAGAGTTGAAAATGATGAAAAAATTATATTCATATTAAGGTGCAATTATATGGGTATTTTATGCAAAATAGAATAAATAATAAATCCAAATAAAAAATGCAGACAAGACTATAAGGCAATTATGTACACATGAGTGGGCTTGAATGCAATTTACCCTGAAGGGCACATGCTTCACACGTGCGCTCCTAGTCGGCAGGGCACTCATGCTATTCTCCAGAAGCTCAAGGGGTTTGGCGCAAATATCCTACGTTCCACGTGCGAGGCATGTGCTTGAGGTACATTAGGGACTTGCTGTAAATGCGGAGAAAAGCAGGGTCTGGCGAAATACACCCCAACCTCACGTGACCTGCACATGAGGTTGGAATGAGGATGATAGGAATGTGTGTTCCGAGGGTGTCACGCAGTTGTGGTGGTGGAGTCCAGTCAAATGGGCTTCGCACGAAGGCAAAGAAGTTGTCGATGGCAGAGCATGGAGGCAATTGGCCTGGAGTGCGACGCACGGTGGCATGTCTCGAAACTCAGGCGACACATGCCCAAGTCCCGAGGAGGAGGTACATAAATGGGGGTGGATATCATCGAAGCTGGTGGCGTGGGCAATAGTTGCGAGTTTGGAGAGGAAGAAGCGACTAATGATCAGTGACTGGGTCGAGGCAGAGGCGGTAGAAAGTAGTCAAAGGTGGTTGACCGACGATGCTCCAGTAAAGAATGTCGGCTGACAAACAACCAGGGGACGTCGTGGTAGAGTTTGCATGGTGAAGTCGAGGCGGTGAAGTACTATTGGAGGGGGCGAAGGTGATAGCAGTGAGCACGAAAAGGGTCGCTGCTAGACGTCGGCTTGGTTGGTCGACACACATCGTAGCACAATCGATCTACAGAGTAGCCTCATACAGTTACATGAGTCATGCGAAGGAGAAGCAACGTAGACGTAGGGTCAAGCTTCGTGCATGTTGCTGCTGAGCATGAAGTGGTGAGGTGCTTATCTGCCGCTATGGGGTATAACGGTGATCCAGCCGAAGGCGGAGAGTCGGGGGGGGGGGGGGGGGGAGGGGGTTATAGGTAGTGGTTCCAACTGCTGTACTTGGAATTCACCTTGAGTTGGAGCTGTTGAAATAGCTTCTCCAGTCATCACCTCAAGTGGCTGACGTTGGCCATGAAGCTCGAGCAGAAGTGGTCTTATGCATCACGAAGACAAATCTCTTCATGGATCTTTCATGGAGGTTGGAAATAACAAGGCCCGTCATCACCGCCAATCTATAACTCACCCTGTCACCGGAGCACTCACGAAGCTGGGGCTCTCCCTCTCTCGTATGGTGGATGCCTGCAACGGGACGGACGAGATCCTTTTAAAAGGATGTTAGCGAGTGGCCGAGATCGTGGGGGAAGAGGGGAGTGGTTGTGCGTCGTGGATGGTGAGTGCATTGATGGTGCGACGTAAAAAATTGGAGGGTGATTGTGGGGAAAGATCACACACCACCGTAGGAGGCGAGGTGGTAGTTGCATAGGAAGCGGGTGGAGTGGCGCAGGCATGCGCAAGGGGCGGAGGGTATGGTCGTACAAGAGGAAGGGAAGGAGGGTGCCATCACGTGTGTCATACGTGATGAGACTGGAAGGAGAAGGCGCCACGTGACGGGTTGAAAGTAGTTAATTTTTTTTATAAAATAATATTTATTAGTAAATAATTAAAGTAATTAAAATAAAAGTAATAAGTTATTAAAATAGCTAAATAAATTAAATAATTAAATACAATTAAAATAAATAAAATAATAAATAAATTAAAATAAAGGGTATGACACGTGGCGGCTCCAAGAGCCGCCACATGTCTCTCCTAGAAAAATCAAGAAACTAAATATAAAGAAAAAACTATAAATAGCAAAAAGGGTCAAATAAAAAAATGTTCAACACAAAAGTTGCTTTTCTCAATGAGATCTACAAGTTTTGTGAAGGGCCAAAAATCAAAGGAAGCCATCTTTACAAACAGTAGTTTTGAGGGTACCTTATAGATATAAAATACCATATTATTATGTTTTGCAATTTTTTGTCATTTTTTAAATAATAGAAAAACAAAAATAGAGAAATATGAAAGGAATATTTATAACTGTAATCTAATTTTTTGATTTTCTTAATAATTAAGAAAATAAATAGATAAAATGATGGGCATTTTGGTCAATATGTACAACATATAATAGGGGCCAAAACTCAAGTTTCACATACGAACTTCAATTTTTATGAAATTGATCTTGTTTTGAAGATCTCTGAATGTATATTACTTTAAAAGTGAGTAGACCTAAATTAGATACTGTATGAGAGAGATATGCACGTTTTAAGGTTGTTGGTCTTAAACTTGGATTTGGGATTTATTGAACAATTTTACAAGTTAGTATTTTTTTGATATGTTCCCTTTATTAATGTTAGTAATATATGAACTATAGAGTTGATTTTATTATATTTGGATTTAGTATAAAATACATACAAATAGGTGAATTTGGCTAATATACATGTGAATATTTACAAGTGAATTTGGCTCCTTTTTTAATTAATGCACATATGAATGCTAAAATGTAGATATTATTTACACATGCATGAATGCTATTTATGCACAATAGATGGAAATATACATCTAATTAGTCAAGAAGAAAGCTCTATTTTCGACTTTTAGAGTGATGAATCACAAATTTATAATTATGCACATACACAGTTCAAATTGGACTTAATTGTAAATAAAATAAATGCAAGGAATAAAAGTACATTTTTTCAAATAAAGGAAATACAAACATGTGTCCCTCTAGGGATTATTTTCAAATAAAATAAAATACAATGGTAAAGGCGTAATTATACCATTTAATGACGTGGAGTGCTGAACAACCTTGATGCACTTTTTCTCTAATCAGAAGGCTATGGAAGAATCGTTCTTGGAAGTTCACGGTCGGATTTTGATCCTCGATCTATGATCAACCTTTGGGGATTTATCGATGGTCCAGATCAGATCTGGAGGAGGCATTCTTAATATGATGGCTTCGGATGTCTATGGAAGAACTAAGCTACTGCCAATCTCTGACGAAATTAACATGGCTAATCTCCTTCAATTCAACATTGCATTTCCTCAAATCTTGTTCGAAAGAAAGCTGAAGATGTTTCACATCTGTTGTGTACCTTATATTGACGATAAAGCACCATAACAAGTATATGAAAGGTGACGAAAGAACTGGATCCAGAAACCTTCTTTACATCTGATTCATTGCTATTCACGCGAACACTGGAGCTCATGCTCGGAGGTAATCTTTGACCAAGATATTAGGTCAAAAATGCATAAAATGGGGATGAGTGGTGATCTTCAGCAAAGATGGTATGGATGGCGATCAAACTCCTTATAGTTGGGGATCTCGAGGTGAACATATGATGGAATGGGTGGAGAATGATTGGGAAAAGTTGTTGGCAAGATCAGATAGTGGTTTGTATGATCGAAGCTCCTCCAATTTAGAGATCGGAGTTTGAACTTGATTTATGGATCTATTCTAAACATGGATTTAACTACGAAATTAAGATTGCAAAATTAAAGATTAAATAACTACGATTACATATAGATGAAAAGGACGAGAAGATGCTTCGATCTACAACTGAAGGCGGAGATGCGGGAGCTCGCAATGGAGGACTCTGACGAGTGATTGAATTACGATGTTTGATGCTCCTTCTCACACTCTTTATTGGATTATAACTTCTCTGTCACTGAAGAATCTCCTCTGTCACTCATTCTTGGGTGAAATGGGGGCCAAAGACGGATTCTCGACTCACCGGAGGTGAAAGCAAAATTAAAGATTAACTAACTACGATTACATATAGGTGAAAAGGAGGAGAAGATGCCTCGATATACAACTGAAGGCGGAGATGTGGGAGCTTGCAATGGAGGACTCCGACGAGTGATTGAATCACGATGTTTGACGCTGCTTCTCACACTCTTTATTGGAGTATAACTTCTCTGTCACTGAAGAATCTCCTCTGTCACTCATTCTTGGGTGACATGGGGGCCAAAGACGGATTCCCGACTCACTAGAGGTGAAGGGTTTCTAGTTATAGGTACGACTCCGACATGTTTTGAAATTCAAAAATGGGAGCAATCCGTAGAGAGATAGGTGGATCAGAGGTGGTGGCGAGGTATATAAATAATTGGGCAACAATAATGGAGAAGGAAGTGGGAGGCATTATGAAGTGGTGCACGTGGAAAAAATATGAGAAGAGACGGGTGGAGGCGAAGCTAGCGGAGGGCAGGCACAAAATGGAGAGTTGACCCAGGACAATAGATACTATATGTCTAATCCGAGCGCACCTGTAATACAACTAAAATAGTCTACATAATAAAAATAAGAAAATTTTAAATAAATAAATTAATAATTGAAAAGGAATTAATTTAATTGAGTGATGTAAATGAAAAATGTTAAGAATAAAGTAAAGTTGGTTTTAGTGATTTTTAATTAATTAAATAACAATTACAAGGGTCAAAATAAATACAAGTTGTTATTTACATATATGTATACCTTTATACATAGTATTTGAAGGATATGGTTAGATCCTTAAGTGCATCACGGAAGCATGAGGATCGCATCGTATGCGATCGTGAGTGACCACACTAGTTGCTCTAGGCAGCGGAAATTAAAAAATTTTCACGTGACGAAACCACATGATCTAAGAACACTTCTCGGATCGTTTCGTCTAAACCGCGAACAAGTAATATGATTACCTCTTGAAGCGCTCTAAATGAAGAGACCTCCTGTCTCAAGTCCGATCCGACGGAGGAGACGTTTGCGAGCGTGTTGATGAAACACGTGCTTCTCACAATCCATATTGAAGATCCAAGCCACGAATCTCATGATCTCGACAAATAAGATACGACAACTTCTTCATGAGCAAGGCACACCGAAGTAGACGGAGATCCATGAGCAAACGATCGGGGAGCATAACGACGATGCTGCGGTGACGGAGAATCTCTCTAGGGCATCCATGATGGACAACCACATGAGAGAGAAAGAGTGCACATCTAGAGAGAGAGAGACTTGTTGTCCAACTTGTAATCTAGAAGAGCAAGGGGTGCCTCTCCTTTTATAATATTTTGAGATCCATGGATCTCAATCCATGGGCAACACAAATCCAATGGCTCACATTGATTTGTGTTTCTTTCAATGGACATGATCTTGTTGTTAAAAACACAATAATAATTAATTTAATAAAATCAAATATATATATTCAATATAATTTGATTTACAGTAAATCAATCTCCATTGGATAAATAGAAAGGAGGCAAGCCTCCTTCCATAATAGGAGTGGACAGCTACCATATTCCTTGGTGAAATTGTAGCTGTCCACCCTCTATATGAGTAAGGTGGCTCTCCTTTCTATATTACATGAGATTACATTATCTCATGATTCTCTACAATATTTGCAACAACGTTTGCTTCAAATTATTTCACAAAAATAAATCCAATTTATTTTGTGAATATTGCAATCATGCCATTGGAAATTTGTGAATCATATTCACAACCCAAAATAAAATGAGAATTACATTTTCAATATAATGTCCAATGTGAATCCAATTCACATTAACATTTAATTAACAAATGTAAATTACAAATAGATCTCTCTTATATATTACAAATCACATTCATAATATATATGGTTAACATGGATAGTGTTATCCACATTATTCATATCCATGATAATTAAACCACATTTAATCATCTTGGATCTCTATTCTCATGTGTCCAAATAATATGAATCATATTCACATTATTCACATCTTTGATAATAAAATCTTATTTAATTATCTAAGATAACTCTCTTCATAATATGAATTAAATTCATATTATTCATGATAATTAAATCACATTTTATCAATTTTCTCAATGCTCGGATATATAATATCAATATTGAAATTATCTTGAACCCTTTCAAGGATAATACACTTTCTCCGCGGTTGGAGATAAGGACAGGGCGATTGTATTGTTCCACGTATAGTGACTTGGATATTGAGATCATATCTCAAATCTGGATCTCGGGCCTCCCATAGATGCTTGATTAAATCAAGACCGCAAATCTAATCTTCTCATTGCATCTGAATAACATTCAGATCAATGTTCAACATTTGAACCAAGATCAGATTACTTCTATACTGAGAGGAGTCACTAAAATCCAGACCTGTTTCATCACTCTCTAGGAATGGAAGCGTCGTGGTTATACAATCGTTTATGATCACATCACCCTCAGGTATTCCGAATACCTGTACATCCAGCATACTGGAAGACTCAGAATAAAACAAAGTATTATATCAACTTCATAATGTCTACTTCAGGGTTTTATCAGTAAGTTTCTCATTTGATCAATGGGAGTCGGTATCGATCATATACTTTCCAAAAGCATATCTCATACCTAGGTCTTGATCATATACTTTCCAAAAATATACATCAAACCTACAAATTTTGTCAAGCTTCCAAAGCGAGATGACTGTGCATGAAATTTGATTCTTCCCAATATCTCATGAGTGAGCTCATGCCTTCCGGTTCAGTAATTGAACCTGTATGATCCCTTTGAGAGATCGTATTACTCATATGCCCTTATATGTACACCAGCGCGCCGGTGTATAGACCTTGATTAGGTCACCAACCTATTCGTCTGCCAAATGTACATACTTAGACACATAGTAACACATCTGTCTCCGGTCAGAGGATGTGTTCTAATATCGTGACAACATACGTCATAAGACTTTGGTTATCTCGATCTCGTCAAGTCAACTCTTTGACCTAACTTATCTAACACATCCAAATCTCTATTCTTATGTAGAGGACCTGCATCAAGAGGTCAGTTAGATATGATCCTAACTGAGAAAGGATTGCCATCTCCTACTCAGGTTGGAGATCATATCTTAACAATCATTGGACGGTGCTTGATGAGTCCTCAATCTAACTCTTTAGATATTCATCCAAGCACCAGCCTCTATGATTCAATTATTGAATCAACAGCTGTATGATCATTAAGATGGACATGGTACATAACCCACCTTGTACTAAGGGACCTATTATACAAATTAGTTATTCTTCATTTCAGATCAGGGAATGATATTTACAATAACATTTATTAGATAATTGCTCGCCATGGGCTCGCATGTCCAACAATCTCCCACTAGACCAAGAGCCATTAATGGGCTAATCATTTAACCCATTCTCATGTGACAATCATAGGCTATTTAGAAAAATAGCTAGGTAAGCTGATCAATCACTCTGTTCCCAAAAGACTATGCCAAGTCCTTTTACGGCACTTGCATATCTCCCAGTAATAGTGCTCACATCCAATGCGAATGTCACATTTTATGCAACCAATACTCAATCTTGTTAAAACAGTTATAGTGTCCTTGACACTATTACTCAATAATTATCATAACCAGTATTTCCATAATCCTTATCAGAATACCCTTGTTCCTAGAGATCTCTATCTCCAAAGGTAACCAATGTTAAGACCTTTTAGATCACTATCCATAAAGTCTTAATTTCGTGAAGATAAGACTAGAGATCACTATCTCGAAAGTCTTATCATATTTGAATATTTTTTATTACTGCAATCAAGTGTTTTATCTCCATAGTAGGACTAGTAACAATTTACTACACTTACTACATGGTAGACATATGACTTTTGTACACATCTAGCTTGTTCACAGCTTCTTATAATTGGCACATAAGGGTAAGCAGTTCCAACATTCACTTCCTCAACTCCTTGAGGTACTATCCCTTTAGATATGTCAGTACCATATCTTAAGGGATGGAAGACTTTCTTGGAATTTTCTAGAAAATGGAATATGTTCAAGGTGTACTACTAATGTGACAGTCCCAATGCCCTTTTCTCTATGCTTTTGAACACATTCAGAATTACGATCTAAGAGGCATCCTTGAGATCATATCTCAAGTTATGGAACAACCACATTATAAAACACTTATTATTATCATTATATCATTTTAAATGATTAGGATATTATCTACACTTAGCACGATGAACACAATGACACTCCCACTAAGCTTCACATGGTACACCAAGATTCTATCTAAAATCATAACATTTATAATTTCATCACATCTTATGTTCCAACTACAAGAAGCTTATTTGAGTCCATAGATGATTCTTTAGCTTGCACACCTTGCTATCCTCAACCATGAAGCCCTAGGGCTACTTCATGTGGATATCCTTAGAGAAGTATTCATAGAGGAATGCAATCTTGACTTACATCTTGAAAATGCCATAGTCAAGTTGTGTAGCTAAGGTTTGCAATATTCTGATGGGTTTAAGCATGGTCACTAAAGAGCAAGTCTCATCGCAAGCAATGTATTCTTTTCCGGTGTGTAGCTCATGGTTACGAACCGTGATTTGAAGGTCTCTACCTTCTCATCAGGTTCCCTCTTTCTCTTGAAGATCTATTTACACCTTAACAGGTCTTACCCTTATAGATGGATCCTTGAGGGTCCATATACAACACTTGTACATGAAGTCTACCTTAGACTTTTATTGCTAAAATTTATCTTTCCATGTCATGATCCTCACGAGCTTCATCATATGAAGTCTGATCATTGTCAGACTTAACTGACACATGGAATAATCCCCAAACTAATTTAAAGAGATATTAGTTGTTTCATCTTTGATTATCTCTTCAGTTTCCGATTTCAGGAGCCTCATTATCTTCTCAAGATTAAATGAGTTCCTACACTTCACTTTCATCTTGATTCTTAAGAGAATCATCCTTTAAGAATCACATTATCAAAGATGAGATCTTTCAAGAATCTCACTGACATAAGTAGGTGTCAAATACCATCCTTTATTTTCCTAATGAAGTAACACTCTCAAGTTCTAGATTCCAGCTTACATGCATGGAACCTTATTAAGGATATATATTGTAGTCTCTACTACACATATATACCTGGAAACTAAGGTATAATTATGCTAAAATTCATCATTAATAAAATCATGTCACACATGATCTAATTGTGTCTCCCTAGAACTCTATTTAGTTTAGGTGTGTTAGGAGGATTGAGATAGAAATGATATTCATATTTCCCTAAGGTATTCTTTGAATTTATCTAATAGGTACAAGCTACCTAGGTTAGATCAAATTCATTTCATCATTCTTCAAACTTTGGTTCTAAAACAAAATTGTGAAGTCTTGGAACATTTCAAAGATTTCTTAGGTGAAGAGAAGAAATCCGATCTCATACATAATCATCAATAGATATCACATATCCATAATGTTTATTATGATATAGATGATCCACATACATTAATATGTATGAGATCCTGAATACCTTGGCATCTTACACCATTCCCAGAGAAGGGTGCATTGGACAATTTCTACTTTTGAATACAATATTCATAAGGACGTAAGTTTTGAAATTTTAGACATTCTAAAGTTTCATCTCTTACTAGTCTATTGATCAAATCAACATATAAATGTCCAAGGTTTGATGCCGGATCATTGTTAAATGATCTTTATTCTCATATTGATCTTTTAAAGGTTTAATTTCAATATTAGAAATCTTAATGAACCATTCATTAATTTTCTAATTTAGTAGAGTCCACTAGATGTCATATTACTATCCGAAATATATCAATCATAACTCTTTATGATAGGTTTATTCCAGAATTCATGTTTATTTCCAACAATTAGAAATAAACTATGAGTGTATTCTTATATCTAGGTCATAGAGACATTCTCTAAGAATAAGGGTCTCCTACTGAAATTATGAAGTCTATTGATCCAATGGAAATTGTTGCAACAATTGCATCAATTCCAACATGGCTGACCATTAAACTTTAAGATCAAATTTCTAATATTCTAATATATATATATATATATATATATATATGCAACCAATTGCAAGTGTCATTAGAAGATTGGGATACAATTACCAGACTTTATCTTATCGAGTAAGTAAGTCAATGTCAATGATTATATGTAGATTATCCTGATGCTCGATCTGAGTCCTTCACTAAGGATTCTAAACAGACTTAATAGTCATACTATCAAGAAACCAACTTATTGCAGTATCGGTATTCATCCAACTCTTAGGATGTCATATGGAAGTCATAGAAGTATGGTCAACTTTTTGACTATCCTTCTTATCTTGGGTCTGACCCATTCTTCCACTGCGCTCCCTTTATCTATAAACAACCATCGCTTAAGACTAAGGATCTCTTATGTTAAATTCAAAAGAATTCAATGTAAGAGCATTTCAACATTTATACATGGTTCATTAAATTTATACAATATGAATATTATGAAGCTTCATGAATGACTAGAGTATAAACAATAGAACGATGGTACTCATCGTATCTAATTGCGTTTAACTCTTAAAATATTGGTTTAGGTAGGTATTCAAACATTTTGAATACATCATCTCTTATAGAGCTACCATATTGCATGATGCAGTGAACCATGTCATTCATGATAAATGTCAAGAGCACATATGCATGCCAGAATATCATCTTTGATTTTTATAAGGATTAATTGACAATTACTATCATCATCAACATGTCACTTCCAAAGTACGTTTGATGAGATCAAGACTATAGAGACATACAAACCCTAGGGTTGTAGATCTATTGTCTATTTTAATTGTCATTCCTCATTATTATGAGGAAACTTGCACATCGCAACCACATACATTATGTGTCCAACTGCAAGTACAATATCTGGATCATGAGTCCAATCCATGATATTTTACTGGTTATTATTGAGTATAACATTGAGTGGGTTTAATGAAGTATTATCTGAAATAAGAAATTTACATGTGTATATATATTATATACATATTTTATTTTGATTTAGGAGTTTTTATATCAAAGTTGTCTTGCCTTGTCAATACTGGAAGTTCATTCCCTTAATCACTTTCAATGTAAGAGATATACTTACCATTACATCTCAGCAAGATCTGGGATCTCCTTCCTTATCTTTGTCACATCCCAATAATATGAGAATCTGTGACTCCGATAAAAAGAAACGGAAACTCATTCCGCCTTGCAAGTCCAAATTGCATTTCCCAATTCGGTCTTTAACACCCGGGCCTACCACCCCTAAGGCAATGTCGACCCGTTGTTAATTGAACCAACCGTCAACAGGAAGAACTCGCTATATGCAATCCAATATCACCCCAATAATATGAGGATCCGATATTGGGGTCACTACGCATACGACCTTACTCTTTCGAGAAGCAAAGAGCTCGATCTAGATGCGCTTGCATGCAGGAGCTGTCACTCCAGACAGGCATCTCCTACATACAATCCCTAGCGACGGATTCCTTCGCCTTGATGGGAGACCATGGATGTCACTTTTGTGATCCTCCATATCATATTCAAATTTAATTCATCATTATGAATCATATTCATTATGATTAATTCTTTCAAGGGAAATAACACATTTATTTATAGTAGAGTGTCTTAATTTTAATTGGATTCCAATTAATCTAATCCTATTAAATTAATGATCTAATTAATATCCAACAAATATTCTTAATTGTTACTTGAATTATGGTATTATCTCAAATACGTATTATTTCAAATTTTAATAATTAGAAATACATCATGATTTCTTAAGCATTATACCAACCCTACCCGCTATCATGGCCAGTACCGACGGGAGTGGTACAGACCACACACGGTGCAACCTGCCACCCCAACGCTCCCCGACTAGATACCATATCCGTCTCGGGAAAGGATAATGCAAAATAGATCACTTTGTACTTGAGATGATCATTGGTTTTTCCATCAAAATTATATCATATAATAATAATAATCAAAATCATTTTGATTAGCATTATAATGAGATTTTCTAAACAAATCCCAAATCCTATTCAAGCAACAAGTTTGTTGGAATGTAGATCATGTAACCAATTTGTGATCTATATCACATCTAAACAATAATTGGTTAGGGCATTGTCATTTAAGGAAATAATTATATTAAAATATTTCACAAATTTTTGTCCATAATTATTCCAGGAAATTAAATCATTTATTTCACTAATTTCTTAAATGACAATCAATAGGTTCTTGATTAGGAAATAATTTCAGCAGTGACCCTCATTTACTAAAAATACCATATCTCAATCAATTTAAATCCAAATTAAGCAAAATAAGTTCCTATAGTTTGATAATTTTATTTACAACAGAATCTAAGCAATTTACATGCATTTCAAGGTGTCTCAAATCCGCAATTAACACTTTAATTACGTTAAGATTCGCAGTCCCCGAAACTGTGGATACACGATTACTAAAATGATCATATTTCGAGCATATGTAATCCAAATTATGTAAACTCAGATCCTAAGGTTTCCTTATTTAATGGGAAACACAATACAATTATTATTTTTGTGTTTAAACAATTTAAACAGGGCCGAAAATAATCACTAAACAGAGATGCGAAAATAAAATGTAAGAAAAACTTTCGCAAACCCTAACGAACCCAAGTCGTCCTAGGTTTATGGATCACATACAAAACCTTCAACCTAAGGCTTTGATACCACTTGAAGGATATGGTTAGATACTTAAGCGCATCACGGAAGCGTGAGGATCGCATCTTATGCGATCGTGAGCGACTAGTCGTACTAGTTACTCGAGGCAACAAAAATTTAAAAATTTTCATGTGACGAAACCACATGATCCAAGAATACTTCTCGGATCGTTTCGTATAAACCACAAACAAGTAATAGGATTACCTATTGAAGCGTGGTTGTGATCAAGTCTCTAAACAAAGATACCTCCTGTCTCAAGTCCGATCCGACGTAGGAGACGCTTGTGAGCGTGTTGATGAAACACGTGCTTCTCGCAATCCATGTTGAAGATCCAAGCCACGGATCCCGTGATCTCGACAAACAAGATACGACGTCTTCTTCACGAGCAAGGCACTCTGAAGTAGATGGAAATACACGAGAAAACGAGTGGGTAGCATAACGATGATGCTGTAGCGATGGAGAATCTCTCTAGGGAATCCATGATGAACGACCACACGAGAGAGAGAGAGAGTGGGCGTGTAGAGAGAAAGAGAGGGAGAGACTTGTTGTCCAACTTGTAACCTAGAAGAGCAAGGGGTGCCTCTCCTTTTATAATATTTTGGGATACATGGATCTCAATCCATGGGCAACACTAATCCAATGGCTCACACTGAGTTGTGTTTCTTTTAATGGCCATGATCTTGTTGTTAAAAATACAAAAATAATTAATTTAATAAAACCAAATGTATATTCAATATAATTTGATTTACATTAAATCAATCTCCATTAGAGAAGTAGGAAGGAGGCAAGCCTCCTTCCGTAATAGGAGCGGACAAATAGCATATTCCCTGGTGGAATTGTAGCTGTCCACCCTCTATATGAGGAAGGTGGCTCTCCTTTCTATATTACATGAGATTGCATTATCTCATGATTCTCTCCAATATTTGCAACACCTTTTTCTGCAAATTATTTCCCAAAAATAAATCCAATTTATTTTGTGAACATTGCAATCATGCCATTGGAAATTTGTGAATAAAATGTGAATTACATTTTCAATATAATGTACAATGTGAATCCACTTCACACTAACATTTGATTAACAAATGTAAATTACAAATAGCTCTCTTTTGTGTATTACAAATCACATTCATAATATATATGATTAATATGGATAGTGATATCCACATTATTCATATCCATGATAATTAAATCACATTTAATCATCTTGGATCTCTATTCTCATGTGCCCGAATAATATGAATCACATTCACATTATTCACATCTTTTATAATCAAATCTCATTTTATTATATAAGATAACTCTCTTCAAAATATGAATCAAATTCCTATTATTCATGATAATTAAATCACATTTAAT
The DNA here is from genome assembly GCA_037367405.1 of Ottelia alismoides. Lineage (NCBI taxonomy): Eukaryota > Viridiplantae > Streptophyta > Magnoliopsida > Alismatales > Hydrocharitaceae > Ottelia > Ottelia alismoides. The sequence continues at coordinate 362,100 of JAZKJV010009180.1, forward strand.
TATCAATTTTCTCAATGCTCGAATATATAATATCAACAATAAAATTATCCTGAACCCTTTCAAGGATAATGCGCTTTCATCGTGATTACTTGGAGATAAGAACATGGTGATTGTATTGTTCCACGTATAGTGATTTGGATATTGAGATCATATCTCAAATCCAGATCTCGGGCCTCCCATAGATGCTTGATTGAATCAAGACAACAAATCTAATGTTCTCATTGCATCTGAATCACATTGAGATTAATGTTCAACATTTGGACCAAGATCAGATTACTTCTCTAGTGAGAGGAATCACTAAAATCCAGACTCGTTTCATCACTCCCTAGGAATGGAAGCGCTATGGTTATACAATCGTTTATGATCACATCACCCTCAGGTATTCCCAATACCTGTACATCCTGCATACTGGAAGACTCAGAATAAACCCCAAGTATTAGATCAACTTCATACTGTCTACTTCAGGGTTTTATCAGTAGGTTTCTCATTTAATCATTGGGAGTCGGTATCAACCATATACTTTCCAAAAGCATATATCATACCTAGGTCTTGATCATATAATTTCCAAAAGTATACATCAAACGTACAAATTCAATCAAGCTTCCAAAGCAAGACAACCGTCTACGGAATTTAATTCTTCCCAATATCTCATGAGCAATCTCATGCCTTCCGTTTCAGTAATTGAACCTGTATGATCCCTTTGAGAGATCATATTACTCATATGCCCTTATAAGCACACCAACGCGTCGGTGTATAGACCTTGATTAGGTCACCAACCTATTGGTCTGCCAAATGTACATACTTAGACACATAGTGACACATATGTCTCTGATCAGAGGATGTATGCCTATATCGTGACAACATACGTCATAGGACTTTGGTTATCTCGATCTCGTCAAGTCAACTCTTTGACTAACTTATCTAACACCTCCAAATCTCTATTCCTATGTAGAGGACCTGCATCAAGAGGTCAGTTAGATATCAGCCTAACTAAGAAAGTATTGCCATCTCCTACTGAGGCTGGAGATCATATCTTAACAATCATTTGACGGTGCTTGATGAGTCCTCGATCTAACTCTTTAGATATTTATCCAAGCACCAACCTCTATGATTCAATTATTGAATCAACAATTGTATGATCATTAAGGTGACCATGGTACATAACCCCAATTGTACTAAGGGACATATTATGCAAATTGGTTATTCTTCATTTTAGATCAGGGAATGATATTTCCAATAACATTTATTGCATAATGGCTCGCCGTGGGCTCGCATGTCCAATAGTATTTTTATTTTTTATATTTATTTTTACACATATATACATAATTTAATATTGTATTTATTTAAAATATTTTACAATGATTTTAATGATGTTTTTATTTAATTTTTAAGAGTTAATGTATTAGGTTAATTAAATAGGCATATGTGCATTACATACACAATACTACATGCACAATAAATACATGATTTTATTTTGTAATTTTATTTATATTTTAAATGAGTTAAATACATTATTTAAAAGTAATAGAAAATATGATATTCTAAAAAATGCACAATAAAAAATGTATTAAACAATATACATAGTTTACATAGGATTATTATGCAATGCTACCCCAATTGGCCACATTTCACTCCTTAACTCCGAATTTTATGAAATCATCTTCACTTAAAGAGTATTTAATTTGGAGTACAATGAAAGTGAGTTTGATGAAGTTGGAGTCTTGGTGGAGATGATATTGAGCTTGGAAGTTTGTACTTTGTCGCTTTTGGAGAGTGATTGTATTTACACAATATTTACAAGTTTTTAGTGAAATTAATTTTATTATTTACAAAAAAATTTAGAATCAATGTAATGGTGTGTAATATAGATAATGTTATACAAGCGAGGAATACATACATGTGTCAAGTTTTTCTTGTATTTTTAGGCCTTATCTCCCCCTACTTTATTCCTTACTGATCAGTTCAAGTATTAACCTTCTCTCATGGTCTAATTAAGCATGTATCTATTACACATATACATTCTTTTATTTTCTTTATTTTTCCATTATTTCTTTATTTTTTAGATTAAAATAGTAATAAATATACAATATTTATTCAAGGATGTTGATTAGTAAGAATATGGATTTATTGATATATGCAGGTCTTTTATAAGGAAATTTAAGCTAAAATAATTGAATAAAGGGATTTTTACCCGGCAGACCCTATAATCTTTTTTCAATTACCCCTACGACCTTTGAAACATCGTAATTCCTCTCTTGACCCTGTAAAGTTGCTAACCTTTACCCTGCAGACCCTGCAGTTAGGCTCGTTAATTGATCCACTAAAATTAACAGATTCCGTTATATTCATTTATATTATACCCATTTTGTTTATTAAATTTTCATGGAGTGCCACTCCATCATCGAACCCCCCGTGGTCGCTCCACCCCCCTCTCCGGTGATGCTGCTCCCCCCCCTCCGTCGATGTGCTCCCTGCTCCCCTCCCCCTCCTCCCCGTCGCTGCTTTCCCCTCCCCCCGGCGATTTGCTCCCAGATGTTTCCCTCCTCTCCTCTTCTCTTCTCGTCACCGCTGTCCCCCTCCCTCCTCCTTCGCCGATGTGCTCCTTGTTCTTCCCCCCGCCACTGCTTCATGCTTCCCCCTTCCGATGTGCTCCCCTGCACGTGCTCTGCTGCTTCGCCACCCACCCCCAACCCCCGCGCTGTTGCTTCCCCCTCCCCCTCGAACGATGGATGCCGCCCCCTACCGGTGCCTCCTCAACCCCCTCCTGTTCGCGCCCCCTGCCGATCATGGAGCCCCATTTCCCCACCCCCTGCGCCGCGTTGCTGCTTCGCCCCACCCCCAACCCCCACGCTGCTGCTTCCCCTCCCCCCGAACGATGGATGCCGCCCCCTGTCGGTGCCTCCTCACCCCCTCCCGTTCGCGCCCTCTGCCGACATGGAGCCCCCGCGATGGAGTCCCCCTTCCCCACCCCCACGTCGCGTTGCTGCTTCGCCCCACCACCCGCGCTGCTGAGCCCCCTCCCCCCCGAACGATGGATGCCGTCGCCTCGCCCCCCCGTTCGTGCCCCCCTGCCGATGATGTAGAGGCCGCCCCCTCTGAACAATGGAGGCCGCCGCCACTTCGCCCCCCACCCCGATGGAGCCGCCCCCTCCCACCCCGTCGACAATGGAGCCCCCCGCCCCCTGTGCCCCCGACCGACGATGGAGCCCCCCGGCCGCCGCTCCCCCCCGCTGGAGGCCCTCCTCCCTGCCGCTTTATGATTTTGATTTTTTTTCTTATTCTTTTTTTATTTCGGCTAATCCTAACTATTCGATGTGAAATTAGTTAGGTTAACTCAAGACTAACTCCAGTCTTTGACTCAAATATAGTTAAAATTGACGGCAGGGTTTATTGGGTAAGACGAAGCAAGTTTACGAGGTCGGAGGAGGAATTACGATGTTTCAAAGGTCGTAGAGGTAATTGGAAAAGATTATAGGGTCTGCCGGGTAAAAATCCCTTGAATAAATACGATGAAATGTAGATTCCTAAAAGACGTACGACATTGATCTTAGCTATCTTGATTTTGTTAAGTGTTGATCGCAAAATTAGAGGACGGAAATTAATTGGTGAAAACAGGTCGTTGTTTATCCCCAGAATCCCGCGTCAACAAAAGATTATTTATTTATTTTTTTTGCTACTTATTAACCTGTATAGCGGACAGGGTCGAACTCAGGGAGGCTACAATTCCCGAGGGTTATTCAATTAATCGAAAATCAATCAAGAGAAAACATGAATCTCAAAGGACAACTATCCTTGGTTTTTGTGATTTTTTAATTTTTTAATTTTTTTATTTTTATTTCTAATTTTTTTTTCTGATTTTCAAATTTTTAGTGATTTTAATTTTTCAAATTTTTTTATTTTAAAAAATAACACGATGCAATATTCACAAGATTAAAAATACGCACACCAACTCTTTCTACAATTTTTCAATTAGTAAAAAAAATGTTCAGAAAAATTCAAAGAAAATATTTTTGGGTTTTAAAAGTTTTGAAATATTACTAAGAATTTTTGTGGAATTTTCAGATGTTTTTGTATTTTTCTAAAAATCAAACAGTGAGAAAATAAGAAAAAGTGCACAACCTGGAGTAATTTGCAATTTAAAAAATCCTTTAAATGCCCACAACTCCTGGCACTTATTTTTAGAAGAAACTAGAAACCATTATCTACAAGCAGGAACTGAAATCACAATTTTTTTGATTTTTATAGAATTTTTTATGATTTTTATAAGATTTTTAATGTTTTTCAATTTTTTTGGGTTTTATAAATGATCAATGCGTGAAAATTGGTCTGAAATTAAAAGACAATGAAATACAACTACTCTAATTTTTTTAGAATTTTTAGAGATATTTTCAAATTTTTATGAAATTTTGAATTTCAAGAAGACAAAAAGGCACTGTTTTTGATTTTTTAATAATATCAAATGAAGTCAAAATGCAACAAAAATTTTATGCTAGATGGATATGAACATCAGGGGCATAGCATAATTTTCTCAAAATTTTTGGATAACAAAGAACATGTATTTCAAACAAAGAGAGCACACAAATTAATGTTCTGCAGTTCAGGGACTAGAATGTAAATACTGTGAATGTTTGGACTGAAATGTAAAGATTCAAAGTTTTTATCTCAAATAAATAAAAAAATAAACGGAGAGAAAAATATGCAATTTTACCACTATGTCATGTGCATATCATGTGCTCTGGAGGCTGACAGGGGTTTCTTGGCGAATTTGAGGACTTTGGAGGGCGTAGCTGTAAATTGTGTCAAAAGTTCTTGAACTGGCAGGGATGTAGTTGTAATTTTCAGAAGCTTTGGGGCTAGATCCGCAATTTCTCCCCCTTTTTTTTAATTAAATCCAAGGAAGCCTTAGGGCTTTGGTTTCCTTCGTTCTCAAGGGGAAACCAACAAGGGAGGCGCCACCCCCTTTCTTATTTCTTCAAGAGATGATGGCGTACGAACGGGGTGGCGATGGCGGCGTGCGGAGAGGCGCTCGCACGGCGGCGCGGCGCGGGCGGAGGGCAGCCCCGCGCGGCAACGAGCAACAGGAGGAGGGCCGCGCGCAGCCACTCGTCTGGCGGCAAGGCGGCGCGGTTAAGCGCGGTGGCGGTGCACGCGGCTTGAGAAGGAGGTGGCGCTGTCATCGCGGATGGTGATAGGCGTTGGAGAAGGGGCACCGCGCCGCTGCACAATGCGGAGGATTGAGGCGATGGTGTAGCCGCGTGAGGAGGCTGTCGAAGGCGGCGACGGCGCAAGGTCGCGAAGGGCGGAAGGGCTGCAGGAGGTCGCGCGCCGGCCTCGCGTCGCGGAGGGGGCGCTGGGTGGTGCGACGCACCGCACGGGGGCAAGCGAGTGGCGTCGCGGCAGGGGTGCGGGCGAAGGGTTGCCCTCGCGCGGCGGTGCTGGAGTCGGCTATCCTCCACCTGGAGCGCGGTGCGGTGGCGCTGCGGCAGGGGTGCGGGCGAGGCCGCCCCCTGCTGCTGTCTGATTTTTTATATTTTTTATTTTTTTCTTATGGAATATAAACACTAAATGATAATAAAAAAAACTTTTTTTTTGTAATTTTTTTTGTTAATCCGAAAACAGTAAATAAAAAGATAAAGAATTTTTTATTTTTATTTTATTTATTTTATTTATTTATTTTTATATGATCCTGCAAAACAAATGTTAGAGAATAAAAAGAGACAATTGTTTTTTTATTTATTTACACATCGGAAAAATGAATGGAGATTCGACGAAGATGAGGGATTCGAATCCGATTCTCCGACTATCGTGCGTGGCCGGAGTTGATAGATCGTGAGAGATAGAAATCGAAGGCGGAGAGATCGAGAAAATGAGATGAAAAATCGAGTCGGTGGTGAATAAATCGAGATGGATTGTTTTAAGATCTAGATGAACAAAATGACGATAAAAAATGCGACAAAATAAAAAAAAAAAACGATTAAATTAAGATAAAAATGCAAAGAAAAATTTGGATCTCACCTTAGGAGCGGAAAATGGACCGTGATCGCCTCGACAAGGCCGACTCGCTGTCACCGGACGGCTTGGAGGCTAGGCAACTTCCTCGACGAAATTTCTCTCGGAGATCGGACTCCTCTCTCTAAAGATTGATAAGGTTGGAATGAGGGAGATGGAGCCATATAAATAGAAAAGAGAGACATTTGAATTTTTGAATTTTTGGATAAGAAGATAAGAGATGAATTTTTGAATTTTTTGGTGGAAGAAATAACATGAGAGATAAAATAGAAAGATAAAATTATTTACAAAATTATCTAAATTTTTTGAATTTTCGTCACTTTATTTATTGGAATTTGAAAATGTTATTTTTTATTTTTTTTATGATGGTTGGTTAAAAATTGTAACTATATACATATACTATACACATATATGGTATTATATACAAGGGTAAATGATGAAATTAGCCTCTTTTTTTGTTTTAAGAATGATATTATTATTTTTTGTTTTATTTTTGTTTTAAGTACTTAGCAAAAATATTTACAAATGTACAAATACAATATGTACAAAATACATGGGAAAATTGCACAAACCACCCCAGAAAACCGACTTTTCAACCGTAACTCCAAAAATTATGAAATCACAGCCATTTTGAAGATAATTTAATTTAGAATTAAATGGAAGTGAAATTGGTTAAATTTGATATTATATGGAGTCGGAATTAATCTTTAAATTAGTGCTTAGTGGCTTTTTCCAAGTGTGGCTGCTTTTATTCTGTACATGATTTAATTGTGCAATCATTTTTATTATTTAGGACGCATTTTTATTTACAACTTTGGTTTTGAATGTTATTTGATTTGGGGTCAATTAAGGTACAAAGATATACACAAAATAAGTGAGAAACACATTTTTTTTGATTTTCTGGTTAAGGACCCTATCTCCCCCTACTTTATTCCTGGTCGATCAGGTCAAGTCTTGACCTTCTCTCGGGGTTCGGGTCATCCTGTATACAGTCTTCCTTTTTTTATTTTCTTTTCTTTATTTTTCCTTTCTTTCTTTATTTATTTATTTTAGGTTAAAATTAGTAAGAAATGTACAATATTTACACACAAATGCAAGTTAGTAAGAATATGGAGTTAGCGTTGTATGCAGGTGTTTTATAAGGGATTTTAAGCTAAAATAAATGAATAAAGATGACGAATCACATATTCATCATTAAGCCAACCCTTTGTCCTAACCTATCTGACACCTTCGCATCTCTATTTCTATGTAGATGACCTGCATCAAGAGGTCGGTTAGATATTAACATTTGGAGTAAGCATGGCCATCTCCTTCATATGTTGGAGATCCTCTCTTGATAATTATTTGACAGTCCTAGATGAGTCCCCAATCTTACTCTCCAGATATCATCTTAGCTCCAACCTCTATGATCCAACCTTTATATCAACAACCATATGATTAA